>JAHTLZ010000327.1:15113282-15127376 GCA_023846285.1 Phrynocephalus versicolor
TTCCTTCCTTCCTTCCTTCCTTCCTTCCTTCCTTCCTTCCTTCCTTCTTTCCTTCCTTCCTTCCTTTGCTATGGCCGTGGACAGAAAAAAAAAAGAAATGCAGGGTGAATCAGACTGTATAAGCAGTATAACTTGGGCCGTTACTTCACGAACCTCTCGCTTCGCGGCAACCCCTCCTTTCTGTGCGAATCGATCGTTTCAGTCCGCACGCCCCTCCTTTTTGGCTGCGATGCCACCCTGACCACGCCCCCTTTACCATGCTCCAACCGGGGCGAGTGGTGACCCTGCCAGTGGCCGGGAATCTTTTCGCTTCGCATCTCGCTTCGCTCCCAACGTGACGTGTGAACTCGTTTTTTTTTTTTTTAAATTACATTCAAGCCGGAAAATCGATGCATCGGCTTCCAACATAAAGTTTAGCAGGGGACTCCCTCGCTCGAGTAGCGGTGGCGGCGGCGGCGGGAGCAGGAGGAGCAGCCGCCACCTCGCCCGGCCAGAGCAGGGCGCCCGGGGCATGTAGCGCGCAAGCGGCGGTGGGCGGGCGGCTGTGCCATGCGGGGCTCCCCCCGAGTAGCGGCGGCGGCGGCGGGGCTGCCAATGATGCCAGGAAACAGTTAAAATCAGTAGAGTCACACGCCGAAATCAATACGGAAACTGTTCCGCTGCAACTGACAGTTACATATTGATGCATCGATATGCCGTCAGTAGCAAATTTTTAAAAAAGAGTATGGGAAAAACGGACGTTGAAAAGTGGCATGCAAATGCGAAGGGAGGACGTGAGGTTGCAATCGATTCGGTCCAAAAATGGGTGCACGTGAGTACAGCGAAAGAGGGGTGGGATCGAATGGAAACCACGTGACCGCCACCGAATTCAAAGCGAAGGCAATGTCGCTGCGAAGCGATGCGCCTCGTGAAGTAACGGCCAAGCCTTACATGGTGATATATGAAGAATTGTATTCAGTTCGTGGCCTCCTTCAAATGCACAGGTATTTCGGAGAGAGAAATATGGCCGCCACTGAGAATGACTGCGTCTTATATCCGTATCCATCCCCAGGAAAGAAGCTAAGAAATCCTAAATAGAGTACGCAAAATGAAATCTAAGAAATTCTTCTAGGGAATCAGTCTTCTGATTCTGGTTTCAAAAGCATAACAATGCTCATAGCCATGCTGCAAACATATTTATGCAGCTGAGTCTCCGTTAATCAGAGACGTGGCTCAAAATGTCTCCATTCATGAATAAATTCTTAGAGCTGTTGCCTTCCAAGAAAGATGACAAGCTTCTCTTGAACTTCCATTTGGGTACCTTCCCTTTTCCATTAGGATTTCGTTGGAATGGGTTTTAGAGCATTGCCTCTAAATTGAATTGCACGCTATTCTTTTAAGTAAGCCAAGGGCAATACTGTGTTGTTAACAGCTGAATAAGAGGAAAGGCTAGCTAGGTTTGTTTATGAGACATTTAGGAAGCTTGAGGCAGAGAGAGGTCGTTCTTATAACCTACAAAGCAAATAGGCTTTCTCTCCTCTGGAGGCTGAAATTTGGAACTTCCATATATAAAACATGTGCTCTACCACTGCTTGGTACCACCCACCTTCCCATGTGGATATAATTCAACATCAGGAACAGGAAACGAAATAAAGTATGGTCATTTCAAGGAAACCTGGAAACCTTTACTAAAATATATGAATGATTTAATTGAGACAAAACATCCTTTAGGAAATAAAGATTGTTGGTCTCTTATATTCAAGAATGGAATTGGCAGGCAAAATGTAACCCCGTAAAAATGTACAGTGGTGCCTCGACTTACGAATTTAATCTGTTCCGAATGCATGCTCTTAAGTCAAACTATTCTTAAGTCAGGGTTGTTGTTGTTGTTGTTGTTGTTGTTGTTGTTGTTGTTGTTGTTGTTGTTGAGTCATTCAGTCATGTCCGACTCTTCATGACCCCATGGACCAGAGCTCGCCAGGCCTTCCTATCTTCCACTGCCTCCCGGAGTTTGGTCAAATCCATATTGGTTGCATCAATGACACCGCCCAACCATCTCATTCTCTGCCGTCCTCTTTTCCTTTCGCCTTCAATCTTTCCCAACATCAGGGACTTTTCCAAGGACTCCTCTCTCCTCATGAGGTGGCCAAAGTATTGGAGCCTCAGCTTCGAAATCTGTCCTTCCAGGGAACATTCAGGGTTGATTTCTTTCAGGATGGATAGGTTTGATCTCCTTGCAGTCCAGGAGACTCTCAAGATTCTTCTCCAGCACCACAGCTCAAAAGCATCAATTCTGCGGAGATCAGCCTTCTTTGTAGTCCAGTTCTCACTTCCATACATCACTACTGGAAAAACCATAGCTTTGACTATCCTGACCTTAGTTGGCAAAGTCAGGGTACCTATCTAAAAATTGAAAAAATAATTTTAAAAAATCAAAAAAATGGAAAAAAATTGTAAGTAGAGCAAACCATATCTAAAATTTCTAAGGTGGCAGTTACAATGCCAACAGTTTTCTGCTCTTAAGTCGAGCTGCTCTTAAGTCAGGGTACCACTGTATAAATAGTAGGCGCGTAAGGTGGCATGTCACTATGTTATGTTAATGTTTCTTTAAAATTACCTTTTAAAAAGAGCCGCATTTTGCACCGACTGTGTCTGTTGGGAAGTACTGACGAGCCTCCAAAGAATGAAGACAGTTTGGTTCTTTTCTTTTTTTCATCACTCAACAGGGGTGGGTGAGGAGTGAGAGTTAGTAGCAATGAGGTGGGATTGTATAGTAGTGATGGGCAGGAAGCACAATGAAGTGCTTTGTCCTGAATCTCATGTGCGGCACCACAGATGCTGCATTTCACCACCTCCTCCTGCATGGCTGGTAGGGCCACTCGCTGTTGCTAGTGTACTGTTGGGTTCCTCCCTTGCCAGGAGTGGTACAGTCTGGGAAGGAGGTCAAACTGCTCTTCCCGATTTCAACAGGCAGGCAGCCAATCCGACCAGGAAGGGGGGGATGAGGATTCTCCCTGCCCAGCCAATGAGTGGCCAGCTGCCTGTGAAGGCAGGGAAGGGTAGCCCCAGCAACTTCCCAGACTGTTGTGCCACTGGCAAAGGAGGACCCCGGCAGCGTGCCAAAGAAGGTGAGTGGGCTTCCCAAACATGGGGGAGGAGAAGGTTAAATGCAGCAGCTGTTACCTCTTTGTTAACACTTTGTTAACACTTTGTTACAGTTTGTTCTCATCTTTATTGTATAGTCCTCTTCCTCTTCTTGCCATTCCACACCTCCTTCCTCAGTAATCAAACTACTTTCCTAATGCTGGTGTTCATCTCCTTAAGGAAAAATACACAACTCATTCCTGCATGTACACAAATATTCCCCCAATGTGTGTGTGTGTGTGTGTGTTGTGTTGTTATAGTCATGACCGACTCTTCATGACCCCATGTCCATGGAGTTTTCTTGGCAGGAATACTGGAGTGGGTTTGCCAGTTCCTACTCCAGGTGCCTACAGCACCTGGTATTCCCTGGCGGTCTCCCATCCAATTACTAACAAGGGCTGACCCTGCTTAGCTTCCGAAATCAGGTGAAATTGGATGTGCTTAGGGCATCTAGGCAGCTGTTTATTCCCCCAAAGTAAACAGCAATTTGTTATATGCATGTATAATTTCAGCAAGGAAACTATTCTAAAGGAAAGAGGTAAACACCACCCTCCTTTGCTGATAGGATTAGATCCCGCTTGTTGCAATTTATTTCTTTCGAACAAGCAAGCAATTTCATTCTGCCAAAATGGGATTCTAGAATTAGACTTTAATTGAAGAAAATGAAAGGCTGCAACTATCTGGGTAAGAAAAGAAAGAAAGAAGCCTGACATATTCAAAGTGCATTCTTGTAGAGGAAGGTTTAGAATTGCTTAAAAGCTGCATATATACTGCTTTGAGCATCAATTGTTCTACTCTGAATACATTGGGTTCACTCCAGAATATATAATTTGTAAGCAAATTGACACCTTCTAGAATTCAAGATCACATCCAAAGAGATTTGTGGGGGACATGGAGGGGAGGTTTTATTTCTGTAGCATGCCAGAATGATAAACTTCAATACATACGGTGTTTTCCATTTTCCATTATTTCACTTTTTGTATATATTGTGTTTGATTGGAGAGAGAGGCAATAGTAGAAAAGTGGTCCTGAAAGCTAAAACTTTTATCCTGAATTTATGAAGAATTTAAGAGCACAGAGCTTGTTTTTATTTAAGAAAAAAAAATTACATACTATGCCTTCTGGAAGGATCTGAAAGTTGTAATAATAATAATTATGTGCTATTAAGTCAATTCTGGCTTATGACAGGATGCTGATGTTATTATGATTTTTGGTATTGTATTAATTCATCCATTCAGTGTTGTCTACTCAGTGTAACTAACTTAAATACTGTCTTTTACATGTTGGAAGCCAGATACCTAAACCGCTGAGTTATCCAGACAGCTTTAGGAGTGATCGTCCAATGTTTTTTTGAAAGAGGGGTAGTCTGTTACAACAAAAACAACCCTGAAGCCCATGGCACCTGAAAGACTAAGAAAGCTTCTTTGGCATAAATGTTCTTTTATTCCAACCTACTTCATCAAACTCTTTGGTCCCCAAACTTTAACTCAGGCATGTCCAAAGTCCGCGCCAAGGGCCAAATGCGGCCCATTTTAAAATTTCGAGCGGCCCTCAGCCTCTTCTCCCTGCCAGCTCAGCCTGTCATTCATCCCCACTGACTGGCCCCTCCCCGTGTCAGCGGGATATGTCAGTTCTATGGTTTGCCTGCCTTCCCTGCCTCCGTCCATCCCCTCCACCACCCACCCCCTGCCTACTCACCCCTGGATTTGTTGCTGCAGTGTCCTCCCCACCTCCTTGCGAGGGAGGGCAGCTTATGCGAGCAGCAGTGCATCTTGGGTGTGCATGGACCGATTCCCAGGCCATGCAACAGCTGCTGGACCCTTGGGCAACTTGGAAGCAACAGCGGCTGCTGCAGATGAGCATGGGCCAGGCCCGTTCTCCCCCCCTTCAGGCTGAATGGTCAGCCCCCACACATTTCCACCTCACCAGATCTGGCCCTCCTTGCAAAAAGTTTGGCTAACCCTGATTTAACTCTTCCACTTCTGTATATACGACTGACGACAAGGATTCCCATGGAAAAATGAAGGCTGGAATTCTGGATTAGAAAGTGTTCTGCTTCTATACCGCCCCATACCACTTCAAGTAGTCTCTGGGCAGTTTAAAGTTTAATTACAGTATGCAGGCTGCACATTCCCTGCCCCTTCCAACAACCCGAGTACTCATTTTACTGAGCTACAGATCATGTCCCCCTGCCCTGCCTGGCCCAGAGATGGAGAATCGTACCCAGCAGCAAAAGATGGGCTTGGAAAAACCTCGCCTTGGTGGACTTTGGGGCCTCTTTGCTGCAAAAGTTAAGACTGTGTCCTCAGCTTGGTGGGTTTTCAGAGAATTCAAGTGTTCCAATGCTGTGGCTTTGGAACTGACGTCGCCTGTACGCTTGGCTGTGTCTTTCCTTAGCCTTATTTCGTTTTCTGCCTCAGAACCAAAGGATTACAGAGGAGAAAAGGGACTCTAGAGGTTGTTTGTTTCTTTATTTATAGCCTTCAGCCTGCTCTTCAACAGCACCAGGGAACTGGATGCAGAAATGCGAAGGTTGTTTGCAGGCTCTGCTCTGCAGCAGCAGGGACTGCCATACCAGCTCGTATAGGCACAAAAGGCAGCGTATTCCATGTCCTTACACTTCTCTCTCTCTCTCTCTCTCTCTCTCTCTCTCTCTCTCTCTCTCTCTCTCTCTCTCTCTCTCTCTCTCTCTGTGTGTGTGTGTGGTTATAGTCATAACAGACTCTTTGTGACCCCATGTCCATGGAGTTTTCTTGGCAGGAATAGTGGAGTGGTTTGCCACTTCCTACTCCAGGCGCCTACAGCACCTGCTATTCCCTGGTGGTCTCCCATCCATGTACTAACCAGGGCCGACCCTGCTTAGCTTCCGAAATCAGGCAGGATCGGATGTGCTTAGGGGGCATCTAGGCAGCATCTTATGCTTCTAGACTTGAGCAATGCAACACAAAAGGAAATGAGGAGTTGGAGAGAAAAGAAAGAGAAGACATCACAAATATATATATCCTTCACACTATGAGGTTCCATGATTCCTTGTGATAGCTGGAGACAGACCCAAGCATACAGAGACAACTTCTCCTGAGGTTATTGGCTTGCTTTTCTGGCACACTGGCTGCTGTTTAGGGAGACACATAGTCCCCTGCCCAACCTCTTGCTCAGTATATGATTCTACAATGCAGATTCCAGCCACAGCACAGACTAGATGGCTGGCTGTTGCCTACTAACTCATTATAATGTATTTCTTATTCTTCATCTGCTGTTACATTAACTCCCATCCATATCTAACTGGTTTAGGTTCTAAGATTCCTGCCATGCTGCTACCAAAACCTAAGGAATAAGCAAAACCTATTTCCTCTGGGGGGCATTCCTTTATTTCATGAGTAGCCCAGCAGTGGTTCTGAATCAAAAAATGAGAAGGGAGATAAAAGAGATGGCCATAAAAGTGAAAGGAGAGCTTGGCTCCACTGCCACAGGGGTTTGTACATGCTAGGAATAACGGGATTTGATACTACATTTAATAATAGAGCAGAAATTGTACGGAGGTATGAGGAGGCCAGGCATAAGAAGAGGTAACCTTTTACTACCTCAAGACAGGGCAATTCACTTTGGGTACCCCCTGAAGAGACATTTTAATTGCAAGAAAATGCAGATAAGCTGGCCCCAGGATTACGACAAATGAACCTCTCTGGTCTTGCGTCGTTGTGTACGGGTCTTTCCACTGTTTGGAAGGGGGCAACCAAACCACAGAAAATCCCGCTTCTGGGCAGCACAGCTATGGAAGTGAGAGGTCGCTGCCCTAGGGAGCCATCTTCCAGAAGCCAGGTGGTCTACGGAGAGGGAGAGATTGTGTGGAGGATGGAGGAGGAGAAAATGATGCCCCTTGCCCTTGAGTCGGAACTGAGTTTCTATAGTGTTTCTATAACCATTGCACAGATCAATCAGAATGTTTTACGTATTTAATATGGAGTCTGGAAACAGAATAGTCAACTGCAATGTTTTATTACACATGAGCGTATGAACAGTGCCAAATTTGCACCAACCACAGAAGTAGGGATATCAACAGAGCTGGGGTGAGTCCAAACTTTTAAGGGCTGTAAAAACCTGGGGAGCCCCCGTGCCCCTGCACAATCATCACTAGAGATGGGCACAAATAAAAAAAATGGCATTTCGTTTGTCGTTTGTCGTTTGTAGGGTCCGTTTTGGTTCGTTTCCGTTTTTCGTGAATTTTTGCAAAAAAAAATCGTTTTCGTTTTCGTTCATTTTGTTACCATTTCGTTACCATTTATTTCAATTTTTTGTGATTTTTTAAAAGGATTTTAAGCAATTCACTCATATTGTAGTAACGGAAACGAAACGCACAACAAAATTTCCGGTGTTTCTGTTCGTTTCATTTCTTTTTAGAGACAAAATTTGTTTGTCGTTTCGTTACGTAACAAAGCAAAAAAACGAAAACGGAAACGAAAAATTGTTTGTTTCGTGCCCATCTCTAATCATCACGGCATGGCACAGCATGCCACCAATAACAAGGATGTCAGAGGCAAAAAGCCAGACAGAACTCTCTCGTTGACAAGAGTGGTCATGTTTCTGGTTCACAAGCTGTTTTAAAGCGTTCTCATAGATTCCAAGGGAAAGATCCCAGCTTTTTAAAGCTACTGATATTGAATATAAATGTGTACAACACACCTAACCGTGGAAACATACTCACACACATTGGAGGGAGAAAATTCAGCTGGTGGAACTATTCTGCAACATGATTATGATACAATATACAGTGGACCCCCGTATAACAAGCGGTTTGTTTAACAGAAAATTTGCTTAAAGGAAAAACTTTCCAGAGATAGGGGGAAATCGCTTAACAGAATCACCTGTGGGGCAAACCCGTACAAAAGAAAAACGGTCGTGATTAGGGATTAATCCGTTCTCAATGCATTGCAATGGGAAAATTGTACAAAGGAAAATTTGCTTAACAGACTTTCATTTGGAACAAAATAATTCCTTTATACAAGGTATCACTGTAATAGCCTCATGTCCAACAGCAGTTCACGTTTCCACCTCGATCTGATGAATTGATCAAAACACCATACATTATATTTTTGCAAATCAATTCCAATGCCTTTGAAATAAAAAAGAATTTTTTTAAAAAAAAATGCAAACTTCCAGTTTCATTTGGATTAAAATATTTTGCACAAAAAATAAAATAAAGAAGAGGACAGGTGGCCAATTCCACCCTCCTACACAAACGCACACACACACTTTGAAAGGCAAAGTGCCACAACACAATCAATTTTCATCCATTGCAAATGAATGGTTGTCCTAACCAGAGCTTGGGAAGGTGGTTGATTCAGGAGAGCAAATGGACTCAACAAAGAAATCTCTGAACACAAATCACCTTTAAGCATCCCAAGCTTTGTAAACTTTGCTCGGGGGTTTAACGTCCGGGGCCCCCTCTAGCGGAAGGCCTCGTCTCTGGTCGTTGTGGGGACCAGAAGGACCTTTGGGGTTTAACTGCTTCAAACGGACAGAATCGGAGGACTCCCCGTCGGTGAAGATTCTATTCCTGGCACTAAAGGCTCCGGTGCTGGCGGTGGTCCTCTCGGCGTATACTTCACGAGGAACCGCCTCCTTGCAGCACGCTTGGAGGCGGAAGGCTGCCTGGAAGCCCTTCTTGAACCGCTCGTTGAAATAGCCATAAATGATGGGGTTGATGCTGCTGTTAGAGAAGGCCAGCCAGTGAGCCAAGGGGAAGACATAGCCGGCCAACAGGTTGATCTCCTGTTCATCCAGGCGAGCATAGTCGGTGAGGAGCATTAGCGTCCACAGAGGCAACCAGGACAGCATGAAAAGCAACGCCACAAGGACAAGCATTTTAATGACCTTCACCTTCCTCCTGGAGACCACCGTCTTGCCCCGCTCCTCGCTTGCCACTTGGTGCTGACTCACCGGAGCCGAGGAGCGGCACAGCTTGAACCCGACACTCCCGTACATGAACATCATGAGGGTCAGAGGGACCACGTAGATGTGGGCGAAAAGGACCGTGGTGTAGACTTTGCGCATTCCGTTTTCGGGCCAGGCCTCGTAGCAGGAGTACAAGGGGTACGCCGTGCCTGGGTGGTCTCCACAGACTGTGTAGCTGTCCTCCTGCCGGGCCACGGTGAGCATCACGGCAGAAGGGCATGTGATCACAATGGCCAGGATCCAAACGACAGCAATTATATTGAGCGCCTGGAAGAAGGTGAGCCTGGGTTTAAATGGGTAGACAATGCAACGGAACCTGCAGATTGGGGGAAAGATATAGTTGGGAGAAGACAGTGAGCGGAAGCAGAAAACAAGATGGCCGCTTTCACACTTCTGTGCCAAGAGAACAACACAAAAGGTGCCTTTATATCCAGCACGTTGAAATAACACATTAAAAAGTGTGCTGTTGTTGGCCATGGATTCTCCATAGAGATGAGGACAAAGGCATCTCTTTTTAAACAAAGATAGGGAAAACTGGACAGCGGCCAACCAGAACCCATGTATCGAAAACACACCTCTCAAGATGTTACAAGATGTTGTTTATTCATTTTAAAAGTCCTGAAAGGGCTTTTCAGATGCAGTACATAGACATCAAACAATGGCATCCTGAGTTGCAATGTTTAGTCAGTATTATTCATTATTGGGTATGTGTACCAACCCAGGTTGAAATCAGGGATATTTGTGCAATTCTGAGCAGACCTGTCAAGTGTCCCAATTTGAGAGGGACATTCTCATTTTCTAGCCCATATCTTTTCTTTTCCTGTGGCGACAATAGAGCAGCAGCAGCAGCAGCAGCAGCAGGAAGAGGAGCAAGAGGAGCAAGTGAGGGGGCAGTCGTATTTAAAAATGTGCATTTCTTATATTTTAACTTTAATATTTTAAATATTTTCACAGACAGGACCTGCGGATAAGGAGTGGGTGGGTTTCCTACTGCTTCCCTTTTCACCCGTTCTGCCAGCCATTTTCCAGAGCTATAAAGTAAAGAGGAGAGCAAAGCAATACAAAAAAAAAGCATCTTTGTTCAGAGAGCCATTGCAGATTCTGGAATATTTACTGAAACATGGTGACACATGGTGTGTTATGTGATTATGGGACAAAGACTGATTTAAGGGATTTGAGTGGACAGATCGCAAATTTGGGATGTGAGAGTCTGTCTTTCCTCCCCCTACCACACAATTTTTTATTCCTCCAACCTTCCATATGCGCTGTCTTAGGTGAATATTCAACATTACCTGGCACGACAAAGTTCCAAATAGCATAGTCCTGAATCGAGCTGGAATCCCTAGCATGTACACTTTATTGAAATAGTGACGCCTACACTGGCTTGGACCCATTGTGAGAATGGATGACGGTCGGATCCCAAAATATCTTCTATATGGAGAACTAATGCAGGGAAAGCGCCCCAGAGGGAGACCACAGCTGCAGTATAAGGATATCTGTAAGAGGGACCTGAAGGCCTTGGGAATGGACCTCAACAGATGGGAAACCCTGACTTCCGATCGCACTGTCTGGAGGCAAGAGATACAGCATGGTCTACATAAATTTGAAGAGGCATTTGTCCAACAGGCAGAGGAAAAGAGGCAGGCACGGAAAGAACGAAACTCGAGGACCAGGCAAGAAACAGAATACATCTGCCCCCAGTGCGGTCGAGAGTGCCATTCCCGAATTGGTCTATTTAGTCACACTAGGTGTTGTTTTTAGGATCTCTACTCCAGGCATGATACCATAGTCTTTCGAGACGGAAGGATGCCAATGAATGAATGAACCTGGTCACAGCCCTGTTCTCCTTTCAGCTGGAAAATATGACAGCACCACCTCCATTGCTCCAGGGACAGCGTCATTTACCTCAGACCAGGAAGTGGGGAAGGCAGCCTTTACTTCTAGCAATGCCTTAAACATGCCACGAGAGCTATTTTCCCCATTTTCTGCTGTATGGTAAAGAAAGGCAAGGGAGAAGTTTTCCAGCCACTCTGGGGAGAACCACCTATAACCTCACTTCAAATTCATATCTTCCTCCTCCACTCACCTGTCAACAGCGATCGCCACCAGGGTGAAGACGGAGGATGAAATAGACATGCCCTGGGCAAGCCCACTCATCTTGCAAATGCCATTGCTGAAGGGCCATCCTAGGAGACAGCCACAACCAGTAGTTAGAGCCAAGGTTTTAATGAGCAAAAGCAAACTGTGCAATTTATATGCTGCCTCACTGCACTTACAGCACTCTCTGGGTGGTTCATAGTTTAATTATGCAGGCTATGTATTGCCCTCCTAGCAATCTGGGTATTCAGTTTACTGACCTCAGAAGGATGGAAGGCTGAGTCAACCTCAAGCCTGCTACTGGGGCATGAACCCAGGTGGTGAGCCAAGTTTTGGCTGAAGTACAGCAGTTTAACCACTGTGCCATGAGGCTCCATTAACAGGAACCTTGAGGTTTTAACTAAAAGGGAGGGAGGGAGGGAGGGAGGAAGTAAAACAAAAAACAAACAAACTTTAAAAACCAAAATAGATCTGAAGACTTCCCTTGCATTCAAGACCAGCTTCCTCCAGCCCCCAGAGGGGCCAGACTGGCCCCTATCCCATGTCCCTTTAAATGCAGATTAAGTTTGTAGATAAATCGTGTCTAAAAATGCCATCCCCACAGCCTCCGGGCTTTTTGGGAAGAAAAAAACCCCTTAAGCGAAGTTTCCAAGACTTACCAGAGAGGTAGGGAATTTTTTGCCTCGCTTAAAAAACCCACCTTTTAAAGAGGCAGACATCATGGGACTGCATAGAGCCGTAGATGATCCGGTTTTCTTTCTTTATTTTTCCTCATAGCACGACCGGCTGTTCCTGGGGCTGATCGGTGCTGTTTTTTTAATTTTAATTTTTATTTTCCCCCACCCTCCCAGCACCAGGAAGCTGGATCGGGTGCTGGTGTTTTTTTTTTACTTCCCCAAACTCTACCGCCAGCCAGCTGGTCCTTTTTCTAAATCCTAGCACCACCTGCTGGCCATGGGGCTGAACTGTGCTTAAAAAAACACCTTTGTATGTGGGAACTACTATCCCACATCTTCAGTGGGAGGAAGAGGAAAAGCCGGACCTTCAGAAGATCAGGATATTCCCCAGGTGAGATAGCAGCCTAAACACATGAACACGATATGACAATAGATGTAGAGGTTGCACATCGATGTTTCTCTCTTTCGCTTACCTGTGATCAAATTGTCCACTAGTGTTGTAGGCACGCAAAAGATGCCCACCAGCAAATCGCTGATGGCCAGGTTCAGAATAAACAGGTTGGTGACTGTCCTCATCTGCCTGTTTTTTAATACAACGAAACACACCAGGCTGTTCCCAACCACGCACAAGGCAAAGATGAACAGGTAAGCCACGATGTAGAGAACAGCAATGGGCAGCGAGTGCTGATAATAGGGGGAGTACGTCAAGTTCCTCCGAGAGCTTCCAAGAGGGTCAACTGTTTGATTGAGGCTGCTTCGGTGGGCCTCCATGGCTTGCCTTAGTGCGATTTTGGTTCACCTAGCAAAGATTGAGAGGGAACCACATAATCTCACAGATAACCACTTGGGAAGACAGTTGCATGCTGAGTCCTCATCTATAAAAGAATATCTCAATGCACACCAGAAGATAATTTTCTACTAGTTATTTTTTTTCCATTTGTTCTTATTTTGAATTGTCAAACCATTTTGATTTATTGTATTTGTGCTTATTTGTTTATTTGTTCTTTTTATTACTATGACTTGATTATTTGGTTTGATTGATTAGTTTTTATTTACTATTTTAAGTTGTTTAATCTGTTTTTGTATTTTGTATATGTTTGTAAACCGTCCAGAGTAGCTTTTTCGCTAGATGGTTGCGGTATATAAATCAATCAATCAATCAATCAATCAATCAAACAAACAAACAAACAAATAAATAAAAGCACAGAGTAGGAGATAGGTGGAGCACAGGGGCAGAGGGGAGGTGACTGTCACACCTCTCTGATCCATTGATCTGCTTAAATGCAGATGGGAAAACATCTCTCAACCCAATGAGCTATTTTATGAGACATTTTGAAGCTCAGCAATGTTCCTTGCCTTGAGCAAGAGAATGAGGCACATGCATTTTTTTAATGTCAAGATTTCTGCAATTTTGGCAAAAAGGTCTTTGTGCAGAACTAGCATTTTCCCCTTTGTGAAGCTATGGGCACACACATGCATGCAAGAGGAAGACTCAAACAACCCATCAACTGCTTTCAAATTTTAAAGTCCATGCAACAAGGTAGCAGCCATTGTGCCCTGGTGCGATTTCCCATTATTTCCACAGAATTTGTTTTTGCTAATGGAAAAAAATTAGTTGAGACAAATGAGAATCATCTTGCCCTTTCACATATGTGGAGAAGAACATTTTTGTGGTTCATTTTTCCCCATGTGTGATAATAATACAAGTGAATATTTATATATGTACTTGTTAGTGAAATGAATGCATTTCCCACCTCTTAGTTTTAATAAAACATATCTTCACTTACATATTTAACTCCCTGACAAAACACCTCCACACATTCTGGCAATACAGGGAACACAGGAAAAGCAGACTTGGGGGGGCTGCTGCTTGTTTGGACTACACCTCCCAGAATCCCCCACCCAGCATGGTCAGTGCCAATGGCCCTCCCACCTAGGGGTGTGTGGAGTTTGGAATGAACTCTACAACCCCTGAGGTGGGAAGGCCATTGGCACTGGCCATGCTGGGTGGGGGGATTCTGGGGCTGGGAATCTTCACAGACATCTTCTAAAGAGGTAATTTTTTCCAAACTCTGGAAAACAAAATGGCACCCACTAGCCTTACCACCAGTGTCAACATCCCTTCCTAATCCAGCCCTTTGATCCTCACATCCAATCTAAATGGGGGCCCTATAACACATATGATTCTGTAAGCCTAAGAACAAGCACTTTGCACACCCCTCTCTAGATTTCCCAGTCAATATAC
>JAHTLZ010000327.1:15127386-15146550 GCA_023846285.1 Phrynocephalus versicolor
ATACTTATTGTTGTTATATCATCCTGAGTGCCTTCTGACTTAAGAGCAATCACATTAAAGATCCTACCCTTAACATGCCTGCTCACGTCTTCAAGACTGTGATTTCCTTTTTTTGAGTCAATAATCCACCCAATGCTAGAACCTTCTCTTTTTCTCTCTCCCTCTGTGTCCCCCAGCATTTATGTCTCTTCTGGTGAATCTTGTCTTCTCACGATATGTCCAAAGTCCGATAACTTCTGTTGACTCATTTTAGAGTCTAGAGAGAGTTCTGGCTTGATTTCACCTATTGTTCTGGTGGTCCTTGATAACAGTAAAACTGTCCTCACGTACATCCTCTCAAATGAGTGGACTTCCCCCCTTCCCCCGGGAGGTTTCTTCACTGTCTAGCTTTTGCATCCCTAACATTTCCTAAGTCTATCTTACCTGGCTTCTGAATTTCTTCACAAAGTGTGGCAGCCTTCATGCCTCCGCCTCAGGGCTGTTCAACCCTGACAGGCATACTGCACCTACTGAGACAAGGAGTTCAATTAGACTGATGCGATGAGAAGGCCCAGTACCGAACAGCACCCCATCCAGAGCCAGCTCCTGGTTTGAGGGCCCCTCGATTAATGACCCTCTGGTGACAACCCTCCTTTGTTGGTTGGGGCAAACCAATATTCTAAGTGACACCATGATACTCTATCCGTGGTGGCCAAACTTCAGCCCTCCTGATATTTTGGACCACAACTCCCAGAATTCCAAGCCTGTATTGCCAATGACAAAGGACTGTGGGAGTTGTGGTCCAAAACATCTGGAGGGCCGAAGTTTGGCCACTATTGCTCTAAGTGATGTTATGTACATGGCAGCTGCCATTTTATCTCCCTGCAGGTGCCCCTGTGGCATGCTAGAAGTGACTGGGCACAACTCATTGTACACACAAGACAATGCTGTAGAGACAGGATCATCCTTGATGCACCTTGACCTGGCCTGGCCTTCTTCCTTTAATCCTAGACTGCTAAGGTTACTAAAGACACTCCTGCACCTTTCTCTACACCTTCCAAGGAGGACACATCTTTCCTTTGGAGTCTGGAGATGAAAGAGGAATCTGCAGGTCCTGATGTCTCCAGCTGCGTTCGCGAGAATGAGAACTTTTATCAATGTTCCTATTATAAGTGTAATTTTCTAATAAACATCTGCACTATTTTTATTACTTAGCAAGAGGGATGGACCACTAAGTTAAGGTCAGCCCTAGGTAACATGACTACCTCTCCAGCCCTGTGAGATAGAATTGGCTGGAAAACACTTGTGCGTGTGTATTTCACCAGCAGCGGCACCACTGCTAATATGCTTGTGGGCAGACACCTTTTCCAAAGCTTCCTTGGAATTTCTTCACAACTCAGTTAGTGTTTTTGCCAAGCAGTGCAGCATCCAAATGAGGCCAAATACTCCTTGACAGAACTGAAGCAAACCGAATACATATTTGAAAGAATGAGGAGAAAGAATTTCAAGAATGGACAGTTGCTTGGCGGCGGAGGGGGGGGGGACCCGGCAGCTCACTAAACTAATTCAGTGGCCAGATTAGTTACTGGTTTGAGTAAATCCCAACATATTACTCCCACACTGGCTGCTCTGCACTGGCTGCCAATCCATTACAGCACCAACGTCAAGGTTCTAACGATGACATACAAAGCCCTAAATCAGTGGTTCTCAACTTGTGGGTCCCCAGATCTTCTTGGACTGCAACTCCCAGAAATCCCTTCCAGCACAGCGAGTGGTGGAGGCTTCTGGGAGTTGCAGTCCAAGAACATCTGGGGACCCACAGGTTGAGAACCACTGCCCTAAATGGTTTGGGACCTTGCTATCTGTCAGAGTGGCTCCTGCTGCAGAATCCTGACTGTTGTACCTGAGAGTCTCAGGCAGGACATTAGATGGTGCCATTGCTGAAGGAGGTTTATAGGTGATTGACGAGGAACCGGGCTTTCTCAGTGGCAGCCCCTCAACTTTGGAATCAACTTCCTCCCAATATTTGTTTGACCCCCTCACTGTCTGTTTTTAAGAAACATCTTAAGACGTGGCTATTTAGGAAGGCTTTCCCTGGTTCATTAGTTTCAGCCGTTATGTCTCACTGCTCATTTCTCCTCTTGTGTATTTTGGTCTCCTTCTGCTTTTTATTGATCTTAATTGACTTAGTCTTGTAATTTTTTTATTGCATTGAATTTCAATTTTTAAATATATTATTATGTGGAATGGATGTATCTGTCTGTTTAACCCTGTAAACCACACAGAGTGCCTTTTGTTGCCAGATGGTATACAAGTCTAATTAATAAATAACATAAAATAAATAAACTGTATTCTCAAGAACCTGCGGTTCCTTATCTAAAGCCTCAGAATGACATACCGGTGCAACCCGTTCGGGTCTCTCTAGCACAGTTTGGATGAACCTTGCCCATTTACCAGCCAGGCGAGAGATCAAAATAAGTGACTTCCATAAGCTTGGCAGCCTGCCCAGCAGTGCCATGGTTTAGATTTGGCATGCATTGAAATGAGGTAAACAACTTATTAGCCACCCCGACGACGGCCCCATTAACGAGGAGAAGAGAGACAACAAGAGAATTTTCCCCAAGGGACAACAAGAGACAATGCCCATTAGCTGCCACCCCAACCGCTGGCATGCCATTATTGCTCTAATTAGCTGAAGGACCTAGTGAAAGCAGCCAGCCTATCATTATTTGGGGAGGGGGGGAGAAGGGTGATGGAAATATGGCATTCTGCCCTGGAAATGTTTTCCTGCTCAAGAAAAGAGTGACAGGCCCCCCACATTGTTTCCTCTGCCTGAATATTGTAGGAGACATTTCTTATCCTGGACACTCTCTGCTTGTACCGTTGCCATCAGGCAGAAGGTATAGATATATTAGAACAAGGACAGAAAGATTCAGAAATAGTTTTTACCCAATAGCAGTAGCCATGCTAAATTCTGTTAAAAATTAAGTTGATGGGTAATATCAGTGTTGAATGTGTAACGTATATATTGTATGGGTGATTGTGTATGGCTGTTGTTGTTTTTTAAATTGTAGTTTTTTATGTATTGGTTATGAATGCTGTCAGGTGAAAGAGTGCAGGGCTGTGTGTGTATGTTTGGTTTTTATGTCAGTTTTACATGAGTCCAAGTGATGTTCTGCGTGTGAATGGATGTTTTGTATATGGATGTATTGTTCTTAAATAGTAGATTTTATGTCTCGGATTTTTATACCAGGGTGTGTGAATGAGCTGATTGAGTGGCACTTTTTAATCTTGTTGTATTTTTATACAATGACAATAAATTCCATTCTATCCTATTCTATTCTGAAAAATCACCTCTTCCTCAAGAAGGTAGGCAGACAGGCAGGCTCGGTGACATCTCCGATCTTGTAATGATAACACAACCTGCTCTCCAAACTGAAATGACCTTTCTTTTTCGACACTGGTTCTTCTGGTGCTGTGGCAACAGATAGAGGTATTTTTTAAAAGAACTTGTTCTCTTGGTGATACCTGGAATTAAAATGAGTCCTAATGTTTCTGTATATGGGAGAATAAAGGGAAATGACTACATAGCCACATACAAAGGAGGGCTGGGCGCATTCCACCCCCTTCCCTGTCCGTCATTCTGCATCTGGATTCTGTCCCAATGAACCATCCTTTCTGAGAGCTGGAAGATCAAGCGTGAAGTGGCTTACTCTAGTTTAGATCGTTCTTATTCTGTCCAAGCCCGCAGTACAGTATAATTGTCCCGCTTATTATGCCAACGCTGTGTTTGACGGCCAATTTCACTCATCACTTAATTGCTTCGCATTTTGTTCTTGCACTCTTTGATGTCACTGTAAGCCCGCTGCAAAGATGCCCAGACCATCTTTTAAACAAATGAAGCAGTCGCACAATCTGTTTTCCAGACGGACAGGGCAAACAACTTCTCAAGAAAGAAATGAAGCCGGAATAGAATGAAGGAAAGGGCACACAGACCGTGTTTCGAACTGCAAGCTCTAACGTTCTTTGGGGGGGAGGGCATTCCCATGGGCTAGATGTGTGACCCTTTCCGTCTAGGGCAGTAGTGGCCAAACTAGATGTTTTGGACCACAACTCCCAGAATTCCAAGCCTGTATTGCCAATGACTATGGACTGTGGGAGTTGTGGTCCAAAACTTCTGGAGGACCTAAGTTTAGCCACCACTGGTCTAGGGTTTTTCAGGCTGCAATTATACTTTGCTAGAGATGGGCACGAAATGTGCGCGCACACACACACACACGCACGCACACACACCATACACACACACACACACACACACACACACACACACACCAATGAACTGTTTTCGTGAGCCCGCTTGGGGGCCTGATTTCGCCAAAGCAAAGCAAAACACCAAGCATGTTAAGTCTTGCCATTTTGTTTGCTTCTGCAAAAGGGGATCCTGCCTCCCTGACTCTTTCCACTGCCGCCATCATCTCTGCCAACCTGCTCCTGCCACTACCCCTGCCTCCATGCCTCCACGGTCTTCAGGGAGCCAGGCCATTGCTTCTGGCCATGTCTCTACCACCCATGGATCAAGACCCAAAGGCAGAACAACCCATGATAACAAGAAATAAAAAGGCTATTATACTCTCCTCTGGGGTGGGAGAGATTAAAATTACTCATTGAATCAGCTGCAGTAAAGTAGGATCCCTGTATCTGTGTGGGATTGGTTCCAAACCAATTCCCCTCATGGATTCCAAACACCACAGAGAATAGTGAACTCTACAGCACATCTGATCTTTCCTGATTTCGGAAGCTAAGCAGGGTCAGCCCTGGTTAGTACTTGGATGGGAGACCACCAGGGAATGCCAGGTGCTGTAGGTGCCTGGTGTAGGAACTGGCAAGCCACTCCAGCATTCCTGCCAAGAAAACTCCATGGACATGGGGTCATGAAGAGTCAGTCATGACTGTAACAACACAACACAACAACAACACACCACACACACACACACACACACACACACACACACACACACACACACAGAGAGAGAGAGAGAGAGAGAGAGAGGAACAAATAACTGTGAAAGGGAGAATGAAGGGAAGATTTGTGTGTGCGCACACACACACACACACACACACACACACACTCCTCTTCATGCTCCCTTTCGACTGTTACTTGTTCCTGGAAAGAGAGAACGCCTTGTTTTGCATTTTTTTTCCATAACAGTCCATCTCCAAAGCGGAACCATCCCCTACTCCCACCCCCAACTTTACCTACAGCTTTCCGAATGTAGTCCATGCTCTTCTTCTTACCTGGATCCTGCAGCGCTGAGGTGATCTTTCCTTGTGACAGGCAGAAGGAGAGACCGAACGAGCTATTAACGCGACATGCTGCCGTCACCCGAACAGAGGGAGTTCAGGCAAAATAAACAAATGAATAAAACTAGACCCAGAGGAATCGAATCGCGCAAGTGTTGAAACCTGGAGCAGAAAGAAGGGCTTGCCAGCGGCCAGGCAATGCCTAATCTGTTCTGAAAGGGACAGAAGGGGGCGCTGTGCGGCTTCACATGCTTATTGGGTCTACCTTGTCTCCGAAGACAGTCTCTTTATAATAAAAGCAGCAGGAGGAATGATGTCAGTGGAGCTGGTTCGAAAAGAGCAGCAAAACTCTGTCTGTCTGTCTGTCTGTCTGTGAGCTGGGCCAAAGACTAGCAGACCACAAAAATGGGGGATTTTGTTGTCAAAATGCCACACTATGGTGTTCAATTTCCTTATTTACCTTTGCTTTTCCATCATTAAATAGCACTCAGGACACTGCATTTGTTATTAGGTGCCTAGAATGATGGCGTACCCTCTTACTTTTAATCTTCCTAATCAGCAGGCCACAGATTAGAAACCTTGTGAGTAATAAAGGGGAAGGGGCGAAGCTTTGAATCTTTGACCCTGTCTTTGAGGGACCGAGGACATGTTCTCGTGGCCGGGGGGGAAATAATCTCATTTTCTGCAATGCTTTTTAGACTCACAAATGTTGTTGCCATTACGTGCAATCACTGCAATATGTATGGAGGCTGAGTATTTCTCAGCCTCACTATGCGCTGGGTGAAAAATATAAATCACAGAGGTTTGGTATGGATATATAATAGACACATTCTTCTTCTAAACTAGCCAGCAGGGAGAGGGTGTGTTGGAAATAAGCTTCCCTGGTGGCTTTAAAGTGTTTTTAGAACTGAAGTCACTGCATGAACATGTGAATGAATGTGCCATGGTTTCAAAAGCTGCATTTTACACCTAAAACAATCCCTGACCCTTGGCCACCATGCCCATAGAGGTCTCTGGGAGTTGTAGTTTTTCTAAATTCTGGCCTAAATCTACACCCCCTAACTAAGCACTGTCATCACAATCACCATGCAAAAGTCCCCCTGAGAAAACAATCTCATTTTTGCCTCACATTCCCAAAACCAGATCTACAATTAAACCACCCTTTTCCTGTATAATGTCTGTGAAGATTCTCAGTCATCCAGGTGAGTTTATCTGGAAGTTGAGTCATGGCTACTGGACTGCTTTTTCTGTCCCTCAAGAAAAAGAAGTCCGGTAGCCATGATTCAACTTCCAGATTCCTTTATAATGGCACCACTACTCTTTCCCATGTTCCACCTGCCTCTAAAAATCTGAAAGAAGCTGCAGAAGATTCTTCAGCCCTCAGAACAGGACTGAACCTGAGAGAGAAATAAATGTATCTGCCCTACACAGGTACAGCAGTTTGATAACTGCTATGGCTCCGATCCGAAAGACAAAATCCTAGAATTGGTGGTTCAGTGATGGAATCTCAGCTAGAAATCTCTAATGCACTCTCCCTCTGAGGCTGCAGTATAGGATTCCGATGGCCCGACCACATTAAAAATCTCATGATTCCGTATGAAAAACACACAACAGTTAAATGGATATCCAACTGCTATAATCGGGCAGTGTAGATAAACACATGGTCATGCTCAGGAAACATTAAAGTGTGAGCACTTGTAAGGCTCTGTCCAAGGTGCTGATGGTTGTAGGGGGCATTCATACCTCGGGAAAACAATAGTTTTGCATTAGGGTAAAAGGTAAAGCCCCCCCCCCGCCGCACATGCGTGCTAGTCGTGTCTGACTCTAAAGCAAAGCAAAGCAAAGTGTTCTGCTTATAGACCGCCCCATACTACTACAAGTAGTCTCTGGGCGGTTTACAATTTTAATTACAGAGTGCAGGCTACACATTGCCCCCCCCCAGCAAGCTGGGTACTCATTTTTCCGACCTCGGAAGGATGGAAGGCTGAGTGAACCTTGAGCCTGCTACCGGGGATTGAACCCCAGGTCGTGAGCACAGTTTTACCTGCAGTACAGGCATTTAACCACTGCGCCACGAGGCAGTGTTCATCTACATTTTCAAGCCAAAGAAACAGTGTTGTGCCAGTCTGTGGCCATGTGGCCGACATGGCTGCATGGAACACCTTCCCGCTTTTTTACGGCGGTACCTATTTATCGACTTGCATTTCCATGCTTTTGAACTGCTAGGTTGGTAGGAGCTAGGGTTAACAGCGGGAGCTCCCTCTGCTGGGTGGTACCCAGGATTCGAACCACCGAGCTGCCGACTTTGCAGCCGTCAGTTTCAGCACTCTAGTCAGGATTAGGCCAGGTCTACAGTTCGGAGTAGGGGTGTTGCAGGAATTGGGAAGTGGGTCATTTTGCATTACCACTTCCCAATTCCTGCAGCACCACTACTCCGGACTGTATACCTGGCCTGTGTACTCATGGAAGATTGGATAAACATCAGAGAGATAAGAACCTAAGAACAGCCTTGCTGGAGCAGGCCACAGCTCATCCAGTCCAGCATTCTGTCTCACACAGTGGCTCACCATTTGCTTCAGGGTATTCCCAAGCAGATGTCTTCACCTGCTTATGATTCCCTGCAAATGGCATTGAGCGATATCCTGCCTATCTCTTCAACCCAGAGGTTGTCCTTAGGCATCCAGAATGATAGCTATGGATACCCTTGTTCTCCATGAACTTGTCTAATCCTTTCTTAAGGCAGTCAAGGCTAACAGCTGTCACCACTTCCTCTGGTAGGGAGTTCCGCAGACCAGTGATCCTCTGGGTGAAAAAAAAGTACTTTCTCTTCTTTGTTTGAGATCTAGCACCCCAAAGTTTCATGGAGTGCCCCCTAGTTCTAGTGTTATGTGAGATTAGAAAGGTGGCACCTTTGGTGCCCTCAGACCCTCCAGTTGGCATGACCACCGGAAGCTGATGCCCCAAAAGCTAACCTTGCTTTGCTCTTGGAAGGGAAACTAGGTCCCAGATGCTCTGCTCTCATTTTGAATAGGAGAAAGGAAGGGGTGTGCATCTCCCTTGCCCAAACGCCCAGGCGGACAGTCCATCCATGCTGCACCAGGGCAGCGCTTGCAGCTTCAATGGAGGTCAGCAAAAGGGAGCGTTTGCAGCTTCAACGGAGGTCAGCAAAAGGGAGAGCTCTTTGGTCCAGTGATCTCAGGACGTTAGATGCACTCCTTCTTCCATTCTTAACTAGAGATGGGCATGAAATGAACAATTTTTTGTTTCCATTTTCGTTTTTTCATTTTGTTACATAACGAAACGACAAACGAATTTTGTCTCTAAAATGAAACGAAACGAACAGAAACACCAGAAATTTTGTCGTGCGTTTCGTTTCCGTTACTGCAATATGAGTGAAATGCTTAAAATCCTTAAAAAAATCACAAAAAAATGAAATAAATGGTAACGAAATGGTAACGAAACAAACGAAAACGAAAACGAATTTTTTGCAAAAATTCGCAAAAAACAGAAACGAAACAAAACAGACCCTCCAAACGACAAACGAAATGCCATTTTTTTGATTCATGCCCATCTCTATTCTTTACTGAAAGCAGGGACTGTGCCCACACAATGGGTGTACAGTTTGATCTCTGTTCTGGAAGCCCGTTAAGAGAAGCCCGTAGGTGGGAGGGAGAGCAGGGCATCTTCAATCAACCAAAACCTCCACAAATTACCCGCTTGCCTCTCCAGCCATTTCAATTCGGCTCCAGGGGATTAATTTTCTTGTCTCTGCAAGAGATTATGCTTTGCGTGGCCCTTTCTCTATCCGGGGGGGGGGGGGGGAATGGAATAAAGCCTGCTGGATCACTCTTCCTCTTCCCTCTGGTCAAAAAGCTGCAGGATGATATCTGCCAGGCTCAGATTTGGTCCTACTTAAAACAGAGCCATTGAAATTGGTGGCACTTAAGAATGACTTTAGTCGGTCTAACCCATGCACCTTGACGTCTGGAACCAACCCACTTCTTCCATTGTACATGTCATCATTTGGTTTCAGGTTCAGTCACAAAGGTGCCAAGTGTGTTATTACAAGTGATTTGTCGAGAGAGAGAGAGGGGGGGGGAAGAATAAGGAAATACTCAGAAAGCTTCCCCCATTAACAGAAACAGAAGATAACCCCCCTTAAAATTAGTAGAATTAGTCAGGCATGTTCCTATTAATGCTACCCTAACATTTCGCAGCAGCCAAGTTTTCTTGTTGCTGTCCAAATTGCTTTGGCTACTAGCCCATCGCGGCTCAGATGCCAAGTCCACAACTGGAGTAGCCAAGATTCAACATCCTCCCTGGGCAGCTTATCCTCAGGCATCATCTGCTGGAATCTTTAAAAGTGACTAGGATTTCATGATATCCTTCATGGCACTGTTGGTGTTTGTCTTACAATCAGCATTGATCCTATGAGGGATTATGGCACGTATCAACAAAACACCCAGTAATGGCCATTATGTTCTGTGATCCCGTTAAGTTCTTTTGCATACATGGCTGGCATCCTTTCAGTTTTCTTGATTCCAAGATTAAGACAGAACAAAGACCTCATACATATTTCTAGCTATTGCCATTACTACAAGATACTCGCCCAAATCCTGTTGCTTAGCAGAGTCAACTGCACTAGAATAAGCCCATGGAAACAATGGGGATTTAGCGATTCAACCTTCTCCTTAAGCGCCACTGGGCCTATTCTAAGTGTGATTTGCGAAGCAGAAGCAAATTTCAGATACAGCAGGTCCATTGAACCAATGGAACTTACAGAGAAATTGACTCACCAACTTCCCATGGATCCAATGGGCCTACATTAGAACAGTTTATTTTACTAAGCAATAGGATTTTGGCCAATGAGTGCCAACCATCTGGGCCCGATTTTAGGGACACGAGAAGCTGCCTGATGCTGAGTCAGACTGTTGGTCCATCTAGCCCAGCCAAGTTGTCAACTCTGACTGTCAGAAATGGCTCTACAGGGCTTCAGGACATTCAGAGTCTTTCCAGCTGTCCTTGGTAATCCCTTGTATTTCCTCTAGTCTGCAACAGCTTGGTTTTTTTATTTAGAGAATTTTTACCCCACCTTTCTCCTTGGAAAAGGACCCAAGCCGGCTTACAGGAATGAGGGACAATATACAGTCCAGTACAATTAAGACAGATTCAAGGATTGAGAAGCGGGAATTAAGGGACATTTTACAGCACTAAAAGACAACATTACATTAAAGCTACAAAAGAACACAAGCAGTTAAAGAGAGAGTAAACATTCCATGTAAAAGTTATGAGTGATGGAAACTAACATTGAAAACATAGTGTCAATGCAGTCCCACAAGGTTATAAGTGGTTATAAACACAAAGTCTATGTGATCATGTATGGTAGAATCATATAAAAGACACATAATAGGTAGTCCATCACTCAGGGAAAGCTTGCCTGAAGAGAAAGGTCTTTGCCTGTTTCCGGAAGGACCACAGAGATGAGGCAGTCCTGGCCTCTAGTGGGAGGGAGTTCCAGAGTCTGGGTGCAGCAGTTGAGAAGGCCCTTTCATGGGTTCCCATGAGACGTACCTGTGAGGGTGGCAGGATGGAGAGAAAGGCCTCCCCTGGTGACCTTAAAAATATATTTTTGGGGGGTCTTTAAGACACTACCGAACTTTTGGTTGTTTTATCTCAGTCAGATGAACACAGCTCCCTCTCGAAATGTGGAGAAATTACACACTGATTAAAAGGAGTGCATAAGAAGGGCAGGACACAGATCATTGAATATAAGAATAAATATATAATATGATCAATTTACTTCTACCTAAATTTGCCTATGATTAAGTGAAAAGTGCAAGTGGGGGGGATGCCTCTCTCATGTGGCCAGTCAGGTGGTCAAGCAGGCAGCTGAGGAGGCGATCCAGAAAGCAAGGCCAGTGGAGGGCACCATTGCACTATGTAAACTTCTGTGAACTCTAGCAGAGTGAAGCGGGGAATCTGGGAAGTTATAGTACCGTACTACCAAAAGTTTTCATTTTAGGCAGGGTCCCCCCCCCCCAGGAACATGGATGCGCTTGATTGGTTTTCTGCTGGTGGTTGTTGATTCCGTTGCTGTCGGGAAGCTAGGGGAGAAGAAGTTATAATTGGGCCAAGAATTTCGTGGGTTGGTTTGCTCTTCACGAGGAAAGGCTACAGATATTAGAGACTTTCTAGAACTGGCAAACCCCTCCAGTATTCCTGCCAAGATAACTCCTTGGACGTGGAGTCATGAATAGTCGGTCACGACTGTAACGACACAACACACACACACACACACACACACACACACACAGAGGGATTCTTTTAGCTGGTTGAGCAGCTGAGTGCTTCAGGTCTCTGACTGCGGAGCCAAAGGTTGAGAGTTTGATTCCCCACTGTAACTCTTGTGGTTATTGTCCATCACTCTATCCCGAACAATATCAGTGTTAATACGTTCAAGCTCTTATTATTGATGTGATATGGATTATCATCTATGCTTTTGTACAATTCTCTGTAGTCTTCTTTTTGGGTTATATTTTCTTTTCTTTTCCATACTGTTTATATTAATAAAAAAGTCCAATTAAGAATTGACTAGGATAAAGTCAAAAGTGTTGGCATTCCATATTTTGCATGTAAAATTGACCCTGTTATATATTCAGTGCATCCTCCTCTCCACAACATGTTACCCAGCCGGAATTAAGCCATCTGAGTCACACAGAGGTAATAATTACCTCGCAGGTATGAATGTGGACATCTGGCCAAGCTTCCATCAGCCTTCTGATGTGCTAAAAGCTTAGTAGTGGGACTGATACAGATGGCGAGGCATGGGTCACATGGCTGTGAGGCAGTCCCCATATCACCCCATCGAGAAGAAGAATGAAAGGCATCAAAACCTCTAATTGGTGTCACTGTTGGATATGGAAGAGTAGCGGGGGGGGGGGGAGAGCACTAAAGTTCAAATTTCTTTGGAAGTGACACACTGCTAATCAATCTTCCTGTATATTCCCTTTGTCCTTGGCACAACTTGGATCCTTTCAGTGGAGGAGGCCATAAGGGAGAACTTTGATTCTTCTACGCCCTCTATTGTCACCCCAACAGGTGAATGCTAGCACCAATGCAAGGTCACGCTGGCCTTGTGACCACCGCACCTCAATTGTGGAAGAGGCAAAGAGGAAGCAAGAGGAAGAGGAGGCCGTGAGATCTCACACCGTCTGGCTTTCACAGGTGGTTCAGAATGCCACTCAGAAAAGAACACCTTCAAGTTGCCTTGTTTCCTCCACACAGACCACCAAGGACTAGACCACCTAAGTGATGGGAAAGACTAAAAGACGTGGTGTGAATAACGAAGCCACAATGAGGTAACAAGACACTATTAGGAGGCCATTATCTGGCCCATTTGTGAGGTCGAGGAATGGCGTTTACAGGTACTTGAAGAAGAAGATCACCAAGTAACAATTATTATTATTTACATTCCGGCAAGTACTTCATAGTGTTGATGCCCAAAATATAATCACATTTTTGCGGTGCCAGTAAGCTTCCAGGTCCAATTCAAGAGCAATACTGACCAAGAGATTTTTAACATCCTAACCCAATGATGGCAAACCTTTTAGAGACCGAGTGCCCAAACTACGATTCAAAGCCCACTTATTTTTGCAAAGTGTCAGTACAGCAATTTAACCTGAGTAAAGGTAGCTGTGAAGAGGTGATGTCAGGTGTCCACAGGAAGGGCCCCGAGTGCCACCTTTGGCACCCATGCCATAGGTTCACCAACACTGCCCAAACCGTTTTTGAACTGGGCTATCAAGGGATCTTCCTTATCATCCTTCCCCCGGGAGAGCTGTTTCAAAGATCCTTCTCAAGAAGCACACAAGAGGTGGCCTTCTTCAGAGTGTGGACCTCAAACCTCTCAGCTTACCTTTCGACTTGCATCTTCGCTCTTCTGTGCAGGCATTTAGGCAGGATTTGAAGACTGCCGTGGGATGACATGTACTCTGCCCAGAGTTCCCTTTGGGAAAATCGGGAGGTTTATAAGTGTAATAAATAAATAAATAAATAAATTCTTCCACCTTGCCTTTCACTGAGAGCGTAAGAATTTAAACTGCTGTACTGCAGCTATAACTGTGCTCACGGCCTGGGGTTCAATTCCAGATAGCAGGCTCTAGGTTCTTTCCCCATTCTTTTTCTTTCTGAAGAATACTCATAGTCTTTTATGCTTACTGTTTCCCAGTATATAACCCTCTGTGTAACAATTCAGGGATCAAAAAGAAATAAGGAGGCAAAACAACTTTACTTTTCAGGGCCTTTCAATTGCAAAATTATGTTGTTACTTTTCAAAAGACAAAAGAAGGGGGCAAATACGCATGTGTGTGTGTGTGTGTGTGTGTGTGTGTGTGTGTGTGTGTGTGTGTGTGTGTGTGTGTGTGTGTTGCGTGGTTACAGTCGTGACTGACTCTTCCTGACCCCGTGTCCATGGAGTTTTCTTGGCTGGAATATTGGAGTGGTTTGCCAGTTCCTACACCAGGCACCTACAACACCTGGTATTCCCTGGTGGTGTCCCATCCAAGTACTAACCAGGGCCGACCCTGCTTAGCTTCTGAAATCAGGCAAGATCGGATGTGCTTAGGGCATCTAGGCAGCTAAATACATATATATTAATTCTAATTTTATTAAATGCTTCAAATACAGTAAGCTCATCTTTCAGCCAACTTATTTGAAATCAAGTGGTGTAACAGGAGGATTAAAGGGAAGAAAATGAAGGACTGCAAGTGCGGGACGGGGAACAGATGGTTCAATAAACACTTAAGAACCACTGCATGAACAGGTGTTCCAACGCCACACAGTTATCATAAATGCAAGTGCAGTGAGAGAGCAAGAGATTTCTGAAAATAGCTAGGTGCCTATGTTGACATTCAAGGCCTTAAACCGTTTACGACCTTGGTGCTTGGCAGAGCGCCTCTCAGAATGACTACCCACCCAAACCATACCTCATATTCAGGGTTTTTACAGGAAATCACCCTGAGGGAAGACTGGAAATAAACAACTTGAAACTGGGATTTCTCTGCGGCGGCCACAGCATTCAGAACCTTTCTCCCAATAAAGAGGTTGCTGCTAGAAGCTGCCTGTTGCCCCTTAATTGGGAAGAAGCAAACCGACGCCTTGTCATGGCTGAAGAAGCAAACAAGCCACTGCCAAACAGCCCTGAAGAGAATACGTCAAATGATACAGAGATTTGCTGTATCCTTGTATGGCTTTGGCTGTGAAGAGCCATGTTCCGTTCAACACAATTAGTAAAGCCAGCTTGACAGCAAAGTTGAACCCAAATGAGGGGCCAATTACCACCTGGCCACAATAGTACTGTATATCCATACATTATACAGGTCACTGTTCTCACTGTGCATACGATCATTTAAATGGTTGTAACATCTAGAACAGTGATGGCGAACCTATGGCAGGGGTGCCAAAGGTGACACTTGTAGCCCTTTCTGTGGGCACTCGACATTGCCCCTTCATAGCCACCTGTATACAGGTTAAATTACTGTATTGGCACTTTGCAAAAATATTAGTGGGTTTTGAATTGCAGTTTGGGCACTTGGTCTCTAAAAGGTTCACCATCACTGATCTAGAACCTGAAGTGTCTCAGTCATCCTGTGTAGTAGGGGGGGGGACTTTAAGTCCTATTTATTTCTTCTCTCTTTATTCCAGGTTGTGACCAAACAGGAATTCTGATTCATAAGAAGACCCCACAAATTCCACCTCTCCTGTCACCAACAGAGAAAATGTTCACACTGTACATAGTATGTTCCTTAATGGTTGTACTATCTTCTAGAACAGTGGTTCTCAACCTGTAGGTCCCCAGATGTTCCTGGACTGCAACTCCCAGAAGCTTCCACCACTTGCTGTGCTGAATGGGATTTCTGGGAGTTGCAGTTCAGGAACATCTGCGGACCCACAAGTTGAGAACCACTGTTCTAGAACATAAAATGTTTCAGATTCAGTGTATTTCTGTAGTTGAGAGGGCAGCTATAAGTCCAGCTTAGCTAAAACAATTGAGTACGAACCAGTAAAAACTAAATATTATAAAAACTCACTGAGCAAGAAAAGTCATGTTTTGAGTGAAATGACCAATCAGCATCACTTTTGTCTTGTGTAGTCTGCATAATTAAATTGTAAACTGCCCTGAGAGTGCTTGAAGCGCTATGGGACTGTATATAAGCAGACCACGTTGCTTTTTGCTTTGTATTTTGGGAGGTTGACAGTGGCTGACAATGACAGAAAAATGTACTTACATGATTACCATATTTTGGGGGGGGGGGAACACCATGGTCATGGCCCAATGTCAAGTTCAAGATCTGACTGCAACGATTCTCAGTCCTCCAGGTGAGTTTATCTGTTGAGTCATGGCAACTAAGAACTCCAGTTCCCATGACTCAACTTCCAGATACTCTCCTGGCAGTTTGCAATTTAATTATGCAGGCTACACATTGCCCCCAAGCTGCCTAGATGCCCTTAGCACATCCTATCTCCGCTGATCTGGGAAGCTAAACAGAGTGGGGCCTGGTTAGTACTTGGATGGGCGACCACCAGGGAATACCAGGAGCTGTAGGCACCTGAAGTAGAAACTGACAAACCACTCCAGCTATTCCTGCCAAGAAAACTCCGTGGACATGGAGTCTTGAATAGTCTGTCAGGAGAGAACACATCAGCCCCCCCCCCATCCCCTGCTCCTAGCAAGCTGGGTATCTGTCTTATTCTTTCTTTCAAATTTTACTATTCAGTGCCCAAGTGCACCTTTTAAACCTGGAGCAGGGCCCTTCAACAGCCTTGAATAGCATGTTTTTCGGGTGTTTTTGTTTGTTTGTTTGTTTTCCCTGCCATCTTGCCAGATATTTTTTCTATTTTGCTTTGCCTTCTTATTAGTATAGCTATTTTATTTCCTTTTTGTTTACGTATTATCATTGTTATTTTTGTTGTGTTGTTGTTATTTATTGTTTGCTTTTTAATGTTGCAAACCGCCCGGAGTGCCTCCGGAAGACGGGCGGTATATAAATTTATAAATAAATAAATAATCGGTGTCCAAAGAGGGGATGCCTGCTGTGTGCTTGGCACTCTAGGTCAGCTGACTAAACAATGGTTTTTTTTAGTAAAAGTGATTTTAACCAGTATAATAAAAATAAACTATATATATATATAATTTATTTTGTTTTTTATTTTATTTATATTTATATACCGCCTTATCTTCCAAAATGGAACTCGGGACGGTGTACAATAAAAACAAAAGAAACCACAACAAGCAAGCATAAAATCAAAGGCATCAGTAAAAATAGGCGGGCCCAAATATAAATAAATAAATAAATAAATAAATAAATAAATAAATAAATTGCCAAGAGAGATGGGGGAAAGGAAAGCTTGGTCCCTCCCTGAGAACTACGCTTCCCAGTGTGCTTTGCGCGGCAGGGGCGTGGCCAGGGGCGTGGCCGGCGGGGGCTGTCGCTGCTGCCTGGGACCCCGGGTCGGTGGTGCTGCTGGTGGTGCTGCTGGTGGTGCTGCTGGTGCTGCTGGTGCTGGTGGAGGCTCTCGCTCGCTCGCTGGCTCGCTCTCGGCGGCGCGCCCCGGTCCCGCCATGTCCGCCGCTAGCTATTGCCGCCCCCGCCCGGCGCCGGGCTCCACCACCCTGGGCAGGGATATCCCGGGCCCCGCCAACTTGCGCTTCCACCTCCCCGAAGGGGTCGAGTTGCCGCCGGGAGACTACAGCACCACCCCCGGAGGGACCCTCTTCGGAACCACGCCGGGAGGTGAGCGCGCGCCCTGTGTCAAAGCCGGGGAAACAACAACAACAACAACAACAACAACAACAACAACTGTGCCTCTGAGCCAGGTGCAGAGTGCTGCTGAGCCCCCACACCCTGCTCTCCGGGCTTCATTTGAAGCGGGGCTCCAGCCGCGGACCTTTTCCTCTCGCGTTGCTCTTGAGTGTTTTCTCAAGAGTGTTTCTGAGCGTGTGCAGAGTGCTGCTGAGACACACACACACACACACACACACACACACACACACACACACACACACACACACCGCCGTTCCCGGGGCTTCATTTGAAAAGGGGCTCCACCCGTGGACCCTTCCCTCTCTTGTTTCTCTTGCTGTGTCAATGGGGAACTAAAGCCCGTGTATTTCTCTCTTTTTCCCCTTGTTGCTGTTGTTGTTGTTGTTGTTGTTGTTGTTGTTAGTCTTCTCAAAGCTGGAGTTGTTTCTGAGCGTGTGCAGAGGGCCGAGGTGGGCGGCTTGGTAAAAAGGAAGAGAGGCTTCAGTCAAATGTGCTGCTCAGCCTTGGGGTAGATATTGGACTGGATTCTAGATTTGGTTCAGGCGGGATTTCCTTCTTTTTTAATGGTGACTTGTCTCCTTAGAGGCTGAACAGGTTTGGGTTTGTTTTATTTTTATTTTTATTTTTTTGTTTTTGCAAGATAAGCTCTGGTGGACCTGCGTCTTGTTTTGCTGCATGCATGGCATTTTATCCTCAGTTAGCAGATATGGTACAATGGAGGAAATTGGAACATTTGGTCTAGAAGGGCATGCAATACCATGTGCTCTGCAGCCTATTATTGCCTGGTCTGCTGGCCTGGTGGTGTTGGAGAGAGAGAGAGAGAGATTCCACTGGTTTGATGCAACAGCTCCAGTTCATTTCATATAATATTTGTTTAATTCTCCCTGTGACTTTATTGTAGAAAACATGCAAAGGGCAGGAAGTCGTTCTGTGATTCGACTGAGGCATCTCAGGGTGTGCTGTTTGCTGTTGTCCGGTTAAAACGTGTGACAAACAGGGAAAGATAAAACAAAACTCCCTCCAAATGCCAATGGTTTTGTAGTGAGTTGTGCTGCGCTGATAAAAACACAGCAAGGCGTTCTTAGGTTAGACCAGTGGTTCTCAACCTTCCTAATGCCGCAACCCTTTAATACAGTTCCTCCTGTGGTGGTGACCCCTTGCCCTGCTTGGAAAGGGCCACAAGCCCCCTTTGGCAGGCCACTGCCGCAGGTGCCATACAGAACTTCCCTCAGTCTACAGCAGGCATGACCAAACTTTGGCCCTCCAGATGTTTTAGACTGCAACTCCCACAGTCCTTTGCTATTGGCAATCTAAGCTTAGAATTCTGGGACTTGTGGTCCTGAACATCTGGAGGGCTGACGTTTGGACATGCCTGGTCTACAGGCACCCTCAGCCAATTGCAGCCTCCAGTGCCTTTGACTGACATCCCCTCCAACCTATCAAGCTGTAACTCACTCTTTTCCCCCCCTCTTCCTCCGGACCCAATCCGTTGTGCCTTTTTCTTCACTGGCTCATGGCCACCTCTGTGAAATGGTCGTTTGACCCCCAAAGGTTTCCCGACCACCAGGTTGAGAACCACCAGGTTAGAGACTGTGCCCTGTCAATTGCGTATCTCCCCCCCCCCCGGGGTGATAACACTTCCAGGCTGCCAAAGAACTTAAGATGGTATACATGACCCCTTGGTGTCCTCACAAACAACCCTGGAAGGTAGGTTCAGCTGAGGGGTGGCAACTGGCCAAAGGTCACCTCAAGTGCTTCGTGACCGAACCGCTGAGTGGGGATTTAAACTTTGTTCACCTTCGTCATAGGCCAATAGACCATCACGACGTGCAGGCTTTGGATCAGCGTGACTGACATTTGATGATTGTTCCTGGAAAGCTCCGTTTGCATCATGTGTGAATGTTTTCATCAGTAACAGAAGCATTGCCATTAATGTGCAATAAATAAAGCAATAAATAAATATTGTACAATAAAGCCATAACTGCACAGACAGACAGACAGACAGACAGACAGACAGATAGATAGATAGATAGATAGATAGATAGATAGATAGATAGATAGA
>JAHTLZ010000327.1:15160474-15195456 GCA_023846285.1 Phrynocephalus versicolor
ATAATAATAATAATAATAATAATAATAATAATAATAATATAGTCACCTCATACTGGTGTTACTGCATAGCTGGAGCAGAACAGTGCCTTTTAAAATCTTAATTTAAAAAAAAAGGTTTCTAGCTCAGAAAGTACTAAAACATAATAGCAGCTTAAAAGAAAAACGGAACAGTCAAAATTTATATAAAAAAATTAAAGCCATAAAAATGCCATACAGTACTTACAAAACAATACTGGAAGAGCAGAGCAATATAAGAATCAACATTACAAAGAAGCAAGTATAAATGCAAATAACCCTTAAAATGACCCATGATAGGGCCTTTTTCTTAGCCCGTCCAGGTCTTCACTTCATATTTATCAATATGATACCTCTGAGAACAAGGTACCTCTCAGAATTGTTATATTCCAATTTGTAGAGTTCTAGTTGTTCTACAGCAGAGCTTGTCTACAAAATCATAAATCAGAATTAGATAATAGCCTTGTATTGTTCTGTGCCATCAAATCAAATCCCTGTTGATGTACTTGCCTTGTTTTGCCACAATATTGCATTTAATATTCTTGTTTAACTTTTTATAGTCTGTATCTTTTATCTGTTATTTTCATGTGTTATCTGATCTGTTTGTTGTCCAGAGTAGTGTTTCCATCACTAATTGGGCAGGATAGATAGGTAGACAGTCAAACTGATTTATAGTGGCACTTGTATACACGTACGCACGCACGCACACACGCACACAAACATACACATATGCACACACAGGACAGCTTATACGGATCTCTAGAATGTCACAGATTTTAATGTACAGTGGCACCATAGGAATGCATTGAAAACAGAGTAATCCCTAATTGCAATCATTTTTATGTTTTACAGATTCGCCCCATAGACGGTTCTGTTAAGCAAATTTCCCCTGTCTCCGGAATGTTTTATGTTGTACAGATTTTATGTTATACAAACTGTTTGTTATATGAGGGTCCACTGTATCTCTAACTGCTAAAATCTTAATAATCTAAAGCATCTCCATAATTCAACCCCATCCTCAATGGTTTTAATCCTACTTGGTACTTGGCTCTTAATCCAAATAGTTGGACAGTTCCCAATATTTCACATCCCCTCAAAGCTTTTTGGGAGAGGTTGGAAAATCCCAACGGAACACAGGTGTGGAAAGTTGCCCTCCAGCGATAACGTCTGGTCAATTGTGTGCCCAGTTCTGCTGACATTTGTTTCCTTACGTTGTGTGTGTGTGGAGAGGGGGGTCACCAAACCCAAGAATGCATTAGAAAGCCCATGTGTACTTGGAACTTGCCTGGGTTAGTAGCCTCAGCTGCACATTCTTCTTTGGAGTGAGACTCTTGCTATGTCAGGGCATTGAAATGCAAAACCTCTGATCAAGGTCAATCCGCACATCAAACATATTTCTAAACACAAGCTCGGGGACCTTTCCATCAAGGGTTAGAATGGAATTCACACACTATTAGCTTTACAGATTAAAATTCATAGGTGTCGCATTTCTGTCACATCTTTCCTCCAAGGTGCTCAGTGTTGCAGACATGGCCTTCCTCCCCATTTTTATTTTCACAACTGCCCTGTGAGGAGTATTGAAATCTTGGGCAGGGGGGTGGGGATTACTTTTCTTACAGACACCTCTTAGCTGATTCTAGCTGCCATGTTGTTCTGGGGGGTTCTGGGACTTCCCATTCAATCAAGTAACTTTGGGTAGGCTGAAAGAGAGATTCTCAGCCTTATCAACCCAAATTCTCACTTGTCTCACCGAAACAAGCTGTAGTTACGTTGGACTGGAACATGGGTATGGGTGCAGGTGTGTGCAAAAAAAAAAAAAACCCACCTAGAAAGGGTTGCCATATTTCAGAATTGGTTTGATGAGGTGTAATTCTTATTACTTTCAAGAACCTACTCATAAAGGAATCAAACGCCAACAAAGAGTGTTCCTCGTCATCACCAGAGAAGAATCGGGACCACCAGGTCTTGAACTCCTGACCTATCTCCATATAAATCTTAAAAGCTGAACAGCCTACCGATGACCCATATTTTGGACACACAAAACAAAATCTTGCAGATGGATGGCTTCCCTTGAGCCAGTTGGCTTTCCACTGGCCAGCTGTCTGGTGGGAACTGAAGTGGAATGATGACCATAGCTCAGCGGGTTAGACCTCTGGCTGTGGAGCCAGAGGTTGGGAGTCTGATTCCCCACTGTGCCTTCTTGTGACCAATCAGTGGTCCAAAGGATCCCTTTGTTGTTGTTCAGTTGCTCAGTCATGTCTGACTCTCCATGACCCCATGGACCAGAGCACGCCAGGCCCTCCTGTCTTCCACTGCCTCCTGGAGTTTGGTCAAATCCACCTTGGTTGCATTGATGACACCCTCCAACCATCTCATTCTCTGTCGTCCTCTTTTCCTTTTGCCTTCAGACTTTCTCAACATCAGGGACATTTCCAAGGAGTCCTCTCTCCCCTCATGAGGTGGCCACAGTACTAGAGCCTTGGCTTCAAATCTGTCCTTCCAGTGAACATTCAGGGTTGATTTCTTTCAGGATAGCTAGGGTTTTATCTGCTATTTCTTTCTTAGTACTTTTTTAGTAGTTTTATATGGTATTAGGATGTTGATTTGTATTTGTTAGGTCTTCACTGTTTATTTCTGTTGGGGTTTGTTTTGTGATTGTAGTTGGGTAGTCGCTGTGGGGTGATATGTTGTACACCGCCCAGAGTTCCGTATGGGAAAATCGGGCAGTTTATAAGTGTAACAAATAAATAAATCAATAGGGTTGATCTCCTTGCAGTCCAGGGGACTTCCAGCTCTGCCGTTCTAAGCTGATGTTGACGAAATGGCACCCAATCTTTCTTCTTGTTTAAGCGATGATGAAGCCATCGCGTAAATCCCACCCTCCCCCTCTCTCTTTGCCCTTGGTAGATACAGGGCGAAGGCTGGCTCATTTCAGGTAACAGCTCTTGCAAATTAGCCTCTCATCACTCTTCAATTGCTGGAGCCTGGCGGTGTGAAATGCTTGTCTGGGTCCGCCAGCCGACCCTGCTTCTCCCTGCTCGGAGGCAGGCCGCAGGGGTGAGAACCAGACACGCTTGTTTATTTGCGGAGGGCTATGTGGATTGAAGGTGAGGGGCCAATACTTTGTGTTTGAGCTGTGGTGCTGGAGGAGAGTCTTGAGAGTCCCCTGGACTGCAAGGAGATTGAACCGATCCATCCTGAAAGAAATCAACCCTGAATGTTCACTGGAAGGACAGATTTTGAAGCTGAGGCTCCAGTACTTTGGCCACCTCATGAGGAGAGAGGACTCCTTGGAAAAGTCCCTGATGTTGGGCAAGATTGAAGGCAAAAGGAAAAGGGGACGTCAGAGAATGAGATGGTTGGACGGTGTCATCGATGCAACCAATATGGATTTGACAAAACTCCGGGAGGCAGTGGAAGACAGGAAGGCCTGGCGAGCTCTGGTCCATGGGGTCACGAAGAGTCGGACACGACTGAACGACTGAACAACAACAACAATGTGGATTGGAAGCAGTCGACCTGCGACATACACATGGGTGGCTTTGTAGGAAGGCAATGGCTTTCCCATCAAGCTTAGCCCAGAAAACCCCTTAAAAAAAGAAAGCCTGACTTCAATTGTGAACAGAACCCTTTTAATTCATTTTCATACACACTTTGATACACAACATCCTTAATTATGCCTTATTATGCCTTCGGCCACCAGCAACAATGAAATGAAAATGTCATAAAAACCTTTGGGTAAAATGCTCCAAAGATAATCAACCTAACCACCAGGTTTAGGATTGTGTTCTAAGATGGAAACGTGTTAAAAGACACGGATGAGGATGGAAAAGAGATAGATGAGTTGGGAGGAGGGCACTTGGGGATGGTGCATTCTAGTGGCCCAGATGCTCAGGAACCATTTGCAAAGGATTTAAATAAAAGGCATTCAGAAATCATTGCAGTATTCAAAGAACACATTTTTCTTTGCTATTTTGCATCCCACCGTTCTTCCAGTAAGCTCAAGGCAGTAGAACATGGCCCTCTCACACCTTCTCCGCTTTTATCTGTCCTCCCCTTTAATCTTGAGAGTTGGATTGGCCTGAAAGCAACTAGCCTATGATGACTGCTAGCTGGGGACTTGAAACCAGCTCCCAGTCCTAATCTGAGGTTCTGACCACTAGGCAACAATTCAACTTCTGTGATGTCACTGAACATGATTTTGGGGGGGGGGGGGTGCGACCCCACCACTTAGCCGTGCTTTGTACCCTAACTCAAAGCATCCTGACGTTTTGAGAGAAAGAACTAATGTTGTCACTTGTGGGCAATATGTTCCTTTTACAAAACACATTGAATTTGTGACTAGCCTGCGGTTGTGTCATCGAACTGGAACTGTACTGCTTTGCAGAAGTAGCTTTAGAAGTTGTGCTCCCTGCTACCCCCAAATGACCCTCGTGGATCCGAAAGGGACAGTGGGGTGCTGATCCAAAGCTGCTTTTAAGAGGCCTTCGTGCAATACCCATATCCTGGGAGGTGACCCTTGACTCAACTTTCTTGACTTTCACCAGGTCAATTAGCTGTTGATGGGCATGAATGATTCCCCCCCCCCCCGCCGCCGCCTGTCCTTCCACACACTGTAGAGCAGAGAGGCAGGTGCCTGGTTTCTCACTTGCCCCGATGGCAGCAAGACTCCCTGGGGAAAGCAAGGGGTTTCTTCCTGGTTACACAAACATCCACTACACAAACGAGTCCAGACATCAGATCAAAGACCACGAACCAAATTCCCCTTCTGCTTTGGAGTGGGGAGAAAGCTGGAACAGTTGCCTTTTGTAACTGCAGCTCCCCAAATCCGCTGTCATCCCAGTCTCTTGCCAAACCTGGGGGAAGGAGAGATTTGATTCTAAGGAGGAAAACATAAATGTCAGCCATCTCTAGGTACCAGAGATTACTATTTTGCCTAACCTCTCCATCTTAAGCCCACTGACCCTGATGTTTCCCTTCCACCCCATTGGTGTGTAGCTTCTTGATATGTGTGGCTAAACGTTACAGCCTAGAGCTGCCTAGATGCCCTGAGCACATCTGATCTCACCTGATCTCGGAAGCTAAGCAGGGTCGGGCCTGGCTAGTACTTGTTGGGGAGACCACCAGGGAATACCAGTTCCTGCAGTGTGTTGTGTCGTTACAGTCATGATCGACTCTTTGTGACCCCATGTCCATGGAGTTTTCTTGGTAGGAATACTGGAGTGGTTTGCAAGTTCCTATTCCAGGCGCCTACAATACCTGGTATTCCCTGGTGGTCTCCCATCCAAGTACTAACCAGGGCCGACCCTGCTTAGCTTCCGAAATCAGGCGAGATCGGATATGCTTAGGGCATCTAGTCAGCTAGTTCCTGGAGTAGGAACTGTCAAGTCACTCCAGTATTCCTGCCAAGAAAAACTCCATGGACATGGGGTCTCAAAGAGTCGGTCACACAACAGCCTTGTTATAGCCTGCTTCTTGGGTGGTTTTGCTTTTAAGGAGGCCATTGGGTTGGTGTGCCTCCATTCAAGAGGGGTGGCGTTAAGAACCTTTTTTAAGGAGGGCCGGTGCCCGTGGTGTTCTGCTCGTGAATCGCAGAGCAGGCAGCAGTGCATGTCTGCTTGTGGGTCAGTCCCATTCAGTGAATTCAGTGGGGTTAACTCTCCCAGGGTATTTGTACATGACCCCTAAACTCCGCTGCAAATGGCTCCCAGCTCCGGAGCTTTAAATTGTTTCCCCACCAGCTCCATAGTTTACAGATAATTAAATGCGACCACGCCCACCTAAGCGCGTCCCAGCGCACTTTTCAGGTACCTGCTCTCCGGAGGTGAAAATCCCTGATGCAGATATAACGTAGTGACTGCCGGGCTCTCCTTGCTTCTGTTTGTTCTTTTTTTGCCCCCCGCCCCTTTAAGAGATCTGAATGCAGTGCCGGGACGGAGGTGAGTGGCATTCTTTTCTTCCTTTTTTTCTCCCTCCCCTCACGCAGCCAGCAGCCAGGAGTGCGGAAGGGGTGGGAACGCAGGAACAGTGACAAACCCCTAAGATCTCTGGTCCGAATTTAAGTGGCCAGAGGATCTTAGCGGTCGTGTGAAAAGGCAGATAACAAGAACAAAACCACAGCAAACGTCCTCTGATTTCTGCTTTGCATTACATTTTTTGACAGGATCGGTGGCAAATCGTCTGACCCATGAAGATTACATTCCTTTCACCAAACCCAGACCTAGCACCAGGGGACAGCTCTGCTTTGATGGCTCACATTAGAAGCAAGCTCAAGTTCTCATGGGAAGGTGTTTCCTTCAAACCGGCTTTCTCCCATGTCCCATTGTGATAAGGCTTAGGTGGACAAGACCCCGGCCAAAATTAAAGCATGGTTGCATAAAGCTTGCACGAAAAGTATTTTAGGCAGGAGAGCCCTTTGTTTGGAAGGCTGCGAAAGGCCCATCTTTCCCTCGAATAGGTCCCGTTTTCCAAGGGCTGTCCAGCCCAACTATGATTAAAAGGAAGGACATCACATCCCCAGTCCATGGTTAGCAGTGCCTCAATAGCAGACTCAATAGTTGTACATAGCCTTCCATCTCACTGGAGAGAGATATTCTAGCGCTATTTCAGTGTTTTTAAAATGCTTCCAATTTTGCATGCAAATTACGTTCGTATAAATTAGCACAGGCAGTCTTGTTCAAAGCAATGCCCTCTTGGAGCCAATAAGCAAGTGTGTCTTTCCTTTCTATCTCCATGTGGTGGGAAGTGCATTTCTGCTCTCTACGGCTACATCACTGTGCACCTTTGCTGCAAAGGGAACAACCAGTTCGGACCCTAGGGTGCCGATTGATGGCAATCTCTTCGGTCATCTGGTCGAAGCCTGCGGGCATCAGTTGCAGCCACATTCGTCAATGATCATGTCCTCATGGTGACGGACCGTCACCCCGCCCTTCTCGTAGTACAGCATGGAGAGCGGGCTGAGCTTGACTGGCGCACAGGCGGGGCAAGGCACCCGGTTGGGTTGGTATAGCTTCAACAAGCTCTGTGTGAGGAAGAAAGGGAATTTCATTAAGGGACAGAAGCATTCGCAACAAAAGGAGACCTACCACAGCTAGGATGACATGCAGCCCCCTCTCTAACATCATGATGATGTCCACTCTGCATAGAGCTTTGTTTCTACTTCAGCCAGACCCCCTCAAGTGAGGATACATTACTTGATTGACTCCCTGAGCCAAAACATTGCAGTGTATTTAAAATAAAGTGGTACCCCGACTTAAGAGCAATTCAACTTAAGAGTGGAAAACTGTTGGCGTTTTAACTGCCACCTTACAAATTTTAGATATGGTCTGCTTGACTTACAAATACTTTTTTCATTTATTTTAATTTTTTAACTCTTTTTCCAATTTTTTTTTAGATAGGTACCCTGACTTAAGAATAGTTCGACTTAAGAGTATGCATTCGGAATGGATTAAATTCATAAGTTGAGGTATTTATATGCCACCTTTCTCCTAAACTAAGGATCCAAAGTAGCTTACAGTATTAAAAGAAACGATGTCTAAATAGTAAATCGTTTCATTATTTTAAAAAGCATTAAACAGGTATCCTATTAAACCTCATGAATAAGAACAATATGAAAGGCTCAAGGAAAACAACAGTGTAAAATAATGCCATTAAAAATGCCCTTCGTCAACCTGTCGTTGTAAGGAAAGCCTTACTGAAGAGAAAGGTCTCTGTCGGCTTGTGGAAGGACAGCAAAGAAGGGGCCAGGCTGGCCTCCTGTGGGAGGGAGTTCCAAAGTCTCAGCGCAGCCTCGGACAAGGCCCTCTCCCATGTCCCTGCGGTGCAACTGTGCCAAGATGGTTAGACTTAGAGAAATGCCTCCCCTGATTATCTTATTGAATGAGGATTCCAATGCCAAGCCATTAACATCTCCAACTTCTGACTCTGAGCAAGCTTGATCCAGGGGAGGGGTGGCCCCCGCGCAATCAGAAGGACCAGCCATGGACAGAGGAGAGCAGAATCAGACCAAGAGCTGATTGCTCCCTGGGATGAGATGCAAGCTGCCCTCCTACCCACCACCACCGCCACCCCACCATCTGCATACGGAAGCCCAGCAAACTCATTGAGAGCCTTCCTCCACAGCTAAGGATGGAGCAGTTAATCATGCTTAATGGCCCGGGATGGGCCACCGTTCTCTCTCCAGGAGAGCTAAGTGCTTCTACAAGATGGTTTCTTGATCGAATGATTTCTGCGGAATGTTTGGAATGGAGTGATGGGGGGAAGAGTCCTCGGGTAGTCCGCTGGGCAGGTGTGGAGCGTTGATGGCCCATTTCGGAGCCCCTCCTCTCCTCGGGCTGGTTCTTTATCTTTTAAATTAGACTTGGGACAACCCGGCATGGCCCTCTGCAAAGTGGGGCACATCCTGTCTTAGTGCGAAGCATTTCCCTTTGCAGATTCCCAAAAGGACATGAGAAGGATGGTGCCGGCTTGTTCAAGCCCTCTGTTGCGTCCTGACAGCATCAAGTCAGTAGCCACAGGAAACTCCACAAGTGGAAGAGGAGCTCCCTTGTGTCCTTCCCAACAATGGTATTGAGGGCAGGCCTTAGGAAAATTACTTTTTGTACCACAAATCCAAGCACGGTATCCTCAAAGCTGGCAAATCTAGAATGGTCAACTCCCACCTGAATCTGAATTTGGTTTGATTTGACTGTAAATACCACAAGTTTTGTCATTGTGTTTTATCCTTGTGTATGGCCAACTATACACAATAACAGTCATCATGACAGTCATAATGACAGTTAAAACATAAAGGGGGTCGTACAGTATTGGGGGGGGGGAGTTACTTTCACAAGCGGCAGGCTGCAGTCTATATTGGATGCTTCCCATCATCATGTCTTGTACACATTCTCTATCCTTTGCCTCCTGTCCAATATTTGCACATACACAAACACATACCTCTTTTAAAAAAAAAATCACCGGACAATATTTTGGTGCAAGTCACTTTCAAGGGTTTTTTACTGCTTTGTGTGCATCCATCCTCCAGTTTTGTTTATTGTTCTAAATTAACTGCTCTCACGCGTGTGCCTACTGCAAAGAACAGTACAGTGGTACCTTGTATAAAGGAATTAATTCGTTCCAAATGAAATTATGTTAAGCAAAATTTCCTTTATACAAATTCTCATAGGAATGCATTGAAAATGGAGTAATCCCATTTTTATGTTGTACGGATTTTGCCCATAGGCAATTATGTTAAGCAAATTTCCCCTATCTCCAGAATTTTTATGTTGTACAGATTTTATGTTATACAAGCTGTTTGTTATACAAGGGTCCACTGTATACTGTACACAAAATATTGTGATTGCTATGTGCTGTTAAGCCATCCATCTTAAGGTGACCCTAATAGGGTTTTCAATAATAGGAGTTGCTAAAGTTATGGTTTGCCATTATCACTCTCCAGTGTTGGCTGAATCAAGATTCAACCTCAGGTCTCCTGAGTCCTACTCCAAAACTATCCATTATACCACATTAGGCCTCACAAGCATGGATAAATATTAATTTGTTTAGAAATGTTCACTTGGTGCTTCTGGCTGAAAAGCACTCTTGAGCGAGCCCCGAAGGCAGGTGTCAACCAGGAGGAAAGATCTGGCCAAAAATTGACAACTTGACTGAGGACTACAACTGCCAGCAGGGATACTAGCTATGCTAGCTCAGGAATCTGGAAAACTGAAAATCTGAAGAGTGGCTTGCATCTAATCCCTATCTAGCTGAGCTGATATCAAAGGCGAAAGAGTGTCCTTGTTTTGAAGAGTTATCTGGCCAACATTATAATGCCATTGTACAAGACGATAGTAAGGCCACACCTGGAGTATTATGTACTATTCTGGTCACTACATCTCAAAAAGGAGATAGTGGAACTGGAGAAGGTGCGGAAGAGAGCAATTAAAATGATTACTGGGATGGGGGAAACCCCCCCCCCCATATGAGAAAAAGGCTAAAACATTTTGAGCTCTTTAGTCTGGAAAAAGGCACCTGAGGGGGGATATGATTGAGATGAACAAAATAATGCAGGGCATGAGTAAAGTGGATAAAGGGACACTCTTCTCACTCATACAAAATACCAGAAGTAGAGAACATCCACTCAAATTGAGGGTTGGGAAAATGAAAACAGATAAAAGAATGTTTTTTTTACCCAGCATGTTGTTAGTCAGTGGAACTCGCTGCCACAGGATGTGGTGAAGGCATCTGGCCTAGTTGCCTTCAAAAGGGGATTGGACAGATTCCTGGAGGAGAAGTCCATCACAGGTTACAAACCATGATGGAGATATGTAATCTCCAGGCTTAAAAAAAAAACCAGGGTACTGCAAAGGCCAGATGCAGGGGAGTGGTATCAGGAGACAGATATCTAGTCTCTTGTGCTCCCAGAGGCATTTGGTGGGGCCACTGTGAGATACAGGAAGCTAGACTAGATGAGCCTTTTGGCCTGATCCAGCATGGCTCTTCTTATGTTCTTATGTTTTTATGGCTCACAGCATGTTCAAGGATAACCTTAAGAAGCTGAGAGCTGCATGCTTTGAGGTTGCTCCTCCCTTCCTTGTTTCTTAACAAGGTCTCTGTAAAGCCCCATGAGGTACAAGTCTCACTCACCTGCATATATGCATGATTAGTTGGCTTAAAGGTCTCGTCTACAGGTAATGGGCAGTCCCCCGCACAACGGTACGCATTATATTTCTTGGGATGCAGAATCCACTTTCCAAAGCCAGTCTTCTCAAAGTCCACCATCATGTCAACTCTCCTGCATAGGGACCTGTTTTCTTCGGCCATGCCAGACACGTCGCTCTCACTCCCTCTAATCCTCTTTCTTTGGTTCCTGTTCCGGCGGTGCCGGCGGCCCCCGGCCCCTTTGGACGTGTCATCGGACATGACGTATTTGGACATCTCCACCATCCTGATGAGGCTGGGTCCCTGGGAGGGTTCCACCCGTTCCTTATCTTTGGAGAAGACCACTAGAAGAACTTGTTCTGCCGTGCTCTGAGATGGTGTGTGCAGAGCTGGTCTAGAATCCCTGGAGTCACAGATGTCATCGAACCCACTGGATGGACATCCACCGGTTCCTTCGCCGTTGCTGTTGTCTGGGTGACCTTCGGTCCATTCCTGCTGCTGGACCTCGAGGGCGTCTTGGCCTGACGGTCCCCCCTGGTGGAGCCAGAAGCGGAGCAAGGAGGTGATGTTGAAGACTTTCCAGGAGGAAGGACTGAAGGAGGCGCTGCCGGTACTGCTGCCCTTGCAGGCAAAAGAGCCCAGAAAGAGCTTCTCCGTGCAGGTCTGGTTCCCATGACACACGTGGTTGTGGACGTGGTAGATGCTGACCGTGACGTTTTTGGCCTGGGAGAAGGATGCGAGGTGGATCCGGAGCTCAGCCAGCCTCACATCCAAGCTGCTGGAGATGGAAGTCATGTCGAAAGAGAACACCCAGTGATCCTCAAGCTGGAAAGAACCTGGAAGGCAGCAGAAAGACACTGATACGTAAAAGCAATGCTTCGAGGAGGAAAGCGTCAGTCTTGGATTGCCAGATCAGGCAGGACATTTCATTGGCTATTGCACTTTTTACAAATGACGCCTATTCACAGGGTTATTTGTGACTTAAAACTGCAGGGATTGTGACTGCAAGGTAACTGCCAGAAACTCCCAGCCATGCTGGCTAGGAATTTTTAAAGTTCTGATCTATCCATCACCTATGGTCCTATATACAGTGGACCCTCATATAACAAACACTTTGTATAACAAAAATCTGTACAACATAAAAAATTCCAGAGATGGGGGAAATTAGCTTAACAGAATTGTCTATGGGTCAAATCCATACAACATAAAAATGGTTGCAATTGTCAAGGCATTCCTATGGGAAATTTGCATAAAAGAAAATTTGTTTAACAGAATTTCATTTGGAACAAATTAATTACTTTATACAAGGTACCACTGTACACAAGTTGCAAATAAATGGAGAACAATATATAACAAATCAATTTGAAAGGGAAAGTCCAGGCCATTCACACAGCCTGACTTTGCTGCCTCATTGTGGTGTGCCCTTGAAGTGCACTGGGGTTGTTCTAATACAGTATAGGGATTCCGTCAGGCACATCCACGGACTCTTAAGCAAGACATTTAAAAACTGCAGTGCTTTGTTCTTATCCTACATGACTTTAATCCACCTTGCAAGCCATGCTGGATGGGGATGATGGGAAATGGAAATCAGCAGTTCCCAAGGCTTTCACCAGAACTTGGAAATAACTCATGACATGAAAAACTAACTTATTATTATTTACAGTGGACCCCCGTATAACAAATGGTTTGTATAACATAAAATTGGAACAACATAAAAAATTCTGGAGATAGGGGAAATTTGCTTAACGGCATTGTCTATGGAGCGAATCCATACAACATAATTAGGGATTACTCTGTTTTCAATGCAGTCCTATGGGAAATTTGTATAAAGGAAAATGTGCGTAACATAATTTCATTTGGAACGAATTAATTCCTTTATACAAGGTACCACTGTATATTTATATTGTTAGTTTGGATGGTTTTTAGATGTTTGATGTCCATTGTTTTACTGAGTTTTATATTATAAATTGACCAGAGTGCCCTCTGGGGAGATGGGCAGTGACAAATCTAAATAAAATAAAATAAATAACTGTAATTTGATTATTTTTACCTTATAATGAAAGCAGAGCAAGGGCATATTGCTAGTGTAATATAATGAGGGATACCTTTATTCTTTTTGCAGCGTTAATTGTACATGGTTCTAATTCCTTTTCTAGTCAGCAAGATTTCTTCCTTGGGGTGCAGAGTTTTGGAAAAGTTCCTTTTTTTAAGACTACCACTCCCAGAATGATGACTGGGGAGATTTTAGGAATTTATAGACCAGGAAAGTAAATTTCCATACTCTTCCAAGTGTAGTTTTTGTATCAGAAACCAAGGCTTTTACAGTCTGTTGTTGATATTAAATACATAACAATGGAGAAGCAATATGTTTTGTTATTTTTGAAGGAAGAAAAAGCAATTTTACAAGCTGTGGCGCTTTTTGGAATGAGGAAGTTAACTGTAAAAGTTACTAGTGGCCCAATACTTTGAACATAAAGTTACTTCTAATTACAGCGGTCTTGTTGAATAAACAGGAATGACTCCTAAAATCTGTAGCATTTTAAAAACCAACTGGATTTATTTGATCCAAGTTCAGGTTCATTACATTTAGGATCCTTTAAAGCAATGTTACTGCAGCTTATTCCAATATTTGTTTTGATGAGGGCCAGACTTCTGGCTGGTTTGCCTATGACAGAAGGACAAAGTTCCTCTTCCGGAAATTTGGAGAGAGGGGGGGGGGACCCCAACTGTTTTGTCTGGACAAGATGCTTCTTTCTTTTCTCGCCTACTTCTTTTTGGTGCCTTGGTACCCAAAGGAGTGGCAGCAAGGGACCAAAGTCTACCTCCGGGTCCACCTCTTCTTAATAAGAAGGGGCTTGACTGCATTCCGTTGTTGGTCTGTGGAACTCCCTGCCACAGGAGGTGGTGGTGGCATCTGGCCTGGATGCCCTCAAAAGGGGATTGGACAGATTCCTGGAGGAAAAGTCCATCCCAGGTTACAAACGATGATGGAGATGTGTCATGTCCAGTCTTAAAACCAGGGTACATCATGGGCCAGATGCAGGGGAGTGGTATCAGGAGACAGAGATCTAGTCTCCTGTGCTCCCAGACACATTTGGTGGGGCATCTGTGGGATACAGGAAGCTGGACTAGATGGGCCTTTGGCCTGATCCAGCATGGCTCTTCTTATGTTATGTTATGTTCTTATTATGGTCCCGCTGCAGGTGCGCCCCTGCCTTCCCGCTGCCTGCCAAGAGGAGCCTGGGCGCTTTCCCTTGGATGGGCTTTTGCAATCCTTTGGGCACCTTCTCCTCGCCCCTCCTGCCTCCCTCCTGGGCACCCTCGCCCCCTCTTCCCATCATGGGAACCCGGCTTCCCATCATATTGGCCACCATCCCGGTCCCAGCGTCCAATCCCCACACACAAACGATCGATCTGGGTCGCGCGCAGCCATCCCCCCCCCCCCCGCCCCCACCCCCGCCGACGGCGGGGGGCAGAACCCCCAAAAGCAAACCTCTCGGAGGGGGGAGTCAGGCGGAAAGAGTCCAGAGATTGGGGGGGGGAGGTGGGGGGGAAAGGCTCCATGAAGGCAGTCCTCCCTCTTGAAGCTCGTGTGTGTGTGTGTGTGTGTGTGTGTTAAACTTCCATCTGTCAGGCAGGTCCTGACAAGTCAAAGAGCCAGGAGGGCGCGCGGCGCCTTCCGCCCCGCGCAAAACTTTGCGCGCGCCCTGCCCGGGCTTCAACATAGAAATGAATTGCCTCTCTGTATAGATTAGTGTTTTATACGTTCAGAATACTGTTCTCAGTTCTTGAACCTGTCTTAAGTGTACAGTGGTACCTTGTATCAAGGAACTAATTGCTTCCAAATGGAATTCTGTGAAGCAAATTTTCCTTTATACAAATTTCCCATAGGAATGCATTGAAAACAGAGTAATCCCTAATCGCGACCATTTTTATGTTGTACAGATTCGCCCCATAGACAATTCTATTAAGCAAATTTCCCCTATCTCCGGAATTTTTTATGTTGTACTGATTTTATGTTAAACAAACTGTTTGTTATACAAGGGTCCACTCTGCTGGACTGCATATTGTCCCTCGTTCCTGTAAGCCGCCTTGGGTCCTTTTCCAAGGAGAAAGGCGGGGTACAAAAGACTCTAAATAAATAAATTAAAAAAATAGAAATGAATTTAGGAAAGATGCTAGGGAGGACCATTCTGGAAAGGAAACCCAGAAGAAAAGAAAGGGGTGGAAAGAGCGGGGGGGGGGGAATCGGGGATTCTTAGCTGCCGGGTGGAAGGACCCCCAAACAAACCCGTCCCCGCTTCGGACTTACTTCTGGCCACCAAGCTGAGGATGGTGTCGGCTTCGCGCAGGGCGGCGTGGTCCGCGCCGGGCTGGCCCCGCGCCAGGGAGCGGTAGAGCTGCATCATGTACGCCGGGTAGCGCGGAGGGGCGGGAGGGGCGCGGCGGAGGCGCCCGGGCACCCCAGGCAGCGGCGGGCGACCCACCGGAGGCCCCGAGCTGGCCAAGCTCGCCAGGAGGGCTAGCAGCGCCCAAAGCGGCCGCTCGCAGGCGGAGGCGCTCCGCGGAGCCATCGCGGCCAGAGATCCTCCAAAACTAAGCGCCCTCCTTTTCCTCCAGGGGCTGGCTTCGTTCCTTCGTTCCTTTCTTTCTTTCTTTCTTTCTTTCTTTCTTTCTTTCTTTCTTTCTTTCTTTCTTTCTTTCTGTTTGAACTAATAAAGATTTCCAATATTAGAAATTCCAATTCTGTAACAGAGTTCTTCCGTCTTTGACCTTTCCTGCTCCCCAAATTCTTCCTTCCTCCCCCTCCCTCCCTTCCAAACCAAATTAGTTTCAGAAAACTCACTTCACTTCTTCAACCTTTCCGTCTTTCTCACCCTTCTCTTAACTGTTTCCTTTTTTTTTTCCCCTTCTCTTGTTTTCGAACCCGTTGGGAAACTTTTTGGCTACGTCCGGCTGCCTCTCCGCGTCTCTCCAACTTTCCTCTAAAAATCTGTTCTTTTCGCTCGCCCTTCCTCCTTCCCTCCTTCCTCGGAATCGCAATGCCTCTGGGCTGCCCGTGGCTCGGCTCGATCTCTCTGCCGGACGACCGACCTCCCGAGCCCTTGCTGGCCCAGAAAGTCCTCTGGGTCCGCCCGTCCAGGAGGGCCACTTTTTATACCTTGCCCAGCCTCCTCCGGTCCGCCTTTGAAGTCGACGAGCTGTCAAACGGTCTAGGGTGGTCCACGCGGGGCCCATTCTGATGCAGGGCTCCCCTCCTCCCCTCCAGCGAGGTCAGGATGAGACACCCCCAGAGAGCAGGCCATTAATTACCCATCTCCCCTTCTTCATCAGCCCCAAGTGGGATGCGAAGGCAGCAATTGTTTCACACAGATGCTTGAAGAGAACTACAGTGGTACCTTGTATAAAGGAATTAATTCGTTCCAAATGAAATTCTGTTAAGCACATTTTCCTTTCTACAAATTTCCCATAGGAATGCATTGAAAACGGAGTAATCCCTAATCGCAACCATTCTTATGTTGTACGGATTCGCCCCAGAGGCGATTCTGTTAAGCAAATTCCCCCTCTCTCCGTAATTTTTTACGTTGTACACATTTTATGTTATACAAACAGATTGTTATACAAGGTTCCACTGTAGATCATCCTGAGAAGTGTAAACACACACACACACACACACACACACACACACACACACAAAAGCCTCACTTTTCCACCCGCTCTTTCTTAACTCTCTCCTCCTTTAACACGCTCCTGGGTGGCCACGGAACCGTTTGGCTTCTATCCCCTGCGAGGAGGCGGCCTGTAACGGAAGAGTCCATTTCATCTCAGGTATTTTATTTCTTAACACCTTCGCATCATTCCTCATATCCAAAGGATCTTCCGACAGGTTGCAGAAGATAGGCAATACAAAACAGTAGACAGTTGGAAATACTTTTAACGCGACCTTGAGACCTTTAAAACAGCTTAAAATCCATGTGTCAGAAACACAGAGTAGTCCAATAAATTATTCTTCTACTTTATATACAGTACCACCCTTCAATAAATCCTCTTCCAAGCAGGGTTCATGGTAGTTCCTTCTTTCAACCTGTGTGTGCGTGTATTGTGACCGGCTCTCCCTGACCCCATGTCCATGGAGTTTTCTTGGCAGGAATATTGGAGTGGTTTGCCAGTTCCTACTCCAGGCGCCTACAATACCTGGTATTCCCTGGTGGTCTCCCATCCAAGTACTAACCAGGGCTGACCCTGCTTAACTTCCGAAATCAGGATGTGCTTAGGGCATCCTTTCTTTTACTGTTGCTTCCACCTTCTTTCCAAATTCTAAGCATTTGTATGGGACTGCAGTCTAGTGTTGAGAATACAGTTTATCATCCGTCCCCAAGAGTCTCTACTTGATTGAGACAACATTGCATTTTCCCTTCTCTTGATTTTTATAAAAGGAAACAAGGGGATTTTCATGGTGCAGTGCTGTTGAAAAAGTTCCCTTTTAAAAAGATGAAGAAAATGCACATACACCCCCCAAATTACTCCCCCCCTCCCCAAATCTTTGAAATAATCTCATTTCTGTTGAACAACCCTGGATGATCTTCTGACTGGTGTGTGTTTGGAATCTGAAAGTGCCACAGGAGGTTGTGTTTGTTCAATTGCTTGTTTTTTTATACCTTTCAAAATAAACTAGAGACATGGGTTTAGAAGGTGTGGCTCAGACCGAAAAGCATCAGTTTGACATGCAATCAATGAAGCTCAGTGGGTCAGTCCCTCACTCTCAGACTGTCCTACCACGAAGGGCTGTTCTTTGGGTAAAAGAGAGGAGAGGTCCATCTGTCTGGGTTCCAGTTCCTTGGAAGAAAGGTGGAATAGAGATGTGACAAATAAATACTGCATTAACTTGCCTCTCTAGAAGGCTGTTCAGTGTGAAATTCTGGAGCCCAGACTCTATAGGACAGCTCTGGTTTTTCTAAAGGAGGTAGTAATATCCAACACACAAAGTGCTCATTTGTGTAGACAGATTCTGCAATAACATCCAGGTTTTGCAAATGCAAGAATTAGGTGATATTCTTCTTGAACCACTAAAAAGGGTAACAAATTGCAAGCTTTCATGGATAAAATCCCACTTCCTCAGCCTGAGAACCACCTTTCCCCCCATATTTCCAGATTTTGGATAACCTTTCTCAGAGCCACGTGGTTGCAGCTCAGCTCACTGTATTTACCAGGACAAAAACTGTCTATTTGGACTTTCCAAAACACAGTCTGTCTTACTGGATTTTAACTGCCCCTCGGTGCTAATTTAAGAGAGTATGTGGCTCTTTTATCATGCTTTATGATCATACAGTTTTCCAGTTATATTTCATAATCATCCTCATTGGAATTGTAGCGTTTGTTGCAGACTTCGACCAGTCAGTTACAAATCTATTTATCAGTAACCCTGGAACCTTTGACAGAAAAGTGGTTTACAGCTCTCCTAATTTTAAAAGGGAAAATGAGTAGCTACATAAGTGAAATTCTATCAGTGGACAGAATCAGCTTTCAAACTTTCACCCTGACTCCCCCCAACCCCCGCCTGCCCCAATTTCTAAAAGATGCTGGTTTCACTCTAGTATGTTTTCTGTAGTTAAATATCCCTGCAGAATTTAAATGCATAGGGTCAGAATTGGTCAGACAGTTGGTGGCACTGGCTAGCCCTTAGATGTATAGATTTGTTGGGCAATATAAATATTATCAGTCACTTAAAAGAAATGGAAATTAGTTTGGGAGCCCATATCGCAATGTCAAACTGCATTGCTATATGGGCAAAGTATTTTTTAAAGTCTATTTTTAATTACTCAGATCAATGACGTATAATAAAAATTTGATTTGAATAAAAATTTGATTTGCAATGCCAAACTGAAATCCAATCTGCCTCTAAAGGCACACAGCAGAGCCTCAGACTTTTCATGATCTTCAGATGCAATGTCGCTAGCAGGTAGATTTATATGAACCAGTCATATAACTTAAAAGGGGTAATGCTTTTAATCATCCTAATCATGGGAGATTGCAGTGATGTCCTTTGTACCTTCTGTTTCTTCTCTCTAGATAAGAAAGACCCTTTGCTAAATGCAACCCAATCAAGGGCTACTTAAGATTAATCCCCACTGAGTTCCGTTGAGTTTACTCCTAGGTAAGGGTGTATAGAATTGCAGCCATCATCTCCTATCAAGATACTGAGCCGCTTCAAAGACTTTTGTTAACTCTCTTTGGATCACCTTCTTTCATCTTCAAAGGGCAACCCCAATATGAAGCAATGAATTGGTCTTGATCCAGTTTGTTGTCTTGCCTTTGATCTTTGATGTGCCTTAACACTGCCAGAGTACCATTTCTGAGTCCATTCCTTTGTATTTAGGCTTGGGCAGTAACTCCTAGCTGTGCTACCCATAGACTATTGAATTCTCAACTGCAGTAGCAAGGCTGGTTTTTCTTTGCAAGACCACGGGCTAAAACTAGCTATAGATGAAATGCTGGGAAGGTGAAAGCTTAGAATAAGGCCACCACTTGGCTCATCAAACCAAGACAAGGAATGACAATTTAAGCAAACAAATGAATGAACCAGAAACCTGTTGGCATTCTAGAGACCATGAAAACATAGACCACAACTTAGCTCATCAAATATATTTATTTATTTATATTTGTACTTATTAACTGCCTAACTTCCCTCAGGAACTCTGGGCAGTGTACAACAAATTATAAAACAAAACATCTAGACACCCCCAAAACAACCCACAAACAAAATAACTCAAGTAAAAAGGATAAAACAACAGCATACATGCAGATCAACATAACTCCAGCAAGAAAAAGTCTGGGGTACACAGAACCAATATGGAATGTTCTTTTTATTTTTCCACGTCCTCTTTCCAAATGAAGCAGAAAACTTGATATTGGTGGATTCCTTTTACCAAGAGCAGATAAAACTTGAAGGGAAATGTCTAGAATATTTTCCTTGTAGGAGTTCTGTATCAGGTTTTTACTGCCACCAAGCGGTACCACAAATTTTCTTCCTTGTTCCAGCACAAGATACTCTGAGCATAGCCAAGTGCCTCATTCCACCAGTCTGCTGACAGTTGCCTGGGTCATTCAGATCAAGAAAAGCACACTATTTTTTTTTAATGTGCTGAACACAATCCCTAAAACAGGCTCAGCAGATTGAATAATATCAGTGAAGTGTAAATAAAAACCTGGAGGGATTTCAGAATTGAACTTGCCAGGTCCCACTGTATAAAGTGATCAACAGCATTCCATTGCAATGTTTGGGTGTGATGTCACTGAATGCATAGTACTAAAGACTTGATTTTTTTTTGTAACTTTTGGTGGAGGAGGGATTTTGGAGGACTAAACAAGTGGTATATAAATGAATCTTAAAATAATGAAAGGAACTGGTCCATCCACAGAAATATTGGGTCAAAAATGGGAAACTGTAGTCCAAGGATGTAGAAAATATAGTGTTTTGTATTCCAGTATAAAATGGCTGACACATTTTGCCCTTCAGCTTTCTTAAGGGCTCCAAAGGATAAAAAGAATTACAATTGAAACATAATAACTTACTGGAGGCAATATCATATGATCATATCCATATAACCATGATTTTACAACACGTCCATAATTTTTAAAACTGTATTGTGTTAATAATATTCTTGTCTAGAGTACTGACTCAACATGTTAAAATAAAGAGCTCTAAAGTTTCTATGTCCTGGGAATACAGTGCCATGGTTTTGGACCTAGTATAAATGAATCCCAACGCATGGCATGTGCACAGTTTTCTGAGATGTTTTGTTCACCATCTCAGCCTGTGATGAAGCAACCGCCTGGAAAGGTGAATTTGGGGAGGAGAGCTCCCAGAGTTCTTCAGCCAGCATGCCTAGAGAAGTCTGGGAGTTGTAGTCCAAATATTTTCTCTACTTGGCTCTTTATGGGTATGTTCGGTGACCACGGGGGTTGATTTATTCTAGAGTAGGGATTTGAGTTATTATGTCCACCCGTGTTTCTTTGCCATCTTACATTAGTATCATTATTTTGATTGTTTGTTAACTTTCCTTTATTAATTTTGGGTTCCGTAGTTGGTTTGTTTATTACTTTCATGTCTATCTTTGGAACCGATTATTATTATTATTATTGGTGCTCTGTATTATGGAATTTTTATATCTGTTAACCGCCTTGAGTTCCTTTTGGGAAAATCTGGTGGGATATAAATATAAAAATAAATAAATAAAAATAATAATACACTCCCATTGAGGCCTGGCAAAAAGACACAGCGATAAGCCTGCCAAGAGCTTCAGATTTTCAGCACCATGAGTAATGGACAGCAGCTCCATCCTGACCTTAAAGAAGAAGCAAACTGGGGGTTTAAGTGGCCAGCTTACAGCCAGATACTTGACTTCATTAATTGCAGACAGACGCTAAGCTGAATTCAAGAAAAGCTGAGCAACCAATTCCTTAGACCTGTACTGCGATGGGGTAAAATGCTTCAAGGCTACAAGATCTGTCTGGCCTGGTTCTTTCTCATAACGTTAAAATCCAAAAGACTGAAGCTAGGTGACAAGGCTCTGAAACTCATGCCAGAAAGCAGGAGGAGGGGGATTACTATAGTAACTTCCCCCCCCCGGGAAAGTCTTTTTAATTTAGGAAGGCTAGCAGTTCGAAAGCATGTCAATGCAAGTAGATAAACAGGTACCGCTGCAAAAAGCGGGAAGGTAAAACAGTGTTCCCTTGAAGCCATGCCGGCCACGTGGCCAAGGACTTGCACAACACTGGCTCTTCGGCTTGAATACAGAGATGAGCACCGCCCCTAGAGTCGGATATGACTAGCACACATGTGCGTGGGGAACCTTTACCTTTACCTTAGGCAGCTTGGAGCATAGGAAGGAACTATATTCCATGTCAGCTCATGGGTCTCTCTTGGCCAGAATGGTTGCTGCTGTTTGGGAATTCAGGAAAGCATTTTAGTTGCCCATCTGGAAATAGTAAGGATTTTAATCTGATATTATCTACCTGCACATTATAGGTACCACCACTGAACCAAACAGATTAGCTAGGGTTGCTGTGAAAAGAGAATGGAACCCCCTGGGGTGCTGCCTTTCATCTACATCTTGATTTAACTGATTTGCTTTGAACCGCCTTTTAAGTTGGCTTACTTTAATTGATTCCCTTTCTATAACTGTGGAATAAATTCAAATTTGTATTGTGTTATTCGTCTGATAGTTAGCCGCTTCAGGTTTCATTTGTTGTGAGGAAGGCAACATTGATCTGCTGACAAGTTCCCACCACCATCAACAGCAGCTGCTATCTACCTTCTGCTTGCATCATATCCCTATAAAAACGGATTTTCTAAATCCAGTAGAAGAAACCCCCAAGTACCTATTGTACATTTAGCATCTTGGCCACCGGCAGTTGTTTCGTTTTGTTCTCCCTGACTACTTGTTAAATGCTTTATACCTTCAAAGAGATCTTTTGTTCCACAACAGAGGATGATAAGGTGTTGTTATTTTTTTTCAGTCACTTCAAAGGAAGACTTCAGGTATTGTTGCAAATGAATGGACACCAAGCGGCTTTGATGATGAAAAGCCGCACTTGGAAACAATACGTCCGATAGAGTATGATAAAGGAATGCATGCATTTTGCTACATTAATCCCTAAATTGTGTGCTGTTTTTTTTAAGGGTTGCATTTTACTCAGATAGAGAACTCTAAAGGAAATCTTCTATAGCCTAGTAAATGCCATAATAAAAAGCATGGCTTTGTCTCATCAATAGTGCTGGCAATTGCACTACATTCCAAGATACAACATAGGGGGAAATGTTGGGCTGCTAGAGATGTAGATTGAAGGGGTCGGGCACAACTTCTTAAGAGACTGAAAATTCCCTTTAGAAAATACTTTACTACAATGAAGGAATAATCTAGATGTATAGAGGGGAGTTTATTTCATGTAAGAACAAACACATAAGCATAATATTTGAAACATTATACAACACTTTTAAACTACTTCACATACATGTAACATTTACAACAGTTCTGTGGGAAAAAGTCAGTGTTGTGTAGAATCCATCCAGATCAGGGAATTAAGATGAGGAGAGAAAATGCATTCTTGAAGACAGCAATTTCGGGAATTAAAAAAAAAACAGGTTGGTAATATCTTTTTGGGCCACTGAAATAGTCAAGCTAGTTTTTGTGTCGAGCAGCACCACTCTTTCTGCTGCTGAGCTATTGCCTTTCTTCAGGTTTTGTTGGACTTGAAAGGTGACCTCTTCTTAACACTTTAGTGGAAACCAATAAAAAATTTGCACACCTTAACTTTGTTGACTTTGTACAAAGACCACAAGACTTGTTTATTTTTCCACATGCTGGAAAGAAGACCTGAAACAGGGTGCCTAAATCACTCTATAATCCTATAAAAACTGTAGACAGACAAGCACTTGGAATGCAGGGCTAGGGCACAATCTCATACAGTGCAAACCTATTTCTGCCCCGTCACTAATAGGATCTACTGAATTCAGTGGAATTTATTATATAAATATTTATTATATAAATAAATATATGGGTATAGGTATAGGATGTATAGTCTTTGCCACTATTCTACATCTGCTCTAGATGCAGAAGGATGGTGATGATGACCTGTCCTCTCATGTTCCATTCTAACTGATGTGAAAAGTCGACCTCATCCTCCATGTGACAAATTTATATAGCCTGGACTACCATAAAGAAAAACAAGGGGGTTCCAGAGCAAATCAAGGCTGAATTGTCTCTGGAGACACAAATGTTGAAACTGAAGCTATCCTGCTTTTGGGCACATCCTAGAAAGGCAGGATTCCCTAGAAAACACAATGATGCTGGTAAAGGGGGTGGACAGCAGGGAAAGAGGAAGGCCAAACACAAGATGAAGTAACTCTATAAAGGAAGCCATGGCCTTGAACTTGCAAGATGTGGGAAGACCTGTCGAGGACAGGACATTCTGGAAAATGCTCCTTCAATGGAGGCGACTTGATGGAATGTAAGGAGAAAACAAGCAAAAAAAATTCCAGCTGTTCGGCAGGGGGATATGCTGCTATGGAGGGTGGTGGAGTCTTCTTCTTTGGAGGTTTTTAAGCAGAGGATGGGTGGCCATTTGTCGGAAATACTGTGAATGAGGGTTCCTGCATGGCAGGGGGTTGGGCTAGATGGCCCTGGAGGTCTCTTCCAACTCTCTCTAAACTCTGAAAGTGGGGCCCCCACCACTATCCGTCGCCCTTTTAAGGCCAGGGAGGGAGCGCCGCTGCCCTTTTAAGCCAAGAGCCCAGGGAGAGAAGCCAGGCAGGCGCATCGCGAGAGTTGACTGGGGTAGTCTCGCGAGAGGAGGGTTTCAGCGGAACATGGCGGCCGAGGGGGGAGTAGCGGCTTTGGCGGCTGAGGAAGGGGCCGAAGGCGAGGCCACCCCACCGCCGGCTGCGGAGACGATGGCCGCGGAAGCCTCCGGGACGGCGGAGCAGGGGGGCGGAGGCTCGGAAACCGGGTGAGGCCCTCGAGAGAGAACCTGAAGGAGAGCGGGAGGGGGGAGGGAGAGGACGGCGCATGCGCTCATCTCCCCTGCGCCGCTTCGCCCGCCCGCTGCCGCATTCGATTGGCTGGGAATTCTCAATCTCCGTTTCTGATTGGCCGGAATCCTTTAGTCCTTTTGTCCACTCGGGGGCCGCCCGTCGCCTTTCTTCCCGCCCCCTGGCTTTGCAGGGCGTCCTCGCAACGTTCTTGGACTGCATTTCCCAGAAGCCTTTGCCGCCGGCTGTGCTGGCCGAGGTCTCTGGGAGTTGCAGTGCAGTGACTCCAGGTTGAGGACCGGTGCCTTCCTTCATGGCTTGGCTGGCTGGAGCCCAGGCTCCCGAATTCCCTCTCAGCACAACAAACCCCATTCTCCCTGGCCAGCGAGGCTGGGGACGATGAGAGAGGTAGTCCGAGGCTGGCCTGTTAACTGGAGGCTGATCTTAGCTGCTCGGGCCCCTTCGTCTCGCCTCCTCTCCCGCCCTTCCTTCCCACTTCCTTGGGATGAGCCGGGCGGCAGGATGACTCAGTGGTTAGAGCAGACATGCCCAGAGTTCGGCCCTCCAGATGTTTTGGACCACAACCCCCACAGTCCTTTGCCATTGGATATACTGTACAGACTTGGAATTCTGGGAGTTGTGGTCCAAAACATCAGGAGGGCCGAAGTTTGGACGTGCCTGGGTTAGGGGCTTGGCTTTCCATAAATTTTACATCTCTAGTGGGGAGTTCGATTCCCCCACTGGGCCTTCTCAACAGGGGAGCTGCCCTCGATAATCCAGAGGGCCCCTTCCAGCACAGCACTTCTGAGATGATGATGATGATGAAGTTCTAACCCAGTCGCAGAGTGTGCATTTCATGTCCATATAAGTCATGCTGTTGCTGGTGGGAAGCATTCGGTGGATCTGGGTTTTTATAAGAAATTATTTACCGAGTGAAGTAGACTCAGTCTAATCTCGGAGATCCCAACATCCTGTGCTCTATATTGATCTTAACTAGATCAGTTCCATGGTATATAATCAATGTTTTAATATGATCAACAGATCAGAAACAAAACAATGGAGATCAGCAGCAAAACTACACAAGAACAAAAAAAAAAAACCCAACAGACATAAGTATAACATGCACTGAGCACAGCCAACTTCCATAGATACAAATTTCCTGAGACAATCATGACTATAACCCCAACCCCAATGCACACATATTTGTACATAGATAAATACACGCATTTGTATATTTAAAGATTAGGGTACCATTTCTCGCCTGCAAGCTAGTGCTGCTGCTCAGAAGCGGGCAACTTTAATAGTTACTGATGGCCACTGGTCTGCCAACAGATAGCATCATCTCTTCCAGGAATACTTTGCAGGATTGGATGAATAAAGGTGTAACGGAAATCGGTATAGAAGGAACAGTGCAACAAGATGTGACCAACTGTCTCCAACCGTTCTAGGATATTGTATATTCAAAGAGGCCAAATGCTGGTCCAGTCTTCGCCAATGTCACGGGTGTATAATATGCGGCCCTTCAGATGTTTCTGAATGGCATCACCTTAGTTATGGTGGCAACCGCTGCTACTGTTTGCAGTCTGTCCACAAGTGGAGGGGGTACACAGTCCCCATACTCCCCGATAGCATACCTACCAGGTATTTTGGAGTAGACTTCACACTGGTGTCAACCAGCACTGTAGTAGGGAACATCTGTTTCATTAAATCCAACCTTGTACTCATTCTGCGTAAGGTACAAATGCTGAAGGACACTCTTAGCGTGGTCTTTGGAACATGAGTTTGCAGAGTGCAAGGAGAAGCCTGATGTGCAAAGGTGCTCGTCCTGGTCAAACTTTTTAGTTTAAAGATGTTGGGCAAAGCCTTGGGACATTGAAAATGAGTACTTTATGCTGAGGTCTGGTCAGCTCTACACTGAGCCAGGCTCACTTGTGGCATTTTCCGTTGAAAGGGTACATTCCCCGATGATGGGAAAGATTCTGGGACTGGGATGGTAGACAGCTGCCATCTCTTAAAAATATTGTGCTAGGATGTTAGGTGTACAAATTGTCTAATCTGGTGTAAAGTAGTTCCCTCTGTATGTGCACTTGCGGGCTGCTTTGACGCAATCTGTTTGCACATGTAAAATACTGAGCCTCGTGGCGCAGTGGTTAAATGCCTGTACTGCAGGTAAAACTGTGCTCACGACCTGGGTTCAATCCCCGGTAACAGGCTCAAGGTTCACTCAGCCTTCCATCCTTCCGAGGTCGGTAAAATGAGTACCCAGCTTGCTGGGGGGGCAATGTGTAGCCTGCACACTGTAATTAAAATTGTAAACCGCCCAGAGACCACTTGTAGTGGTATGGGGCGGTATATAAGCAGAACACTTTGCTTTGCTTTGCTTTGAATTCACTAATCAGGGATGCTTACGACGGATGCAAAGACAGAGAGAACAACATTCACTTGCAAGGTAGAACAGCGGTGCATTGCCAATAATGGTACACAAGCTTCTGGAATCAGCCCATGTAAAAACGCATTTGAAGTCCATCCATTGTCTGACTTAATGAGTATAAATGTCTAGCGAGTATTAAAAGACTGATGTTGAATTTCTTTGTCTTTTAGGGGGGATGTATCTTTGACTGATGTCACTGCCACCATGGAGACAGAATCATCGAGCGGCAAGGATGCTTTGGTATATGAGCTGAATTTAGTCTTTTACGATAATGGTATGGTCTCTGAATGGAAGGCACTGTTTCTATTATTTGGCCTTTTGGAGGCAGCCTTCACTTACCCAGGAAAAGTTAATTTTCTATTATTTCCTCTCAGTCATCATAACTAATAGCCTGTTAGGGTTGAGTGCTCAGCCAGGGATTTCTATTGTAATGTGATTCATAATAATCGTTAAAACCATCTGCCAAGATCTGTGTCTCATTAACTCTAGCAGTACGGTCGCAGTGTGAAATTCCATCACTTTTTCTTTATATTATGGAAGCACCATATTGACAAACTCTTCAAATCTCCCTGTCAGCATGGCCTTGACATTTTAGTAGTAGTTTTAAACCCAAAAGAATAAAGAAAACATGGTACTTCAGATTTGTTTATGCTCCTTCTTGAACCTGTGCATCGGCGCTCATGTTCTTATAGGAGGGTGTCGGGGACAGTTCAGAAGCGATGGATAATCAGACGGGGTCAGTCGATGAAGAGAATGGTCGGCAGCTGGGGGAGATTGAGTTACAGTGCGGGATTTGCAACAAATGGTTCACAGCAGAAACCTTTGGCATTGATACCACGTAAGTAGGAACTGCAGTTATTTCTGCATGGCTTGTTCTTAGCACTCCTGTTCAGTCTCCTGGGTTTTCAGATAGTTCTTTTGAGAGAAAGATCAGAGAACATTCTCCATTCTTTTAATTTCTATGTGAAAAATAATTGGCTGTGTGCGTGCTACCAGAAGATGGCAGTATAAATTTCCCTGAGAATCTGGTTCTTCTAAATACAGTGGTACCTTGTATAAAGGAATTAATTCGTTCCAAAGGAAATTATGTTAAGCAAATTTTACTTTATACAAATTCCCATAGGAATGCATTGAAAATGGAGTAATCCCATTTTTATGTTGTACAGATTTTCCCCATAGGCGATTATGTTAAGCAAATTTCCCCTATCTCCAGAATTTTTTATGTCGTACAGATTTTATGTTATACAAGCTGTTTGTTATACAAGGGTCCACTGTATACTGGATGCTCTCAAAATGAATGTTTTTAAAATCAGTAAGGCTTGCTTTCTCTGAAAACATCAGTTTAGTGTTCTTAACTGTCTACATACAATGAGCTGTCAAGAAAACGCTGTTCGCTCTGTTCAGAAAGGTTATGTCTGAGTCTCTGTGTGTGGTTTCTTCATCTGTTTTCATCTGTTGTGTTGTTTATTCAGCGATTGCAACCGAACATAAGTTAAATCCGGTCAGTGAAGTCACAGTGTTGTTTTGTATGAGCTCCCAAGGATAAGTGCTTAACCAAAATTCTTAGTTCTTTAGTTGAATTCTGCGTGGAATGGGGGGATACGTCACATTTTTAAAAACCAGTACCAAATGGTTACACTCCAGGAATTCTACCAGCCATTATAAAAGAACTAGGTGAGGTGTGAAGTACACAACAGGAAAAAAAAAAACAGTTCTCAGGGTTAAGTGATGATAACCTTAAGTAGAAACTGAGTTCTATCTTAACAATCCTGTGATGTTTGTAGAGACTTAAGGTGTCATTGCTGCTGTTACGTGCCATCGGTTGATTTATAGTGATCCTAATAATAGGGCTTTCGAGGTAAGTTATTTAAGGAAGGGCTTTACCAGTTTCACACCCCCAGTGAGTTTCTGTGGCTGAGTGAGAGTTTGAGTCCTGGCCTCCTGGGGCCTAGTCTGTCACGATCCACTACACCACGCTGGGAATCATGAAACGAATCTTTAAACCAAGATTGTTTTGTAGCCCTCTTGGATAAACTGGGATCTACATCTTGAAGGCCCATTCAGTACAGTTTCAGCATGCTGTGGCAAAGACCTTGCTTCTCCCGCCTGTTTGTATAGCACTGAGCACACAAAGACCTGTGTAAACAATAATAAAACTAGTTATGCCAAGCATAGCATCACAGAGCAGTAATCCTGAGTCTACTTACTTTTGAGTAAAGCTGCTCATTTCACACAGACTACTCCAGAACACACCGTTTGAAGATTATTTTTTGCGGTCCTGCCTGTTGACATTGTTCTCATCTCGCGTCCGTGAAAAGCCGGGCTATTGTTTGCTTGCAAGTATTTATATGACGTGTCGACAGCCTTGGGTGAAGAAGCTGAAAGAGCAGATGGTGTTGCTGATTTGTGTTCAACGAAAGGTGCCAAAGAATGGCTGCGTCAAGAAAAGATTGGCCTATCGAGGCGGATGGTGAACTTCTGAGACACTGCAATTGTTTGGGGGAAGTTGTCCTTTTAAATCATGGGTGGGGAATTTGGCATTTCCGATATCGCTGAACTGCTTCTGCACTTTGAGACGGCTGTTTCTGATAGAAGCCGTAGGATCCACTTTGTTGGATTCTGGTTCTCTTCGTCCTTTTGAACGAAATTAACCACTGCGATCTACAAACTGTCCTTGCTTGCTTGATCTGAAGAAATGCTTCCCACAGGATGGGGTTTCTTCCAACTCTGACATAAATTCAGTTGAATTCAACATTGCACTACAAAGCAGCAGTCCGTTGGCTGGCCTGCAAAATAAAATAGTAATTAACCTTTATATGTCCTGAGCAAATGAGCGAAGCTGCAGACTGTATTGCAAGTGTCCTTCTCACCTGTAGGATTGTACAGTAGCCTAAAACTACAAATATACTCTCTCTCTCTCTCTCTCTCTCTCTCTCTCTCTCTCTCTCTCTCTTTACACACACACACACACACACACACACACACACACACACACACACACACACACACCTCTAAAACTACAGCATATATGTACCTGGGACCAGACTATTGAGCTCATCATTTCTAATAAAAACATATTTCATGCTTGGTGGTGGTGGTGTATAATTTGATAGTCCTATTTGTTAGCACTGCCTCTAGAATCTGAACTCAAGAGTGCTTCAACACGAGTGTGTGATAAGTCTTGAAGGCGCTTTCTTTAGATGCACTTTTATTAATCTTGAGGATAGCTAAACTGTGACTCTGTAAAATTGCTGTGGACTTTTTTTTCCTGTCACAACTGTGCGTTTGCTAAAGCCGTAAAAGGAAGTGTTGTGTTGTCTTCCAGGTCTTGTCTTCCTTTTATGACCAACTACAGCTTCCATTGCAATGTTTGTCACCACAGTGGGAACACATACTTCTTAAGGAAACAAGCAAGTAAGTGAAGGAGGCAAAGTAAGGGGATGGTCTTATTCTCTTTTGGCATGTTGGATGCTTCAGAGGACCAGGTTGAGTAGCCCCTGCTCTTTAAGCAAGAATGATTGTAATTCTTAAGTCATAACAACAGCTACTACCAGCCAATCTGTTGTCCTCTGTGACTGCATAATATCAACAATAATGTAGCTGCTGGTTTAAATGGCAATTTAGGAATCTAGGAAACTGCTCTGCATAGAATCTGACAACTAGTGCATTTTTGCTCAGTCTACATAAACATTGTCATAAATGTATTTGTGGAGCAGAGAGGGAACTTTTTTTCCTTGGACCTTCATTATCGTTAGCGTTGACTATAGAGTATGGTTGACGAAGCTGGTTTCATTTCTGTGTCTGTCTGTTTTTGTTTCCTTCAAGATCTGAAGGAGATGTGTCTTAGCGCTCTGGCGAACTTAACTTGGCAGTCAAGATCCCAAGATGAACACCCTAAAACGATGTTCTCGAAAGATAAGGTATACATCAGTTGTCACTGCTCTGGCCTGGGACTTTCATTGGGGTTGGATTCATGCTACAGAGTCTGGGCTCGATCCATTGTACTCCATCTTTACTTTGTCCGTCTGAACCTGATGCAAATGAGTTCATGAGAGTTGGTGAAATTTGGGGAAGATTTCTCATAGTGCACTTTCCTACAATATGAAAGATGCTTGGTAAACGGGTAGCTTAAGCTTTTTTGCTTCCTTAACCATAGCTGGCACATTCTGGTATGTCTTATGTCAGACAATGAAAATAAGTTTTTCTTCATTTCTGTTTAATTCTCCCTGAGGTCACACACCAGTGTGGGACTGTATCATTTCATACTGGGTTGTGCCACTTCATACTGCAAGTGATGGGCAATATGATTGGATGTATGCACCCATATGCAGCCCACCTTGTAGATAACCCATGGTTGAAAAGGGGAAAAAACACTTCACCCTGTTTGGCCTGTGAGCTGCCTCTTTTCTGTAAACTAGCATTATAGGGGGAAAGCAGCGTCTTAATGCTGTTGTATTTCACCATGGGCTGTGCTTTGCGGAAGCCTATGCCAGTTAAACTGGTTTGTCTTTCAAGTGCAACAAGATTTTTAGTGTCTTTCCACCATCAGGGGGAAAAAGTGCTACATATCCCCTGCTCTCAAATGCAAGTTAGGTTTAGAACCCTACTCTCAAATACAGTAGGGCCCCCGTATCCACTGATTCATTATCCACTGATTCAGTTATCCATGGTTGACAGAGGAAAAACATTAAATAGTTTAACAGCCACAAAGCAAGCTGTAAAGCAAGATGTTGTTACAAACAGCAGCTATAAAGCAAGCTTCTGTCACAAATAGCATCTGTAAAGCAAGCTACTGTCACAAACAACAACCATAAAGCAAGCTACTGTCTCAAAGCAGCAGTCATAAAGCAAGCAAGCTACTGTCAGGAGACAGCAGCTTGGGGGTGGGTGAGCAAGTGTTCTCTCTTATCCACGGTTTTCATTATTCACAGGAAGTCCTGGAACCAATCCCCAGCGGATACCGGGGTCCTACTATAGTTGGTTTCCTGGCAGCAGGCAATCTTTTTTTTTTTAACTTGGAGGAGAATCCACTTGCATGATCTTCCATTTCTGCTGCAAATAAATTGCTACATTCCAGCATGGGATTATCGCTTTCAAAGGTCTTGACTCTTAGCTGCACCTCGATCTGCATTTTGCCTTTTACACGTGGAAGCACAGGGTCTTGGGCCCAGCGTTTCTAAAAGACCGACATCTCATGGCAACCCCCGCGAAATGTTCGTTTGACCCCCCAAAGGGCTCCCGAACGCCAGGTTGGGAACCACTGCGTTAGTGCATTGTCTCAAATGTGGTTAGAATGCTAGAAACGTAGCAAACATTGATACATTACCAGTGTTATCTAAAGCACTTTCCCTGATAGCAAAATGATCTTTCCTAATTGCCTTTCTTTTCAAACAGGATATTATCCCCTTTATCGATAAGTACTGGGAGTACATGACGACAAGGCAGAGACCGGGGAAAATGACTTGGCCAAATAATATTGTAAAAACAATGGTAAGTCATGAAGTGGGTAAGAGCAAAACGATCGTTTTGTAAAACAACGTGGAAGTGAAAAATGTTTCTATTAAATAATGGCACACTTTTAAAAATCCTTGTTCGCTTTGTTGCTCCATATTACTATAAAGTCTTCTGTTTCGCATCACAAATTCTCAACTAGAAAATCCTTAACCCTCTAAAATAAAATAAAATAAAATAAAATACAGATTCTGTGTGTTTTCTCAGTGTGTTTGACTATACTTCCACCTTCTAATCTTGTTTGAAATCTGTGCCTAGTGTAAAGAAAGAGATGTGTTTTTGGTGAAAGAACATCCAGACCCTGGAAGCAAAGATCCAGAGGAAGATTACCCCAAATTTGGGCTCTTAGACCAGGTATGGCCTATCAATATAGTACTGCATGCCATACCCAATAAACTTATGTCATGAAGTGGAGGAAATAGCTATACAGCGGACCCTTGTATAACAAACAGCTTGTCTAACAAGAAATTTGTATGACATAAAAAATTCTGGAGATAGGGGAAATTTGCTTAACACAATCGCCTATGGGGAGAATCCTTACAACATAAAAATGGGATTACTCTGTTTTCAATGCATTCCTATGGGGAATTTGTATGAAGGAAAATTTGCTTGACATAATTTCATTTGGAACGAATTAATTCCTTTATACAAGGTACCACTGTATCAGTGACTGACAGATATCGAAAGGTATAGGCAGTCCTCCTCCACGGGGTCGGAGACTTAACAGAAATGGTACAAAGGAAAACTGAAAAGAAGGAAAGAAAGGAAGAATGGAACCATTTGGGCTGCTGCGGTTTATTGGCGGATGTATGTGATAGGTTGCAGTTCTCCCTGATATAGCCTTTTTTCTTGAGTCCAGTTTTACAGTATTCCAAGGTGTATTCTGACCAATGCAGGGTATTTTGTTTTGTTTTGTATGTATGTATGTATTTCTGTTCCAGCTGAGATGAAATAATTTCAAAATGTTGCCAGGTAGCTATTTTCAAACGTGCTAAGGCAGGAGACTTCAGTGGTGCAACAGCCAGAGTCCTGTTGGTTAGTTATATGCCATGCCATCCTGATGCCTTCACCAGCTGTGTGCATTGGAGGGCAATTAAAATTTTCCTATATTCCAGAAGAAGGGAGTGAACTTTTTAACGCCCAATGTTTGCCCCTACCACTCCTGGAAAGAGGACTGGAACCGGCAGCTGCAATTTATGGCGTTCAGGAGTCCCTTCACCACCTTTCACAGCTCCTGAAGGGCTTCCCAGGACAAATTGGATCCCTAGGGACCTCCAGAAATTAGAGGGGGAAATAACCGCGTAACAAAAAGTGGCGTTTAACTAACAGGAGGTTGGACAAAGGCCTGTTTCAAATGGAGATTGCATCCCTTCGTTGTGTTTTTTTATTTTTATTTATTCATTTGCATATTTTTACCCCGCCTTTCTCCTTGGAAAAGGACCCAAGGCGGCTTACAATAACGGGGGACATTATACAACACAGAAGATTGAGGACATATTTTAATTTAATTTAATTTAATTTAATTTAATCTTATTTTATCTTATTTATTTTTTTTTTATCTTATTTTATTTTGTTCTATTTTTGACTTGTAAGCTGGTAGTCCTGTTTGTGCTTACCTGAGGTAGGCCCCAATGAAGATGAAGAGAATGGAGGTTGGGGTTTATATACTTGGAGCTGTGCTGTAGAAGATTGACTACTAGACTTAAGAGATAACCCAAAAAGAACCAGAGATATATGTACTTTTTAAACGATGAGTGCATTTATTACCATGTTTTTTCTGTTGTAGGACCTTTCTAGCATTGGCCCTGCGTATGATAACCAGAAACAGAGCAGTGCTGTATCTACCAGTGGAAGTCTAAATGGTAAATTTATTTCTCTTCTTTTTCCCAGTTAGGAAATCTATCACATTTTACATTATTCTCATCTCATATTCAACGACTGACCACATTGTTTGTTTTAACTCAAGAAGTATTGCATATACACTGCAGTCCTAGGCACATTTATCTTAAAGTTGCACTGGGTTCATTGAGTCTTACTCTCAGACTAAAGATACCAGTCTTAAATAATTTAATATTGGGGTACGCTATTGGAGCTACACCTATTTAAGCATATTTCTGCATTGTACTTGTGTTTATTTTTAAAATATGCCTTTAAAAATGTCTTCCCAGAGTGCTTTAAGGATGTATTGTATATGTATGAACCGTGGTCTAAAGAGATTATTATTACTTGCATAGTATCTACAGTATATTAGAAATGTGTATTAAACAACTTATCAACTAATTTTTACATAACACAACCCTTAAAGTACCGATAAATCAGTCACCAGTATATGGCCATTGTTTAAACAAAATGTTGTGATATAATAGTAGTTAGTTACTTGTGAGAAGAATTAACTTTGGCCAGAATCCATTTGATGTCCATGTAAGTAAGGTTTGCATAGCTTGCCACAGCTAATTGCAGCTAATTGATGAGGTATCATGGTGCATTTTGGTGATGTGCCCAATTGTATAATTGGGCTGTACTCTGACATCTCAGTCGGTAGCTGCAATAGATTGCACAGGCCTTATGCAAACGCCAGTAAGATGTTGGTCTTTACAGCCCTGAACTGCAAAGAACCTTTTATCCTCCAGATGTTTTTTGGTGACAGCTCCCATATTCGTAACATCTGGAGGCCCAAAGATTCCCCGCCTCTGGACCGGAGTCTTAAATTGGGGAAGTGTTTGAGTATTCTTGGAGTTTTTCAAGTTGTTCTTTGTCCCTTACCTGCCAGGCGAGTTGATTTCCCCACTGGCTATAGTGAAAGGGAGCGCACACACACACACACACACACACACACACACACACACACACACACAC
>JAHTLZ010000327.1:15211434-15243837 GCA_023846285.1 Phrynocephalus versicolor
CCCGCTCCTCTCACCCCGAATAACCCCCCCCAGAACGGCAATTAAGACTGCAGGCAAAGAATTTATTGCTGTTGACGTTTCTCCGCCGATGAATCGAAACTCCTTTTTTAATGCTTGGAACACGGGCAGCGCGGATATGGGTTCACTGCCAAAAATACAAACTGCCCCATCCTCCCTGCAGACGAAGAATTAATAGCATTGGCCATAGGAAAACCATTGCTGGATCTCCCCCCATTCTTTAGGGCAAAATAATATTTAAAAACACTATTGTAGTTGTAGAACTCAAAGGTTATACTAATGTCCTGGTTCGGTACAGCTAATCATTTTTTATGCGGACATTTTGAAACCGCTGTATCGAAAAGCTGATATGAGTATGCTTCCCTTTCAGCAGATCAGGAATATTCCATAGTGCTGATTATAACAGCAGCTACTGATAAAACTTTTCAAACAAACACTCCATGTGCTTATCGATTCATGAATGTTGTAACTTTATTGTGATAACCATTTAATGCAATAATACAAAATATAACTGTAACAACGAACTATAACAACAAATAAACATCCCCAATAGTGATCAACATTATAAGTGGTACATTCCAAGATTGTTCGTTATGGTCAGTCCTGAGCCATGAACTTTTCACCTTTCTCTGGCCATCAGGCTCCGAACAAAAGAGCCTCGCTATCTGCAGGCAGGTGCTGGCCTTCTTGGAGCCTGCCAATTACAAACTCCACCCATTTTCCTCCAGGAACAATGGCCAACTCTTAGCCCTATCTAGAAAATGTTTCCATTCCTGACCTTCAACCAACGTTGCTGGGTTGAACTGATCTATTTGTAGGTGTTTTGCATGAGCTCTGCAAAATAGCACAGTTAACTGTTCCTGCTTAATAAAAGTATTCTTAAACAAAAGCATTGTAAAATCTACTAATATTCCTTGCAATAGGACAAATGCATATTTTTAAATCACAACCCCAGGTACATTATTGCAGTAATTTAAGTTACCAATGTAAAGGGCCAGATAAACATACTGCTAGGCACCTGGCAAGTGAACTCTACGGTGACCCTTAATCCTATTGGTTAAAATTAGTTTCATTTTCCAGAGAAATGTGCTGGATCCCTAGGACAAACCTTATAAGAACCCCTCAACTTTTCCCAGCCACTCGTGGAGAGTTAGGAGTTACTTAGAGAGCAGTTGTGCAGGGAAAAAATTATTTTTCTTGTCAGAAGATAACCAGGCCTTTTCTTTGGAGATGGAGGGAGGGAGGGGCCGGTTCTGGACGGAGGCGGAGGTGTCCAGTCTGCTGGATTTCTTTATTGACAATGAAATGGGCCCAGTTCTGTTTCATCTCCACCAAAGAGGAAACCAGCAGGCTTTCAGACAGGCTGCTAGAGAACTGGCAAGGCTAAACTATGCCCGGAATGCCAACCAAATTAGATCTAAATTTAAAATTATTAGACAAAATTTCAATAGGGCATTGTTTTATTTTGGAGAGAATGCAGCAGAGGAACAGCAAACAGCTTTTTGGCCTCAATTATTGGAATTGTGGAATCAAGCTGGAAGGCCTGACCCTCAACATCTTTTTCCTTTGGGTAAGTTATACAAACTTTCTTTTAAAAACGTTACTACTTTTGAATTACGTATGACATGTTTAAAAATCTAAAAGTGTAATCTGAGAAGTATTAAGGGCCAATATAATTTGGTTTAAAGTATAGATTTGATGTAATTATGCTGAAACTCTAGATCAGCAAACGGCAAAGCAGGCTAAAATATTAAAAGATGGTCTGCTCCCAATAAATAGCTGAAGTGACATTTAAAAACATTCCCTTTAAAACTGTTACCCTCTAGTAAATATCCTGGATAAAAAGGAGAAACAACAAAGCTTTAGAACAGATATATAGAAATAAAACTTCTGACAAGGACATCTTAGAGTTGCAGTGAACAATAGAAATATAAAACAATTTCCCACTTATGTTTCAATAGGAGCTGGACCAGGAAGGAGGCATGGCAACAGGGGTGGTGCTCTAAGGCCTCCAAGGCACCCAAACAGAAGGGAAGATTTGGAGCAGCAGGCCAATGACACAGATGAGGACGAGGAACAGGCAATGGCCCATGATTTCCAACCACCAGTGGTCCATGAGGGTCAAGGGGAAGCAAATCAAGGTGCAGGTCACGAAGAACAGGGATTGGCGAATGTTCCAGGCAACGTTCAGGAACAGCAGGTTGAGAATGAAGGTGTGTAAAAGTCATTTGTGGGCCTCACTAAGGTGTGTACACATAATAGACCGTTAATTTACAAAAGATAAACATCTTTTTCTTCTTTTCAGAACTACAAGAGGATCAACCGCTGGACATTATGCAGCAACCAGTGACCCGCGCAGAACATCAGAACTGGGTTGCTGCTCTTCAAGAGGCAATAGAGAGGATAGCTGCTCTTGAAGAAATCGTGCTTGCAGGAAACAGAGGAGCACCTCCAGCAAGGAGAAGACGCCGAAGGCGATGAAGCCTTTTTTTGGGGTTATTGGACAATTTAGGGGATGTACACTGGTTCTCCTGTGCCAAAATATTCCATTGACTCACGTGTTAAAGGACTGATGTTGTACCCAGCAACGTTCCCTGGGGTTATCCTTTTGTGCCTTAATGTTACTGTGTTAGCAATATTTACAAGTTTTATTTATAAATAATCTCCTAAGAAAATATAACGGCTGAATACTTTTGGTTTTCTGGTGTTCTACTTTGTGCACTTTGAGCAATTTTAAGACAGGATACGGTACTAATTGAAGCAATTAACATGCTGTTCTAGTTGTATTTTTTAAAAAAGGTTTCTGTATGTATGAGGCCGAAGAATATGAAGCCTCACACGTAATTCCTTTAACCTGGACACAGAAAACCACTGAAAATCCTAGTCTATTAGGTTATAGTTGGAATGAATATATTAATCTGTTGAGCAATCTGATTAGCAATGTACATTATTTCTTCTAATAGCCACTGCCTTAAAAGTACTTTACAGCTTTTATGTGCTGTGAAAGTATTAGTCTTTTAGTCTTGTAAAAGACCACAGGCCAGTGTTACCTGCACAGGAGAGCAGCATTCATTGTTAGAACTAGTAGAGGGCAGCTCCTCCTCTCATAAATCTTACTTTATAGTACTCAAAATAACATAAAAGTGCACAAACCTATACTTTGCCTATTCAGTTGATAGAAATAAAACAGTTTTTTAAAAAAATCATCAAAGTTTCTGTTTCTTATGTACTCTGGGTTAGTTCATTATGGATAAGTTGAGGGGGAGAATACACAGTGAATTTAAATTTCCTTGAAAATCATGCCTTACAGAGGTAGATTAGTGTTTTCCTGCAGTTATTGCTTTTAATTGTAACTGAATTTGCTTCAAATGTGAAGCACTTCAGTAATTTTCCCATTAAAAATCATGGCCTGGGTGTTCTGTCCCTACTCCCAACCTTGGCATGTTCACATATTTACTCAAAATAGAATAAGTAAGCAACTAGGGTGAAAATATTTTCTTCTTGATACGTCTTCTTTTTGGTGTGGTTAATTTTCTGGGCACAATGTTTTCACTACCACTTTCCTGCTTTACAATCAAATACGGTGACACAGGGAAATGTGGTTCTACTGCTCCCTGTTTCTGAGTACTAGTCATTGGTCTTTTCTTGTGGTCCTGCATAATTTTTTCCCCTGGTTTGCTTCCCTGAACTGTTGCTCCCTTTTTTGGTTTACCAAAAGAAATAAGGGAACCTGAAGACGTAGAGGGCAGGAGTGATACTGAGCATTCAGTATCACTCTCCTGCTCAGAGGCAGTTTCTGAGCCACTGGTCCCCGTTGTATCACCATCAGAATCACTGTTCTGTACATGATCAGTGTTTGGGGAACCATTAGAGAGCAGGATTTCTGTCTGGTTCTTAGTGTGTTGTTCATTATGGTTTTTTTCTCCTTCCATGTTAACCTTTTTTTTTGCCCCTTGATTGGTTAAAAATTGGGTTAGTTTAGCAAGTGAATCTGAAGCCACCCTTAGATTGTCAATAACCTGTTTCTGGAACATCATATCCTGGTGGTTCCAAGAATTTAGTGTAGATTCTTTTCTATCGTCCGAAGCCTTAACCCAGTCCACAAAACCAGTAAGTGTGTTGTCCAGGCGTGCTGCTGCTGTTGATCTCTGCTTCCTTTTCCTTAGTAATGCAAGTCTGGTTGCAGGATCAAGCGTGGCTTCATAGTTTGTTGTTCCCGCAGAGTCTGTAGTTAATAAGGATAATTTAACATTAATTGTTATGCAGTGTACAAAATTATCCATTATAAAATCTGTATATTGAAAATTTAAAAAAAAATATTTAACATCAGAGATGTTAATAATTCAAGAATTTAAAGTATTTTAATGTAATATTAGTATTTACAGAGTAAACCGCACGGCAGCTTGCTCAATTATTCAAATTAAGTTAGTTTTAATAGCTCAGTGTTTTATTACTCACCTAATCGTTTAGGTGTGCATAATCACTCAGTGATAGTAGTACGGTTAATAAAGGTAATTATTTCTATAAAGGTTTAAAATCTCTAGATCGGAAATGAACATACCTTTTTTACCAAGCCGTTCAGGTAATATTGTTTGGGGACTCTGGGAAGAAGAACAGCCAGATGTGGATGGTTCACAACCGTCTGTTGATTGGTATTCTGAAATTAAAATAATTTATTTAAAAGGCAGTAATTTACATTGTTTATGTTTAAAATACATTACCATGGTCTGTAAGGATATGATTTACATGACATTCCTAATAATCCGACTAGTAGACGTTTTGATAAAATGGCCAGCCCTGCTAGCATAACTTTAAAAGTGTTCCTCACCCATTCCTGAAGCTTCCGAAGCCACGTAGCTTTGGTTCATGCCTTCACTCTCATCGAAGAGGGACTGTGATCCGCCATTATCGCTAACTCCAGGCATTGCCTCCGTGGTTGCTGCATGTGGGAAGAGGAATATAAGTTACTGTACTTCCCTCGCGTTGCTACACACCATAATGCAACGCACAGGAAGCAGTCTTTTAGTTTCCGGAGCACATAATTGTTAAGGTAACATGATTGGGTACTTCTGAGGCATGTCCCGCCCCTACTTATTTTTTGCCCGAATCAAGGAAATTTTAGATCCGGTATACTTCAAAATGGATTCATAATCTTACAACAAAGCAAACTTCATTTATAATAAAGATAAATATGTCTACTTTACTTCCTGCTTTTATCTCGGTCGTTTTTCGATGCATCGAATATCTCTGGGATGTGGAGATACAATGTATCATAAGTAAATTACAATTCGGATACTTTTAATTACATATGTAATCTCTTTAATAATAAAGAAATACCGATACATCGATGCACTTCTTCAATGTTTGTAAATCAAAATCCGAAATAAATTTATGAGAGGGAAATTAAACGCATCCGTCCATAAATCTGAAAGATTTACAAGTCATCCCGTTCCCTAGTTGCTTCGGTTTATCGAAGGACACAACGAGTTCTGAAAACAAATGTCTGTACTAAGGTGTAGCATTACAAATCGGATACTTTTAATTACATATGTAATCTCCGTAATAATAAAGAAATACCGGTACATCGATGCAGTTTTTCAATGTTTGTTTATCCAACAACGAAATCAATATATAATAGGGAAATAAAAGTCATCCCTCAATATATTCGAAAGATTTACAAGTATTCCCGTTCCCTCGGTGTTTCGTTTTATCGAAACACTCAACGTGTTCTGAAACCAAGTAACTGTACTAGGGTATATTAATAGAGTTACTATTAGTAACATAATATTTCTCTGTGAAATACAGGGAACGTGACGTATTTTTCGGTATATATAAAATGGAACTTAGTCAATACTTACCAGTGCTCCCGCTGGACTCGCTCTCGGTTGTCCGCAATGGGTGAATTGAGGTGTCTGTTCGAAAAATGTTTGCCATTTCTTCGTACCAAATAAATTTTGCACGCCCAGCTCCAGAAGTACTGTTTTGAAGTACAGCCTGTTTGTACAGTTTTCGAAGCGATTTGCATTTAGTTCTACATTCCGTTCCAGATCTAAAAAATCCAATCTTTCGCAATTCTTTTGAAATCACCTCATAGATTTCAATATTCCTTTTGAGGGAAGACAAAGCATATTTTATCTCCGCCTCACCCCAAACCTTAATTAAGGCTGCAGTCTCCTCGTTTCCCCAAATAACCCCTCTCTTAATTTTGGAATGAACAGAACTGGCTGTGCAATTCTCTGAGTTGTCCTCAGAATCCATCCCTATAGCTGCCTTGTTAAATTATTTTTCTAGGGAAATCCTTCTGTTTGAAAGGACACCAGCAACTGCACTCAGTTGCCTGAGTGCTAACTTCCTTCCCTTGCACCTTTTGGCTCCCTTTATTAGCATTTCAACAGAAAGGTGATCTCAATTTGGGAAGGGGGATGGGTGATTGATTACAAAGGGCCCCCCTGTCCTGTGTCTCAGCTGGCTAGGATGTGGTGCCGAAATGTTTCATTAACTTTCGTTTTGCCTATGCAAAGTACTGCTGACTCAATGGAAGTAAGTTTGTTTTTTGCTGGTTTACTTGCCATAGCACAGCAAGAAAAGTTTCACATCTTTCCAGTCTTGGTATCATGTTGGTCTAGGAATGAGTACCGAAATAATGTATTAATGCAAAGTATGCTATTGACACTGTGTTCTGTTAACCCAAAGCAATTAATAGTATTGTGCGGTAAGTGTAAAGAAAAATACACTGTAAAACCAAGGAATTCATTGTAATGCATTATAAACTGATTTATTCCTCAGAAGCTAACAGCAATGGATAAAAAATATGCGATTAGTTTCCCAAGCTGGCTAAAGGCAACACAAACAGTTTATTTTTGGCTTTCCTTCAGAGCCATTAGGCCATAAAATGCTTGCAGTGGGAACTGTAATGTGATACTTCCTTCTTAAGTTTACTCTGGCAGCCGTACTCTGCATATGAAGAGGGAGGTGTTACAAGAATAAAACATCGGAATGTTTTCTTATAAGGGGGGCCTCTCTGAAAGGCATGTTTTCTAAAGTGACATACAACAGGGCAGATGAACCCTTAGTCAAGGCATTATTTGTTTTTCGATGTTATGCGTTCAGAAACTACTATCAATTTGGTCCAGTGCCTTGGTTTTTTTGCTAGGTTTATTACTGATTATTGTGTTACCTTGAAGCAAATACCCCTGTCAGGCATTCTTTTTGCATAGCCGGTGTAGTAGTTTGCCAAACCTACTGGTGTTTCGCACTTAAGTTAAAGGAAAGTACTGCAAATCAAATAGAAACATTTATTAACGGAAGGAATTTTACAGGAGTAACCAATAATGTAAAGCCTCACAATTCTACTGCAAATGAAAGTGTAACATAAAATAGTGAGGTAGAGTACATGAACTTATTATTTTGCGCCCATGTCACTTCACATGGGTAAACAGGTACTCCGCAATAGCATTACGAACCGCCTCAGCCTCTGCACGTGCAGTTCCAGATCTGTGGTAGTCATTTATTTCACACTCCTCCTGTGGTTCAGGTGGGGGTATGGAATGTTGTTCATCATCAAGTATGTCATGGTTTTCTCGTTCACATATATTGTGTAGAATCACAGCAGAGGCAATAATTGAATTAACGTTCTCTATGTGAGCCTCAATCCTAACAGACAGACGTCTGAATCTGGCCTTCAAGCGCCCAAATGCTCTCTCCACGACGCATCTTGAGCGATTAAAAACCTTATTGAAGTGGCGCTCCCTGTCATTTCTAGTAACAGCAAAGGGCTTCATTAGCCACTTACACAATGGATAGGCACCATCCCCTAATATAATGGGAGGTATTGACACCCCTGCATAGTGGAACATAGGACTGCCAGGTATTAGGGTTCCTTCCTCCATCCTACTAAAAAGCATAGATGATCTGAACACATGGGCATCATGATTAACACCTGAATGACCAGTCAACATAGAGAAAAAAATTCCCTCTCCGTCGCAAGCAGCCTGAAGCAATACAGAATGAAATGATTTCCTGTTAAAGTAAGCAGGCCCCTGCAATTTCGGGGGGCTTATCGGAATGTGCGTTCCGTCGATACAACCTATAGCATGTGGGAACCCGAAGATTTTCATAGATGATGTCATCTGTAGAAACAGAGAAAAAAAATTAAGAATCATTAATTTCCTAAACCGTAAAGGCGCTGGTTCAGAACACAAGTAAAGACTGGGATGACCGAAAGCAGGTTACCTTATTGAAGTCAGGCAGGCGGACCTCTTCCTTAAGAAGAACGTGTTCCATTGCAAGGCAAACCTCGATTGCAATGCTTGCAACAGTTGAGCTTCCTTTCTGGAATACTAGAGCGATGGTTCTGTAGCAAGAACGGCTTGCCAAAAAATACACGCCGATTGCCACTCTCTCTTCCACTGGGACAGCTGAGCGCATAACTGTGTCCCTGCGCATCAGAAACGGACGCAGCTTGTCTGCCACCCAAAAAAGTGTTCTTCTAGTCATACGGAAGTTTTGTAACCACTGGCGATCGTCCCAAAGCTGAAGCACCGTGTCGTGAAACCACTGAGAACGTCCTGGGTAACACCAGAAAAGCTTCTCTCGAGGCGAGCTTCTCATCCAAGCCGAAGTAACCCATATCAAAGCGTTGCATGCCCTCAACGCCTCGCCAAATAGCACTCTGCGTCGAAAAACGCGTCTTCCCTTTCTCAGAAGTAACAAAGCTACAGTGCTCAACAAAGAGTTGACATTGTGCAACACAGCAATAATGTATGGAGTATACCTATGGAGTTTCTGCAGGCGGGCAGAAGAACGCGATGGAGGCATGGTACCGGGAGAATGGCAGAAAGAAGGCGGAAGAGGCTTGGTGTCTACTCTAGGGAGTAAGGAGGGGGTTACTCCAGTGTCCTGGAGGACCTTTGAACGAAGAAGTACAATCGTTGTGCGATAGCCCACCTAGTGACCATGATGGGGAACAGCAGTTGTAGGAGCCCCCCCAATGGAAATTATAATATAAGTAATAATTATGAAGCAAAGAGTCACACATTTACAGCGCTTCGCCGTAACTGACAGCCAAGCATCGATGCATCGATACACCGTTTCCTTTTTTTTTAAAAAAAGCGGAGATCGCGGGAAACGGGCAAAGAACATGAGTGGTTGGATGCGAATGGAGCTCGTGAGGTCATTCTAGATTCGAACGGAAAAGCTGCCCGCGTGAGTACATAGGAAAGGGGGTGGGGGCGAAGGGAGACCACGTGATCGCCTTCGAATTCAGATCGAAGGCAATGACGCTCCGAAGCGAGGAGCCTCGTGAAGTAACGGCCTTTGTTTACGCTGTGAATAACTGGGGTGTTTTTTCATTTGTTTGATAAACAACATTATTATTTTAAACAAGCAAGTCTTTTTTAAAAGGGTTAAATGCATAAAATATTTAGGCCGAGTGCAATCCGCAAGACAGATGCATCCTTGTGTATTTTTGAAGAAGATTAAGATTTTAGAAATAGCAAGTAATAAGGTGAGGACGACAGAAAATCTTCCTGCCTTCTTCCCAATCTCCGAGTGGACCATTGAACTTTAACATCCTATATACTGGGCTGATGTTCCACGGGAGCAGCATAATCCATGACACAGTTTCCCCGTGCTGGGAGCTTCTTGATGAGTCACTGTTGGACATGTTCAAGGCACACAGCACACACACACATGTTAAGGAAGAAAAGAAATTAGCTGGACTCCCTTTCCCAAAGAAAGACAGCAGAGGAACTCTCTAAACTCCCCCAGAAGTCAACAAGGCATCGTGCAAGTGAACGCCACAAAATCATTTGGGAGAAGTGTTCATATGTTGCAAGGTCATTGGCAACCAGATTTCCCACTTTGACCCACCACCCTAAGGGTGAAGGTTTCTGGCCATGAAAGAGACCGCCACCTTGGAGAAGCAGGTTGAAATTCTAGCCAGCAGTCCAAGGCCTGGAGCTATCTTCAGCTGACAGCAACCTCTGCCTTAGCTTTGCTATTGTGAGGTCTCTTTGTCTGCAACTCAATGTGAGCTGTTTTTGGTTTTATTTATTTATATTTATATTTATATTTATATTTATATTTATATTTATAGACTGCCCAGTTTTCCAAAGGAACTCTGGGCGGTTCCCAGTAAAGAGCACAAGAAGCAAATACAATAAATCCATATGACAAAGACGTATAAAGAACATATAAAACTGAAACCATAATCTCATTAAGAAGACAATAAAAACATAACAATATAAGAATATAAGATGGTGGCGAATAAATCAAATGGGTAAGCAGAAACAAAACCAGCGAACATTCAACCTCCTTAGTGGCGAAAAGCAGCCTTAAAAAGCCAAGCTTTTAACCATTCCCTGAAAGGCGAGAGGGGCACCGCAGTCCTAATTTCACTAGGGAGGTGATTCCACCATATTGGTCCAGTGACTGAGAGGTCTTATGAGCCTCCCTGGGAGTAGCAATGCTAAGCAATAGGACCTGGGATGTTCTGGTGGGATGGGCCAAAGCTGATTTTGGGAAGATCCTACCACTCACTCCGGCAAACACGCAAAACACACACACATCATGAGATTGATTAAGATTTTCTGCAGTTAGGTTTACAGTATGTCCCCTTTCAAAGGGTTGGGTCTTGTGAACATCCTTGTTAGGAAATAAGCCCTATCGTATAGGATGTGTATCCTCCTTTGCATGAAGACAGGCTTTATTTTATTTTAATTATTGGTTCTTGTTTTGCTTTCTCTCCTGTGTGGCATGCATGCTGCTTTGAACTCTTTTGAGGAAAGGCGGAACATGGAACGAATAAATAACAAAAAGAGTGTCCCTCCTCTTCAATTTGTATGCCCAATGCCATGCGGTTGGCCAGGCTCACAAGAGGTCAACTGCCTTGGAGCAACATGGCAGAGTGGGGTTTTGGACTCGCGTCTCGCTCCTCCAGCCTGAACGAAATAACAAGGACACCCGCTTCAGGCTTTGTTTATCAGAAATGAACCACCAAGAAGGCAATTCAGAATCACAGTGAGGGTTTAACTCTGTGCAGGGCTAAATGTGGGGGTAGGAGTCCCAGGCACTTTGGAGATGGTCGGAGGTACACTTTGGGATTAGGATGAAGGTTTCATTACCTTCCCTAGCTCAACCTAATTTCCATGCACAGTACCCTCTTTCAAAGGTAATGTGTACCATTTTTGTTATTTCAAAGATTAGTGAGCCACCCCATCTGTACTCCAGCTCATTCTCTGTCTCCTCATGTTCGTGGGCACCTACCCCAGAGGCACACCTTGGTGGTGGTGCCACCAGGGGCCAGACTAAGGACAAAGCTATTGAAGGCTTTCTGTTCAACGGATCACACAACAGCTGCAACAAAGGATGCAAATAGTCTACTTCCAGTTGTGCGACCAGTATGGACACTTTCTTTTAAAAATCAAGTGTCTGGAAATATTTATCCTACCAGGACAAATTCAACTCATTATTACAAGGATTAAATCATTAAATTTATTTATTATGATTAGAGATGGGCACAAATTAAAAAAATGGCATTTCGTTTGTCGTTTGTCGTTTGGAGGGTCCGTTTCGGTTCGTTTCTGTTTTTCGTGATTTTTTGCAAAAAAATCGTTTTCATTTTCATTCATTTCGTTACCATTTCGTTACCATTTATTTCAGTTTTTGTGAATTTTTTTAGGATTTTAAGCAATTCACTCATATTGCAGTAACGGAAATGAAATGCACAACAAAATTTCCAGTGTTTCTGTTCGTTTAGTTTCATTTTAGAGACAAAATTCGTTTGTCGTTTCGTTACGTAACAAAACAAAAAAACGGAAACGGAAATGAAAAATTGTTCGTTTCGTGCCCATCTCTTATTATGATTATGATTAAAGGTATGCATGAGCATTTTTACCTTATATTCAACCAAATATGAGCTTGAGCCCACTGTTGTATGACCTACACCCCGGGATGATCGAAAACAGATCCTGGCCCTCCTTTGTATGACAGCCCTTCAAATATCTGAAAAGTGCTATCATATCACCTCTCAGTCTTTTTTTTCTATAGTCTAAGCTTCCTCAGTTCTTGTAACCCCATAAGGCTTGGTTTCCAGACCCCTGATCACCCTTGTCGCCCTCTTCTGAACCTGTTCCAGTTTGTCAGCATCCCGCTTGAAGTGGCTCCTGCACGTCTGTGCCATGAAATTCTCGTTGAACATACATAGAAAAGAAGGCATTCAAAATCTGAAGGGGGTGAGAAAGATCCACCTTGCTAGAACACTACGTGCTCTAGGGCCAGCCCTTTAAAAACATAGATGGCCCATCTGGGTACCAATATTTCCCAAATATTAAAATGATGTCTAAAATAGAGAGTTGTTATTAAAGTTATGTCCAGGATTGTATAAGGCACTGCACATATAACTGCCCACCTCCGCACCATCTGTTCTGCCTGGCTCCCATAAATTAAATGCAGTGGTACCTTGACTTAAGAGCAGCTCAGCTTAAGAGCAATTCAACTTAAGACCGGAAAACTGTTGGCATTTTAACTGCTGCCTTACAAATTTTAGTCTTCTTGACTTACAGCCCCCCCCCCCCCATTTTTTTGCTTTTTTAAACTTCTTTTTTCAATTTTTTACATAGGTACCCCGAGTTAAAAGTAGTTTGACTTAAGAGCATGCATTCAGAATGGATTAAATTCGTAAGTTGAGGTACCACTGTACTATAGGAGCAATTAACATTATTCCCTATCAGAGGTGTTACCTTGTTTGTATTTCTGCCTTAGAGGGACATCTAGTGGTGTGAGTGGTACTTTTTGCAGCCGTCTGGAGGCCCGAGTTAGATAGGAAGCTGTAGGTAGGGGATCTTTAAAATGAACCATACAGTCCTGGTTTGGGATGGGAATAATTAACCAATAGTGCACTAGAAGTTTGTAATCAATTCATTCATTTTCTCCCAAGAACAAAATAGTAACTAGGTCAGGCCTTCTCTGTGCTGGCACCATCTTTCTGGAATAGCTTCCTGGGGAAATTACACTTGGCCCCCTCCCTGTCAATTTTTAAGGGCCTGCTGAAATGCATTTCTTTCAAGGGGCCTCAAGGCAACCTTCTCTGAAGTTATTCAGAGAACTACATTCTGTGCTGTTTCATGGCACCATGAGGTTTTAACATTACCCCAGCTTGCTGGGGCGGGTGGTGGTGGGGGGGGGGGCAACATGTAGCCTGCGTACTGTAATTAAACTGTAAACCACTCAGAAACTACTTGAAGTAGTATGGGGCGGTATATAAGCAGAACGCTTTGCTTTTATTTTCCTGTTGTGTTTGGTGGTTTTATTGTGCTTGTACTGTGCAAAATAAAAGTCTTGAGAGACTATGGTCTCATGCTCTGTATAGAAGCCGTGTTGTTTCCACGCTGCATGGAAAGCTGAAGCTGCCTCTACGGAGCACAAGGAAAGGGTAGATTAATATGAAGGTTGAAACTGTTGCCCAAGCTGCAACCCACCCACCCACCCCCGTCCACATCACTAGAATACTCTAATGCAGTGGTTCACAATCTTCCTAATGTCGTGACCCTTTAACACAGTTCCTCCTGTTGTGGTGACCCCTTGCCCTGCTTGGAAGAGGCCACAAGTCCCCTTTGGCAGGCTAATGCCACAGGGGCCATTGACTGACATGCCCTCCAACCTATCAAGCTGTAACTCACTCTTCCTCTCCCTCCTCCTCCAGACCCAAGCCGTTTGTGCCTTTTTCTACACTGGCTCATGGCGACCCCTGTGAAATGGCCGTTCGACCCCCAAAGGGGTCCCGACCCCCAGGTTGGGAACCACTGGTCTAATGGAACGGCAGAGCCGATTCAATTAGTTCCAGCTACATCTCAGAACAGTTTTCTTGGCAGGAATACTGGAGCAGTTTGCCAGTTCCTATTCCAGGCGCCTACAGCACCTGGTATTTCCTGGTGGTCTCCCATCCAAGTACTAACCAGGCCCGACCTTGCTTAGCTTCCGAAATAGGCGAGATCGGTTGTGCTCAGGGTATCTAAGGTGTTGGAATAAAATAGATGCACCCAAAGACCACCGGCATGCGACAGAGCTTGATCTGAATGTCTGCAGCCCTTGTTCCATTGTAGACAGGATCATATATGGATTCTGCAGCTTTTCCCCTCATTAAAAAAAAGTCGTTCCTCCATGCACCAATCTCTGTGTCGTGCTTGCTGAGAAGTTCTGAAGGGAGCAAAAGCTTGTGTGTTATTTTGTGAACTTCACCCAACACAGTAGGGTACTGAACTCCCAACAAACTCTGGCTCCATAGCAAGATACTTCAATCAGTGAGCCACCCAGCCAGCTATCCTTTTGCTAGTGCCAGCTAAATGAAGCCCACAGGTTTAATGGGATTTATATAACTGCAAACATCCCACTCCCCAATTCAATGATGTCTACATTTAGCTGGGATTAGCAATAAGATACTGGGCAGGGACTTGGACTTCAACCGTAGAAGCAAGATTGTGCATTTCACGTTTCCACGGACAGCAGAATTTGAGATGCAGGTGTTGTTATTGTTGTTAAACACATTTTATGTCCTTATATTAGATGCAATATTTTTTAAGGCAAGCTGGAGAGGGACAGAGGCCACAAAGTATAAAATAAAAATCAAAGCTTCAGTGTCCATGACATTTCCTATTCCCATTAAGTAAGGAAAGTATTAAAAAAACATGCAAATAACTTTCGTGTATATTGCTTCTTTTTTGTTCCCTGCAGGTAACAGAACACAGCTTTTCTGGGTGCAGTTGTATTTTATTTTCAGTGCAGAATACACAAGGCCCTGGGAATAATTAACAAGGGATGGTGTGGACCCAAACCCTTAAAATATATATGTATGTTGCTCTGTAATTAAAATTTAAAACCTGGTAAGGAAAAACACACATTTTGAGGCCATTTCCATTTCCCTGTAGTTTTCCTGATTGAGATGAAAGCCATTTTGACTGATTTCCCCCAACCCCCGCCCACTTTACACTTCAGTCCACCCCCATATAAAAATCCCTGACACATCTGGGTATCATGGCTTGACTTGCAGCTTTAAAGCTTAAAAATGTACATCCAGGTTTTCAAACATACAAATATTTACAAATATACAAAAATAAAGCCAAACATGTAAACCAAAAATGCACCAGAACCAGCAACAAAGACGGTGGGATTACAGGAAATGGAACAAATGAAATCCAAATACACCGGTGTAAAAAAAAAAAAGAGAGAGAGAGGTAAACACCTAACTGTCCATTTGTGAAGTGGGGTACAGGACAAATCACTGGACCCACAAGACAAAGTATGGTTGGCTGGTTTTACTCCTAGTAGAGGGGAAACAAAAAGAGAAACGATGATGCATCTGACGTAGAAGCAAAACTGTAGAATGAACAGGAAGGCCGAGAGGATGGGACAGCTTCCCCGGTTCATTGCTAACATTCCTTTGAAGATTCTTCCTTTTTACTGCAATGGGATGTGCTCGTACAAACCCACACCCTCTATTGCAGCCATTCAGAAAACACAAAGAGACAGAAAAATGAAACACAATCAAACTGGTCATGATTGGCCCAAGAAATATTTTGGCTGACGAGTCTCAAGAAGCCTAGGGCTGGCACCACATTAGACCTACCCACGGTATATCTAGAGGTATTTGTTTAGCCAATGTTTAGATCTTTGTGCCCAACTTTTGACACATTTAAAGAAGTTTGATTCTCTTGTGGAGCTGGCTGACCAATAGGCTTCCTCCCCTTCCGTCGTTACAACTGAAAACTTCATAAACTGAAACTTCCCTCAAGTCTGATGGACAAGATATCTTCCTGATCCATGGGGGAGGACAGAGGAGTTGACCATTCACAAAAGAGAAAACTGAAACCAATCTGAATTGTGTAACTTCAGATCAATGTTGATTATCACCCCCAACATAACCTCTAACGAAGGTTTTTTTCCCTCTTGTTTGAAACTGTTTTCAGTTTCTTTGTTTCGGTCAGGATGGAGCCAAAGAGTGGGGGTGTTCTTTCAGATTACTTAAGGTGGGGAAGGGATCTCCTATATGTAGTCCTGAAGGTATGAGATGAAAAAGCCTTACACTCAGGCCTCAAACTATGTTCTGTAATGCAAGGCCACCTGAATTAAGGCTGATACATTTTATGTTGCAATCCTCTGAATGTGTGTAGTAGAATTGTTTCCAAATACAGTGGTACCTTGTATAAAGGAATTAATTTGCTCCAAATAAAATTCTGTTAAGCAAATTTTCCTTTGTACAAATTTTCCATAGGAATGCATTGAAAACAGATTAATCCCTAATCGCAACCATTTTTTTCTGTTGTATGGATTCACCCCATAGGCGATTCTGTGAAGCGATTTCCCCCTATCTCCTGAAATTTCTTCCTTTAAGCGGATTTTCTGTTAAACAAACCGCTTGTTATACGAGGTACCACCGTGCATAGTTTTAAACAGCTTCAAAACACTTCAACACGCACACACAAAAACTTGCTGTGAGATGTTAAATTCCTGATTACCCACCTCCTGAGGGAGGTGGTTCCATTGTTGTACTGCTCTAAGAGTTAGAAAGGTTTCCACCAACACCCCCCCCCCAATATTTAACCAAATGTACAGATGGGGGCTTTGAATTGGGTCAGTCAAGCCGCCCCTGCTGAGACCGTCTGGCCCACTTTTCCTCTGATGTGAAGATCAATGATGAAAATCATCAGCTGTCCCCAAAGATGGAATACAGGCATACTTCGGGGTAGAGATGGGCACGAATCAAAAAAATGGTGTTTCGTTTGTCGTTTAGGGGATCCGTTTCAGTTCATTTCCGTTTTTTGTAAATTTTTGCAAAAAATTCGTTTTCGTTATGTAATGAAAACGAAAATGAAAAATTGTTCATTTTGTGCCCATCTCTACCATTCAATGTATTGCCGTAACGAAAACGAAACAGACGACAAAATTTCTGGTATTTCTGTTCGTTTTGTTTCATTTTGGAGGCAAAAATTCGTTTTTGTTTTCGTTATGTAACGAAACAAAAAAACAAAAACAAAAATGAAAAATTGTTCATTTCGTGCCCATCTCTACTTCGGGGTGTCGAGTTCAATTTTTTTTAGGTTTCCTTTGACCAAAGAAAAGAGTTGTCCTGTGAGGTGAGGGCAGTGCTCAATCTGAAGAGGAAAGAGCTCAGCTGTATGAAACCATCCTGTGTTTAGGGAGGGGAGGGTGGACCCCCTAGGGCAGAATTTCATTTTTTAACAAAAGAGATATGTGGGGTTCCTAAAGGGGGTCTGCCTTGTTATTAGAGCTTCGGCGAATAGCTTTTCTGGACTCCAATCCCAGGTTCTGAACACTATAGTCCCACTTAACTTGGCCCAAGCTCTGCACGCAAATGTGGAGACCTCGCTCTAACCAAGCATAAACCTCTCCCTTCTAGAACATTCTTTAAGGTGCTGCCTTCCCTGAGGCTCTAGCTCTGCCGTCTGGACCTCTGTGGAAGAAGGAAAAGTGGGATGCATTTCTATTGGAGGAGGGCATTTCTGCCATCTTCCACCCAAGACGAAGAGATGAAAATATGGCCTGGAGAGGCACCCTGGGGCACTCCACTGGCAAAGTCCTTCTTGTCCCAAGGCTAGATCTGTTTTGCTGTTAAAACTCGGAGAAGATGAAAGCCGAGACCAGGGGCTCACATCAAGCCCTTCCTGCTGCAGGTCACGTAGCAACGGAACAATACGATAAAAGTGCCATGGTGGGTAAAAATAGACACATCTCGCCCTGGCCTTCAGCAAGGAGCCACGGCCTTGCAGGGAAACTAACACGATCTAGTGCACTTGTGAGCTATTTTGGAAAGAAAAGATGAGCTATTTTGGAAAGAAAAGATGGAGCCAGCCTACTCTTGATCCAAGATGAAACTGATAACACTATTTCGGTCCCTGCCATTGAACTGTGGCGGTCTCTGAACACTGCATTATGGGTAATAACCATTCCTTTCCAAGTGCGCTTGAAAGCCCATCTCCATTGCTCTTTCATCCACATTGGCCAAACCTGAGGGCATGCCCACCCTCCGAGAATCTCCTTAATCTGCTGAGCAGCCCCAGTTATTTGTCATTCACAGAGCTGGGGTGGGCATAATTTTAAATTATGCAGGCTACCCTGTGCCCCACCAGCGAGCTGGGTACTCGGTTTCCTGACCTCGGAGAATTCAGGTCGTGAGCAGAGCCTTGACCACAGTACAGCAGTTTAACATCTGCACCATGACCGCAGGGAAGCACTTGTATTATGATCCAGCATTAGTCAGAGATGGCATATTAGGTGATGTGGCTCCACTGTCACTTCATTCTACAGCATGGTTAGAGCAGGTCTATGGAAATACAGGCAAGAGTTGATATTTAGATGTGGCACTGTCAGGCATGGACCAAAGTAGCTAGAATCTGCAGCCACTTCAGGGGTACTGTTTTGACTCTGGCTCCATTAAAAAGCCGGGCCAACACTTCTCTCTGAACAACGATACAAAGGAGGAGCCAAGGAGAAGAAAAAGAGGGCAGAGACAGGAATATAGGGACCTTAAATCAATACATAAGCAGCCATATCCAGGGGGGAAAGTGATGTAATAAAAAATGTACAAGGAAAAAAAATGGCTCTTCAGCATTGTAGTTTGGGTTTAAAAGATAGCTTTTGCTTTGGAAACACTGAACACCTCTGGTTTTGTCCAGCTTAATGTGCAGTATGTCACCACCCTCTTCAATAGAATGGACCAGACTAATAGTGGACTAATTTCACCTCTCTTTCACAGTTCAGTTCCATCCTATGTTTATGTTAATCTGCAAAGTACTGTCAATTTTTTGGCCGGGGGGGGGGGAATGCATGAAATGTCTACCCGTTTTATGATAAAACACTCATTTTCCTATGCATTTTCACATGTGTTCACATTTGTTTTTACAGGCCTTTTACGATAAAACACGAATTTTGCATTTAAAAAAAAAAACTTTTGTAAGCTCAGAGAAGTATGTAATCTCACGGGTAACGGCCCACCGACCCTCTTGTGAAGAACGGGTGGTGAAAATCAGATTGCTTTGCATCAAAATGGGGGCTCCATTAAAACTCTCTTAGGACATTCCTGTTCTGATCACCCTGCTCCTCCTAACCTTTCCATGCTTCTTGCTACTAGGGTCTTTGCAGCAGGGAAAGCTCTAGAGCAGTGTTGGCGAACCTATGACCCGGGTGCGCAAGGTGGCATGAGGAGCCCTTTCTGTGGTCATGCGACATTGCCCCCTCACAGACACGCAGGGCCGGCGCTAGGTTTTTTTGCGCCCTAGGCAAGGGGCGGGGGGTGGGGCGGGCGGCGGGGCAGCATGGGGGCGGCGGATGGCGGGGGACGGTGACGGGCAGATAGTGGGCCATGGGGGGGTGGACGGTGGTGGCCAGCGGCGGTGAGGGGGCAGCAGGCTGGCCTGCGCCCTCTCTCCATTTTGGCGCCCTAGGCAACTGCCTAGTTTGCCTTAATGGAAGCACCGGCCCTGCAGCCACGACACCTCCTCCTCCACTTGGAGTACGCCGCTGTGCTCCGTGCAGACAGATGGGCAAAGGGGAGGCAGCGGCTTGTGGGCACTTTGGTAGCCTCAGTTTACAGTCCAGCCATGCTGCTCCTGGGTTACCCAGAGTGGCGTGGCTGGAGAGTAAACTGGGGCTACAAACACGCCCACAAGCCGCCACCGCCACCACCCTGGGCAGAGAGGCGAACGGGGTGCTACTCTTTGGGGAAGCAAGGATCAAAGAGCAAGTTTTTGAATTTCCTGTGGCCTTGCTTTCCCAAGGGGTAGCACCCAAAGCGTTTTTTTTTTAGTTAGTTATTTTTATTTACGGTCAAAGACCAAACTAGCACCCAAAGCATTTGCAACCCGGGGTACCACTGTATTCAGGTTAAATTGCCATATTGGCCAGTTGCGAAAATTAAGTGGGTTTTGAACCGCAGTTTGGGCCTTCGGTCTCCAAAAGGTTCGCCACCTCTGCTCTAGGGCGCGTCTCTCTCTTTGTGTGTGCACCAACCAGAAGACACTCCTATATCATGGGAGGGGACCACCACAACCACACCAGCAACAAAATGCTTCCAGGTTAAAACAGGCTGGGCATTTGTTCTGCTGAGATAAGGTCTAGGCCGTTCGTGTGCAGATAAGACAACCAAGGGGGAAGAGATGGGGGTAGGGAGATAAAAATTATGAGGGGAAATCTTTCCCCTCTAGGGCCGACAAGGCCTCTGGGCAACCCATTGTCTAACCCTGCCTTGGGGGGGGGGTTCCTTCCCCACCTTCACCTTTCTGACCCCTTTTTGGTCCTCCATACACCCTTGGTCTGGAGCGCCCGTGTGTCCCGACGACTTCTCCTGGGCCCGCAGCCCTTCCTTGGGGTAGAGGCCATAGTTGCTCAGTGGTAGGGCTGTAGCTTTGCATACTTGAGGGTTCCCGGTTCAATTGTGCATGTGCCTTCCTCCTGAAAGCCCGGAACGCTCCCAACAGTCCGGTTGGGAAATATCGGATGAGGTGGACCAATCCGGGGGGGGGGGGGGGTCGCCCAGGGGAAAAGGAGCCTCCCCCCTCCCCCGGCTGCCCCCTTCCTGCCTCTGTGGCGGGGGGGGGGGGGAATTCCCCAAAAACACCCTGAATAAACCACAGGAGAGAATAATGTCACATGTGTACCCAGGCACCAATGTAGGCACATACACATTTACCCATGTTCAGCCCACTTGACGTTCCCAGTCTCTGCCACGGCAACTGCTGGGCATCTTTGGCGCCGGTGATGCCCTCTGCGCCGTGCCTCTTTCGAAGGCACCGTTTCAACGCTCCTGATTCTGCCTCTGGGTCACCCCCAAAGGCAAAGTAAAAAATCTCCCATCTAAGGCAGCCTCCCCACCTTCTCACATTAATGTCCAGGCGGGTGGTGTGCTACTGGCAGACAGAAAGCAGGGGAAAGGAGCTGGGGAGGCCGGAGTCCCGACGACTGCAAAGAGTCCCAACGACGGCAGTCCATGTCGTGGCAGCCCCGGGCGACGGTGAGGGTCCCTGAGGCCGGCGCTCAGTCTCTCCTGAAGGGCCGGTGGCCTCCTTCCCCCCGTTTCCCTGCTGGTTGGAGACTTCCGCGAGGGACAGCGACCCTTCCATGTTGAGGCCACGCCTTTGGCAGCCCTGAGAAGGCGACGGAGAAGTGGTGGCCCCAGGGGGCTTCTGGGCCGTGCGTCAGGAAGGAGCCTGGGCCGTGGGCCGGGCCGGCGAGGGAGCAGCAGACAGGTTGGAGTGGGAGTTGGTGCCGAGCGAAAAGTCACTGGGCTGTGAAGAAAGAACAGAGAGAAAGAACGGAGGTCTGCAAATGGCCATGGTTGGAGAGTCAAGCCCTTGGAATCACCTACAGTAAGCCAGTGGGGGTGGAGAAATTCTATTTAAAACAGCAGACTGTCATATTTTGAGGCTGTTTACAATAATTTATGACATTATTAAACAATCCCCATATAGAGGACATGGGGTTTCTGTATCAAACCTCCTGCTCCAGCTAAACAGAAACATTTATTTGCAACTGGTTCAGAATCGTGCTGCACAGCTGGTGAGTGGCAGGGCCGCCAAGGAGCACATCACGCCGATTCTGTATAACGTTCATTGGTTACCAGTTGCTGCCCGAGCCCAATTCAAAGTGCTTGTTTTGACATATAAAGCCCTAAATGGCTTAGGACCTAGATACCTGAAGGACTGCCTCCTTCCATATGAACCTACCCGGCAATTAAGATCTAGGCAGGGAGCCCTTCTGAAAGAGCCAGCCCTCAAGGAGGTGAAAGGGATGGCTTGCAGGTATAGGGCCTTTTCAGCAACTGCCCCCAGACTATGGAATGCCCTCCCAAGTGAGACCTGCCTGGCACCGACGTTGATAACATTTCAGCACCAGGTAAAAACCTTCCTGTTCCAGAAGTTTTTTATCTGATGATTGTGGGTCCTGATGGCAATTTTAGTGTTGTGATTTTAATGTATTGTATTTATTGTATTTACATGGTTTTATTGTTCTAATTTTATTGTAATTTTGATGGTTTAATTGTCTATTTTGATTGTGAGCCGCCCAGAGACCTTTGGGTAGTGGGTGGCATACAAGCTATACAATAAATAAATAAATAAATAAATAAATAAATAAATAAATAAATAAATAAATTTCTGTGCTGAAGAAATTCTCAGCATGGAGAGAAGGTGTTGTGTGTTTGCATGACCTCTGCCCCTTTGTTTGAAGGACTGGGGTGTATAACAGGCCTGCTGCTTCCTGCCTCAACGTTGACCGTGTCTGGCGACATTGATCTTGCCAAGAAGTTTACATCTAAGATTAAACTTCTCGCAAACCCATTTTGCCAAGTTTGGATTTTTGATACTTGCCTTGAAGACACAAAGCAAAAGCAAAGGGTGCTGCTTGTATACAGCCCCATTGTGCTTAAATCACTCTCTGGGCAGTTTACAAGTCATTACATATTGCCCTCACCAGCAAGCTGGGTAGTCCTTTTACTGACTTTGGAAGATGGAAAGCTGACTGAACCTGCTACCTGGAAATGAACCCCAGGTCGTGAGCGCAGTAATGATTGCAGTACAGGCATTTGAACCACTGCGCCACGAGGCTCTTGATGAAGCGGGATTTATCCACGAAAGATGGAAAGCGGTATGTGTGGCACAGTGGTTAAATGCCTGTACTGCAGGTAAAACTGTGCTCACGACCTGGGGTTCAATCCCAGGTAGCAGGGTCATGGTTGACTCAGCTTTTCATCCTTCTGAAGTCGGTAAAATGAGTACCTAGCTTGCTGGGGGGGGCAATGTGTAGCCTGCATTACTGTAATTAAAAACTGTAAACAGCCCAGAGACTACTTGAAGTGGTATGGGGCAGTATATAAGCAGAACACTTTGCTTTGCTTTGCTTTTTTATCAGTGGCCTATAAAGGTATTGTCTACTGCCGACCATAGGAGGGGCAGGCAAGGTGCAGAGTGTTGTATGTCATTTTGGGGGGGGGGAGGCACATGTAACCCGTGGTGAACCCCTTTCCTTTGCTCAGTGCTTTTGCGGCAGGAAATGATTGGGATCCTGGAGGAAGCCAACGGGACGAGTCTTACATTACGCCGGAATAGCCTCTGCAGGAGGCTTCGCTTGGGAGGGTCGGGAAGTTGCTTCCAGTCCAGATCTGGAGATCGGGTGCCGTTTGGTCCAAAAACATTGAGATCTTTAAAGCATTCCGTCTCAATCATCTGGAGAAGAAGAAAGAGAAGAAGCCATCCAGTTGAAGAGCAGGGGAAAACAGAGGACATACTTACACCAGCGTATATGAACGTTTTGTCTTGGGCCAGCTTGGAACTTGGAAACGGAACCCGGATTGCAGTTCAATCTACAGTTCTGGGCGATGTAGTCTGTGGGGTCAAGGAGTCTTCAGACTCCAAGAAAGGGCGTTTATACACGACCCCTAAGCTCCGCTGCAAATGGCTCCCAGCTCCGGAGCTTAGAAATGTTTCCCCACCAGCTCCGGAGTTTAGAGAAAATTAAGTGCGACCACGCCCCCGTAAGTGCGACCCAGCACACCTTTCATGTACCTGCTCTCAGCAGGTGAAAATTCCTTGATGCGGATAAGAGTGCCGGGCTCTCCTCGCTTGTCTGTTGTTGTTTTTGCCTCCCGCCCCTTTAAGAGCCCCTTGAGAAGGAACCAGGAAGTAACGGGGCTCGTGGCAACTTCGACCAGCACCGGCAGGTTAGTAAAGGCTTCTTTTGTCCTTTTTTCCCCTCCCTCCCCTCACGCAGACAGGAGCAGGAAGTGCTGAGGGGTGGGGACGCAGGAACAGAAACGAACCCCCAAGATCTCTGGTCCGAATTTAAGGGACCAGCGAATCTTAGGGGTGTGTGAAAAGGCCCAAAGTTACCCACCTGTGCTCTGGTCTGTTCAAGAGAAGCCAAGATTAAAGGCCTCCAAACTGTCCTTATAGACATACCAGAGGGAAAGAGGTGCTTTTGTCCTCCTGGTATTAAACCAGGAGAAGAGAACCTCTGGCCTGCAGGCCCATAAAGGGTCCAGAACCAGCCCGTGAAGGACGCTCCCCATTCCCAGAGTTGGGGAGATTCCTCCATGAACTCATCTCACCTTCCAAATGCGAAGGCAAGCTTTGCAGGGAGAGGTGGGAAATTGTTATTTTACATTAGGTAAAGCCTGTGCATTCCCCAGTTTATTCACATTCCAGCCTGGAAATGCAAGTTGTTGGAAGGGTGTCCCACTGACATCTCCAGCTTTTCAATCTCCAATGGGTTTTACGTCTCAACTATGGCCTGCATGACATCTGAACCCAAGATTTTGGGCATTTAGGTCTCTTTGCAAAAAGGATCGTTGCTGGGGAACGCTCCTTTGAATTCAATTGTATTCCCTTCTCAATAAATCTCAGCACACCCCAATCTCTCACCTCGTTCTGCCAGGGAATAGGTACACAGCCCGTGGCAAACTTGGCGTAGAAGTCGTTGTCGGTTTGGTCTAAGTTGACCCCCTTCACAGTGGAGAATTGTTCAATGTCCAGCACATCTTTGCAGTACACGGCCCGGGGCTGTAGGGTGATAATTGTAATCATGTGTGAATCAAGGACAGTTTGCGTGCGATACATGTCTGAATGCTCTAAACCTAACAACTCAAGTGTCCTTTCTTTTCTTTTTCCTTTTTGTGTATGCGCACATTTTTTTATTTTTTATTTTTTTACTTCTCTGGCCACTACAAAGTCCACCTGCCCCCAGGACCTTATGTAAACCAGGTGCTCCAAATGGCATGGCAGAATGGTTAGGGAAAGCTAGATTTTGGAGACTCTGAGTTTCCAGAATCGTCTCCACTAGCACAGCCAGTTGCCATCTTGTCTTCTTTTTTTTTTTTAACTTTTTTTAAAAAATCTGAGAGCTGCCATCTTGCAAAAAAAAAAAAAGCAATATTTCCATACTCTTGTCTGCAATGACAGAATGTACTGAGCTATCTGCTTTTCCAGGGCTGTTTTTGTTTTTGTTTTAGTCTGCTGCTGGCATACTCTTCTGACAGGTCTTAGGGCTGAAACTTATCTCCTAGATCATGGCTATCTCTGCTTTTAAAAGCTCTATTGGGCTGCCTTGTAAGACATGAAAGCCAGATCACCCAAGCCTGGGAAGCAGTGTTGCTGGATTTTAAGACTTATTGGGGGATAAACCCGACTGACTCGGGTAGCACATTTGCCTGAATAAGCATCCTTAGAGTCGTGCAGTTCTTAAAAGATGGCGTTGGCCATGCTACAAAATGGTCTACCTCTTGGGTAAAGCTCCCCCCTGCACTTCTGTGCTAGTTGTGTCTGACTCTAGGTGCGTGCTCATCTCTGTTTTTAAGCCATAAGAGCCAGTGTTGTGCAAGTCCGTGGCCACGTGGCCGGCATGGCTGAACGCATTTCTGCACACGGAACACTGTTTGCCTTCTTGATTTAAATGTCGGCACCTATTTATCTACTTGCATGTACATGCTTTCGAGCTGCTAGGTTGGCAGGACTCCACTGTGTGGCACCCGGGATTCGAACCGCCGAGCTGCTGACTTTGCAGCCAACAGTTTCAGCACTCCAGCTCGCTGAGTCGCCACACCCCAAGTATTTCTAGGGTACGGCATCCCAAATAGCACAAGGTCCTTGACAAGTGATATTGGCCATTAGGAGGGGAGGGGAGTTCCCGCAATCCTGCCTCTTGTCCCCCCTCTTGAGAATTTTCTCTGCATCTGGAAGTTGAGTCATGGCAACTGGACTAACAAAGCTGTTGGGATGAGCAGCAAAATGCAGACCTGTCAAGTGTCACATTTTTGGCGGGACATTCATGGATCAATTACTCTTTCCCACCATCTTCTCGAGAAATTATTTTTTCCTGAAACGTCCCCTATTTCCGGTGGCGGGTGGCTGAGCTCTGGATGCTGCTGGGTGACACCTCCCTGCGCAACCCTATAACCAAGACCCCACCAGCTGTCCGGATTGGTATATATATATCCCCTAGAAAGCCGAGACACCTAGGTCACAGTGAGCATTTTGAAGCCACTGCAAAGCATTCTGGGAACCCTCTATGTAAATGAGGCTCCACCCCCTAGCCGAAGGGCCTGGCTGCCAGTTCCCCGGCCTCCCTGGAGCTCCCATTCCCGGGCAGCCGTGGGGAACACTTGACAGCTATGACGAAACGTTTCCATCTCTCAAGAAAAAGAAGTCCAGTGGCCATGACTCCACTTCCAGATAAACTCACCCGGAGGACTGGGAATCTTCACAGACAATTTTTCTCTGCACAACAGCAGAGCTGGAGTGGGCCCGCGATACCTTCGCTGTGGCGCGTCTGCACTTACGTCTGGTAGAAATGGGGGTTTCATGATTCCGGCTTCAAGGCGTTTGAAATTGATGGTCTTGAAGAAGGGGTGGAGCTTCACCTGGATGGCCCCGTCGCATTTGCTTCCCAGCCGCTGCTTGGGATCCTTGGTCAGCAGCTGCAAATCGGGAGGCAGAAAGCAGGAACCAGGATCAGACAAGGGGCCTTGCTGTTTATGGGAGGTCCATTGCCAGCTAATCCCATTGCCCCTACTTGGCTCTCCCCACAGCCAGTAAATGGGCTGCAGACACGTCTAAACTTCAGCCCTCCTGATGTTTTGGACCACAACTCCCAGAATTCTCAGCATAGATTGCCAACGGCAAAGGACTGTGGAAGTTGTGGTCCAAAACATCTGGAGGGCCGAAGTTTGGACATGCCTGACCGGGGGGGTCGTGTTTCGGGGTGGGTGGGGGATTCCTCCCCCCAAAAGGAAGCAGAACCAAGTCATTCATCTGGGAGCATGAGAAAGGGCCATTTTAAACTCCAGCCATCATAACGCCTCTGCTGGCCTGGCTCTTGGTCAAGGTTAAGCTAGCGATGGGATTCTGGAAGTCGAAGTATAAGAAGCCCAGCCACAAATAATTTCTCAAGCTCCATCATCACCTCATAATACAGTGGTTCTCAACCTGAGGGTCCCCAGATGTTCCTGGACTGCCACTCCCAGAAATCCTGGCCAGCTCAGCTAGTGTTGATGACTTCTGGGAGTGGCAGTCCAGGAACAACCAGGGACCCACGGGTTGAGAACCACTCTCATAATAGGAGGCTGGCAGAACCAAAATCAAGGTAGCATCAGAACGGCTACTGGCTCATCATCCCTCAGGATGCGCACCTCAAAGACACAAGAGGTTGTTGGTCAAAGTGCCAGTGAGGAAGAGGAAGTAGTGGAGTAGTGACTAAAGCAGGAATGAGCAAATTTTAGATTATAATTGTATTTCTGGCCCTTTGGCCATAGGTTTCAGACAAAAGCAAAGAACGCAATTTTCCACTCCTGGAAGCCTCCACAGATAGTGGCGAGGAGATTCTTGGGGGGGGGGGTTGAATCAAAAGAGTACTGTTTCTGAAGATTTTTCCACCTCCAAGCTCCTGTTTTTTTTTTTTTTAAATCTATGTCTGTGAAGATTCTCAGCCATCCAGGTTTGATTATCTGGATGGTGAGTCACAGCAACCGGACTTCTTTCTGGTTGAATCGAAACACTTCACTACTCATCCGAGTAGCTTCGGCAGTCTGAGAAAAGTTGCAGGGAGGCCTCCAATTTATACTTCAGCCTGGATTCATGCTACCCTGGTCTGAATAGGCTTGTTAAGTTGACAGTGGCCTGAATAGGCTTGTTAGGTGGACAACGGCCTGAATAGTTGTACGATGGTCTGGGATATGTGGAAGTCCCACCTGTTCATCCCTTCCCAAGGTGGGACTTTCACACACCCCAGGCCATTATACATCTAAAGAACCTATTCGGGCCACTGTCCAACTAATGAACCTATTCGGGCCACCGTCCAACTAATGAGCCTATTCAGGCCACTGTCTACCTAACGAGCCTATTCAGACCAGGATGGTGTGAAACCAAGCTGAGTTATAAATTGGAAGCCTTGCACCAACTTCCCTCAGACTGACAAAGCTACCTGGATGAGTAGTGAAATGTTTCAATCTAACAAGGAAAGAAGTCCAGTTGCCGGGACTCAACTTCCAGATATCCTTTGATTCCCATCTCATTCCAAACAGAGCCTCTCCCTGCAAGTCTTCCGCTGCCTTTCTGTTGCCAACTGCCACTCACCGCTTTGCAGATAGCTTTGGCATCTTCGGTGAACTTGTCCGAGTACTGTTCCTCCTCCTGCTGCACGCGCTTCTCCACTTCCTCTCTCTTCACCCGTTCTTTCCGGGCACGGAAGGGAGACTGGCCCTCGGTCATCTCATAGATGAGGCAGCCGAGGCCCCACCAGTCTGGGCTGAGGGAGTATCGCTCATTGTTAATCACCTCAGGAGCTGGAGAAATGGGGAGAACAAGAAAGCATGGCCAGGGCTGTGTTTGTTTTGTTTGTTTGTTTATATTTGTACTTATTAACCGTCTAACTTCCCTCAGGAACTCTGGGCGGTATACAACAAATTATAAAACAAAACAACTAGACCCCCCCAAAAACAACAACAACCCACAAACAAAATAAATCAAAGGATAATATACAACACACACACACACACACACACACACACACACACACACACACACACACACACACCAGCATATATACAGACAAACATAATTCTATCAAGAAAAAGGCTGGGATAGACAAAACCAACTAAACTAAATATCCTTTACCAGAATTTAGTGTCGAGGAAGAACAATTATCTCCCAAATGGTGTACACTGTGAAAAAAATTCACTTGTCTCGGATTCTCACTGTTTCCTTTCAGAAACACAAATGATGCCAGGGGATAGACCTGAATGCTCAACCTTTCATCTTATTCCATAAAACCTGCACATAAGATCTTATTCAGATAGATCCGAGTTTAGAATTTTGATTTACGAATATCCAAGGTCTTAAATACGGATGGGAGATCTTAATCCTAATCTTAATCTTAATCTTAATCTTAGGGCTGGAAGGGACCCCATGGATCCTCAAGTCCACCGTGTTAAGGAGGCACAGTGGGGGAAATCCGTGGTTTAGGTATCTGGCTGTCCAGCCAGAGGTTGGAAGGTTCTCCCAGGGCAGAAATTAGGGTTTTTGGCCCTGTAGATTTTTTCCCCTTGATTTTTATGGAATTTCTTGGGGATGCCATTTCTTCCCTCCATACCTGGGCCTTTTGTAGCCAGGCTGCTTATTTCTTCTAGAAGGGAGGTAACTGAGAAGCTACGTAAAGCAGCCTCAGGTCAACTTTGACAACACACCAACACGAGCGTTATGATGAGGAAAGGTCTTCAGATACATACCCATGTAGCCAACGGTTCCGACACGGCCACGTATCGTGTCACCTTCTGGGATCTTGATGGCTAAGCCCAGATCTGAGATCCTGATGTGACCTAGATGGGAAGAGTAGAGAAGGAGGGGCAACAGAGACCATGTTTTTATACCACGGCATGGTCACGTTCCATGGTTCGCTCCACGGGGCAGGCTATGTGTAAGGTTCACGGGCAGATGTTTATGGCTATCGAGAGAGGAGACAAAGCCGAGTGGTCAACATTCAATTTAAGGAAGATACAGATTCAATTCCTGACATCTGGCTCCAGGTGTCTGGTTGGACAAGACCAGCTGTTCGTTGGAAGTCGATGCTGACCATGGAAAGGCTACTTCTATGAGATGTATCTCCCGACCAACAGGCATGTCCAAACTTCCGCCCTCCAGATGTTTTGGACCACAACTCCCAGAATTCTAAGCTTAGATTGCCAATGACAAAGGACTGTGGGAGTTGCAGTCCAAAACAGCTGGAGGGCTGAAGTTTGGGCATGCCTGAGTTTGGCTGCAGAATTTCAGTGGCAATATGGGAACCCCTGCTTGCTTTACATGGGGCATTCTCACGTGCCTCTAGATTTTGGGAGCATCGCTTTTCCTTGTGCTACATGAGTCCCACAAATCATGTTGGCCACCCCCTCCAACACTGTCAAGATTGGGGGCAAGTCAAACGACAAGCATGAATGTGCCTTTGGGCGAATGTCCTTGAGGAAAAGTGGGAAGGTCATGGACACAACTTTCTCAGGATGCTGAACATCCTAGCTACCGCCCCGGTGATGTGTGAGCCTCTTTCTGCAGTCCTTTCGTTGGACTGAGCCCAGGAAATGAATGAAATGAAGGTGAAATGAGATCCACGCCTCCCAAAGTGACGAGGCAAGGTCAGCGTACAAGACTCACCGTCGTCATCCAGAAGGATGTTCTCCGGCTTCAAGTCCCTGCAAGGGAGATAAAGACGTCGTCAAAAATGGGAAGGCCCTGGAAGATGTTCTGGAAAAGGCAGGCCCAGTGATCAAGCGGGTGGACTAACTCCCTGACACAGCATGCTTACCTCGTCAGGGCCCACTGAGAACATTAAGAAAGGCAAGTGAAGGGGAAAGGAGAACCTGATGGAGATTGGCCAAGGATGCACCAGTTTCTTCCCTTATCCTCCAGTTTTATCCTACATTTGCCCAATGAAGGGTGGAGGGCATCTTGAAAGTGAACCCCATAGCTTCCTGGTGGCCCAAGTGATGTAAGACAACCAAGAACACAGCAATATAAAGAAGGAAACAGACAGACCAAGAAGCTGGTGGGTTGCTGCCCAGACACAATGCTGGAGGGGCAGGGGCCACGGCTCCATCTCTTCTTGAGCTCTTGCAGAGGTTGCAAGGTGGCCATCCAAAGCTGAGTCCATCTAAGCAGGCATCCCTCCCCTTCCGTGAGGTCCCAGGAAGGGCTCCCGCCCCAACCTTCTCCCAGGAGGTCATGTCCTCCATGGCCCTGGACACGAGGCCCACCTCTCTCACCTGTACACAATGCCCTCCCGGTGCAAGTGCTCGAGGCCGCAGCAGATCTCGGCCGCGTAGAAGATGACCCGCTCGTTGTCAAAGCCGGGGTTGCCCATGTTGTAGATGTGAAACTTCAAGTCGCCTCCGTTCATGATGGTGAGCACCAGGCAGAGGGCGTCCTTGGTCTCATAGGCGTACGCCAAGCTGACCTGTGGACAGACCTCGGCAAGTTACTTTTTAAAGCTACCATTGCGGCAGCAGGGCTGGGGAAAAAGTCTCCGGATGTCCTCTAGTGATATTTCAAAATGTGAATACAGTAGGACCCCCGTATTCACTGATTCAGTTATCCACAGTTGGCAGAGGAAAAAAATTAAATAATTCAGCAGCCACAAAGCAAGCTGTAAAGCAAGCTGCTTCACAAATAGCATCTGTAAACCAAGCTACTGTCACAAAGAGCGGCCATAAAGCAAGCTACTGTCTCAAAACAGCAGTCATAAAGGAATCTACTGTCAGGAAACAGCAGTTTGGGGGTGGGTGAGCAGGCGTTCTCTCTTATCCACGGTTTTCATTATCCACAGGAAGGCCTGGACCCAATCCTCAGCGGATACCAGGGTCCTACTGTACTTTACTTTCTTTTAACTCAAAAGTTCCACCTGGCTATGGAATTCAAGACCAAAAGGAGCAGCTGTCTTCCTAAATCAGCTGTCTTCCTAATTTAACTGGGCTTTAGTTACCATAAACCAAATTGCAAGCAAATCTATTTGAAACTAGCTTCATTCAAGCTTTGTCTGTGTCGTTGCTGCAGCAGACAAGAATTCCCTTTTATCCAGTGTCCTGTTTTGGACTGGGACCAGCCAGTTACCAATAAGATGCTCCCAGGAAGGGCACAAAGCCAGCCAATCACTTCACTGTTTGCACCTGGTTAACGGTAGCCAATCAGATCCAAAATCTGGTTTTCCTCGGTGGCTTGTCAGAAACACCAGGATGCTGGGAAGGGTGGCGCCAAAACAACAGCCCTCCTCCAACATTGCCACCTCCAAGCCAGCAGGCATTCAGAAGCTTAAAGAGCTGTCTTGGTCAAACCATGCCCATATATATTAGTCATCTTCACCTTGGCATACTGTCTACACCTGCCTTTTCCGACCCTCAGAGGTTCGAGAGTACAGTTCTCATCAGCCACCCTGGAACGATGCAGGGTGTCGTTTAATATATCTGGAAGACACCCAGTTGAGAAAAGCTGATCTGTATTGAGCAGTATCAACTCTTCCTATTTTCAGACCGGAATTTCCCCCATAAAACCAAAGAGCAAACGGTGCTGCTTATATTCCACCCCATAACACTTAAAGCACTCTCTGGGTGGTTTGCAATTTCAATTCTGCAGTCTACACATTGGGTGCTCATTTTACCAACCTCAGAAGGACAGAATGCTGAGTGCACCTTGAGCTCGCTACCTGGGATTGAACCCCAGGTCGTGAGCATAGTCTTGGCTGCAGTGCAGCTGTTTAACCACTGCCCCCCTTTCCATTATGGATCTATCTAGCTTCTTCTTTGTGTTGTTGTTGTTGTTGTTGTTGTTGTTGTTGTTGTTGTTGTTGTTG
>JAHTLZ010000327.1:15258385-15287243 GCA_023846285.1 Phrynocephalus versicolor
ACCTAAGAACATAAGAAGAGCCATGCTGGATCAGGCCAAAGGCCCATCTAGTCCAGCTTCCTGGATCTCACAGTGGCCCCACCAGATGCATTTGGGAGCGTACGAGACTAGATATCTATCTCCTGATACCACTCCCCTGCATCTGGCCCTTGAAGTACCCCGGTTTTAAGCCTGGAGATGACACATCTTCTTCAAGTATAGCAAGTCTGCAGGGCATGTGTTGCACTGCCCTTCAAGGGAAGGAGGATGGCTGAAGGGAAAAAAATAGGGGGAGCTGACCTCTCCCCATAAGTCCTGAAGCAGTTGTCCCCCTTTGGCTAATGGTAGGGCCAACCCTGCTTGCTCCAGAATCACCACCCCCATCACCCTAACAAGCAGACCTGGTTACACCACTGCAATTCCAGATAGCTAGGAGCTGCTTAGATCAGACATGTCCAAACTTCGACCCTCCTGATGTTTTGGACCACAACTCCCAGAATTCTAAGCTTAGACTGCCAATGACAAAGGACTGTGGGAGCTGTGGTCCAAAACATCTGGAGGGCCGAAGTTTGGACATGCCTGCCTTAGATGGAATACGGGGAAGAAATGCCATCAAGGGAGGAAAAGGAAGATTGGTTATAACTGCTACAGGGGTTGCTGGCGCGTTCCTCTATCACAGTGACCTCAACACTTCAGCTTCAGCCTCCATCAGCACATTGGTTTCCACCAGAAGATCGTGCGTCCCGTTCCGGCATTTGTATCAAGGGTAACTCTCTTTGGCTTTTCACGAGCACTTCCCTTTGGTGCCCTCGCTGGGATGGTTTCCACCCACAAGGGACGTTGCTTTCAGCCCTGAGCCTAGAAGGTGGAGGCGAGAGGTGGCCTCCGTTTCCTGCAAGAACAATGCTCTCTCTTCTGGGCTCCCTCCTCAAGGGCCATCTGGGTTCCTTATCTCTCTGCCTGCCTCCCCGGGCTGCTCCTGCAAACAATGAGCGGGTGGGCACAAATGAAGCTGAAGTGGAGGGGTTTACCGGAACCCACCCGCTCCCGTCTCCTAGTCACCACCAGAAGTTGGAACCATTGCTAACTCTGCCTCCACAACCCCCCAAGCTGTTGGCCAAGCTGGGAGGTGGATCCTGGAAGTAATCATACAACGGCGATGTTTTAAACCAGAGGTGTCCAAACTTCGGCCCTCCAGATGTTTTGGACCACAACTCCCAGAACTGCAAGCCTATATTGCCAATGACAAAGAACTTGTTTAATGAATTTTTGTCCCAAGACTTGGGAAAACCAGGTGCTGGCTATGCCTGACACAGGATGCTATGCATTTTCTCTCTCTTCTGGGTGTTTACTGGAACAGACGATGTCCGAGGGGTGGGGGTGGGGTTGCTTGTTTTCCTCTTCTCCTGTCTTCCCTCTTCTTACATCAAGGCTTAAATGCTTCCCTTATGAAGTAATCCCTGTGGATTTGTGACGTCAGCCCTCCCCTAGACTGCTGAAGCCGGTGTGTGGGGGGGAGAAGCTGGTTGTTGGCCAATAACAACTCCCCCCCCCCCCCGCCTTGACTGGCTTCCCCATCCCAGAAAGAATCCATGACATCAAGGTAAGCAAACAGGAAGCAAGGATCCCACCAAAACAGGTCGCTGCCCAGTCTCTGCCGGCAGCGTTCAAGTGTGCCACGCCACCAGCACGAAAACTTGTAGAGAGAGCCCTTGTGCCTCCCCAAGGCCTTCAGGGAGTTGACCGGGTAAAAACTTCCTGCTGGACTCCATTCACTTCCTCCTGCATGAATAGGCCCAACGTCAGAGCTGGAACGGGCTGCTCTTGGTAAATACCAAGCAGAAGAGCATTACGCCACTCTTTTTCTATTGCGGCTGCTTCTGTTCCCCCACCTCTTCCGCCTTTCTAAGGACAGCCAGGAACCCGGAGTGGCACCACTGCGGCCAGAGCTTGGAAACTGCATGTTTTACGATGAGCAAAAAGCTTCCTGTATCGCATGAACTTTTATAAAACAGAATAAAATAATATAGAGTAGGTCAACAATATAGGGTCATATTGCCAATGAGGTGGAACAGATAGAACGTTGGCCTATGACAGTGGTGGCACACCTTTGGCACTCCAGATGTTTTGGACCACTGCTCCCAGAATTCCAAGCCTGTATTGCCAATAACAAAGGACTGTCGGAGTTGTGGTCCAAAACATCTGAAGTGCCAAAGGTTCAATACCACTGGTCTAGAATTTGGGGGAATAAGCTACTCACTGGCAACATAACAAAATAAAAATGCAGCCCACTAACCTATGTGCAGAGAGGTGGGGCATAGGAATGGATGACGTACCAGTAAGGTATAGTGGTCTGGCTAGGAAGAGATGGGCTGTCAGATATATCAGTGCAGAGGATGATTTTATGATGACTGGGGACAATCCCATGCAAAAATCATATGAAATCAAGAAGCTATGGTAAGATCTGGCTTCTTTTACCCATAAACCTCTTTTATTTAAATTTAAAGAGAGAGGATTGGCTGGTGGCCTTTACATTTAAATGAAAGAGGTTTAAAAGAGACAGATAGCTAAACCACTTATTTTCAGAAAAGTTAGCTACAGTATTGGATAGAGCTCCAAGAAAACCCCAGGCAGTAGACCTACTGTGCCTTTCTGAATGAGGATGTGGGGTCGGCTATATTCCAAAAAAGTTACTTTTCCCATATCTGTGTCACTGTTTTCATATGAAAGAAGTCTAGAAGGGATGGACATTTCACCCATCTAAACCCTAATGATCTATCAAAACACACACGACATTGTACAGTTCTACCTTGGGAGCGCATGGGACATTGCAGGATCGAAATTTTCTGGCCAATATTTAGAAACCCAGCTCATTAGGGGGGAAAAAACTCAGCTGTTTAGTTGTTTGAAGAGGGAGCTGTGAAGACCATCTGGCATCAGACCTATGGCTCACTTCCTAACCTGTCCCAAGAGAACTATACTGTATACATTTTCAAAACACAGACATATTTCAAATGACTGTAAAGGTTAAATCAGGTAAAGTACAAGAGCAGACACAGTTTCCTATGCCAGTTAGGTCCTTGAGGAGCGGGGAAACTGTTCAGAGAAACAGAGAGAACAACGCAACATAACTTAAGGTTAGGATTACCAGGACAAAACCAGATTCAGTTTTCTAGACCTTCAGCTCAGCTTTGAACATCACAAGAAAACCAAAGTATGGTTTGTTGAAATAAATGTCGCTGCCTTTCATCAATTTAGATATTTTATATTATTATATTCTCATGCATAGGATGCCCGGATTCATTCCCCAAGTGGTCAACCCACATGGGGTTGTCAGTCAAGACAGTTGTCGGTCAACTCTAGTTGTCAGTCAAGACAGTTGTCGGTCAACCCAATTGTTGTCGGTCAACCCAGTTGTTGGTCATCTCTAGCTGTTAATCAACCTAGATGTCGATCAACTTTAGTTGTCAGTCAGCCCGGTTGTCCATGAACCCTGGTGTCGGTCAACCCAGCAGCGATGTTAAACTAGATGGACTAAGAATTTGACTTCATGTATAACAGAATCCATCCTATGCTTCTGGAATTAAGAAAAATTAAAGTCTGTGGCTAAAAATCTAGAATGCACTATCAGGGATTGCCCATCCCCCTTGTTTTCATTCACCTAATAACACTTTAGTAACAACAAAAACAACAGCGGCCATATTTTTTCTACGTTTGGCAGTAGGATGCCTAGTTTTAATCATGTTTCGGTACCAGAGAATGGAAGAAGGGAAAGATAGAACGCCTCTTCAGCTTTACCAGAAAGGGAAGCAATCGGATGAATCAGAGGACAGGTCTCTAAAAGGGGAACTGCCTGGACATGAATTGTGAACAAAGCTGGTCAGGGCAGTAGTCCTTTACCAGAGGTTTTCAATGCATAAGTTACAATGTGGAGTGGTGGAGTCTTAAAAAAGTCCCCCCCCCACTAAGTATTATGAATATATGGTTGGGTTTTATGATTTTATTGTCAAGATTTATTCGTTCTCTGACTGTTATTGTTTTACACGCAGTGCGGCTGCTTCCTGCATTGACTGTCAAGTGGAAAAACAGCTAGAAATGCCACCGCTCCAATAACAACAATAAAATACGTTTCAAGTTCAAGTTCCTCTTGCTGTGTCATACATTGGATCTCTAAAGAGCCTCTCGGCTCTGAAGGATACCAGACGCAATGCAATTTGCCAGCACAATTTAAAAAAAATGCCTGTAAAGTAGCATTTTAGGACATATTAGAAAAGCACCACTTTGGAAGATTACATAAAGGCTTAGTCCCTCATGGAGTTTACCATGTGTTCTCTCAGCAACCTTCTTTGGGAGACCTGTAAAACAGGCCTATATTGCTATTTGTCAGATATTATCCCTAGAACAGTGTTGGCGAACCTATGGCACAGGTGCCAAAGGTGGCATTCGGAGCCCTTTCTGCGGGCACCCAACATTGCCCCTTCACAGCCACCTGGATTCAGGTTAAATTACTGTATTTGCACTTTGCGAAAAAAATTAGTGGGTTTTGATTTGCAGTTTGGGCAAAAGGTTTGCCATCACTGCCCTAGAAGGTCTGTCCACTTTTGGGGACGTGCCATTTTCCTGCCAGCTAACCTGATGAAGAAGTCTGGAAAACTCAAACGCTTGTACACTTCTGTGGCATTAAACTTGACCCCAAACCTTGAAAGGATTTTTTTTTGGGGGGGGGGGTTGCCGAGGGTTCATTATAATTTCCCAAATCCTTGAGCTATCTGAATTTCTCAGTTACATTTTTTAAAATAATGGTTTTTCTAAGTTTTAATTGGACTTAGTAAATGAATTATCTGATGGTAAAGCCATCAGGCGGCATCCCTATTCCTTGGTTTCCCTTTCGAATGACGAGAAGCACCTCCATCTTGTCTGGATTAAGTTTCGCTTGGTTCACCTTCACCCAGCTCATTACTGCTAGCAAACCCTGAGCTAATGCCGAAGTAGCTTCCTTGGATTTTAGTGGCAAGAATAAACAAATTTGTACATTTTGGCCTATTCCATGCAGGGGGATAAAGAGACTATTGTGAATTCTTGGGGGTGCTAGAGCATGTGCTAAGTCAGCATGTGTGCATTCCCCCAAGAACTGTGGCAGGGGCATTTTATTTACTAGAGAAGAACAGATCAAAGCTTACATGTGCGCTTTTCTTATGCAAAGGGATTCTAGCCAATATATTCTGATCATCTTTCTGACCTTAGGCAGCTAGAGAGAGTGATCTGGTGGGGGTAATATATCCCAGCAGAACTTGGAAAAGTTGCTTTTTTGGACTACATGCACTTTGGTTGTATGCATATTTTTTTGTTGTGAACTAACATTGAAAATGTAGTATCAATGTAAAAAGTGTTCTGCTTTTATTATGTCCCATACCACTTCAAGTAGTCTCTGGGCAGTTTAAGGTTTTAATTACAATATGCAGGCTACACATTGCCCCCTCTCCAGCAAGCTGGATACTCATTTTACCAACCTTGGAAGGATGGAAGGCTGAGACAACCATGAGACTGCTACCTGGGATTGAACCCCAGGTTGTGAGCACAGTTTTACCTGCAGTACAGGTTAACTGCTGTGCCACGGGGCTCCTATAATGTACACCCCATAAGGCAGTGGTAGCCAAACTTTGGTACTCCAGATGTTTTGGACTACAACTTCCAGAATCCTAAACCTGTATTGCCAGAGACAAAGGATTGTGGGAGTTGTGGTCTAAAACATCTGGAGTGCCAAAGTTTGGCCACCACAGCCATAAGGTAAGGTAAGGTTTATTGTTACGGCATTAAGACAAACGTAAGTTAAAATAGAATAGAGCAAACCATAAGGTTATAAGTATGGTAGTGCAGGAATGTCAAAATCTGCACACTCCTGCATTGGACCACATATACTATATTGCTCCTCTTGTGTTTTGGTGTCGGGTCCTTTGGGTGGACGAGTCTCTGCCTTAGTGTCTTTGTGGGTTTGAAGTAAACAGGGATGTGGTGTTTGTCAAAAATCCTTATAGTGTAATCCTTTTCTGGACACTTTTCAGGTAAGGTGAGGGACAAGCTGAATCAGGCCAGATCCAAACCTCCATCAGCAGATTCTTGGCTGTCCCCCTGCTCCAAGATGGTCACAAACCACTTTCAACCATCGTAGGACGAGAGGGATTAAAAATCAGCACTCCTTCCCAGCCTCTCTCTGAGCCATCATGGCTACTTTTAAGATCCCCACTCGTAAATCCGCTCGATAAAACAGCCAGCAGGACCTAGAAGCTGCCTGTAACTGTGTGCTTTAAAATCCATGACAATGGTACAGGGCTGTCTGATGGCACAGGTTGCCGAAAGCACGTCGGGTTGGGGAAATTCGTGCCCCTTGACGTTTTGTCTCGATTCGCGCACCACGAACTTGTTCAATGGGGCTCATGGGTTTCCTCTTCCTATGTCACAACAATAGCAGGGCTTGTGCTTGCCAACTTCTGCCGGGAGAGCTCCTCTTCCCCCCCTCCCCCGCCCAGCAAATGCGCAACCGCTGGGGCCCCTCCCCCTGTACATTTTTTAATGGGAGCCTGATAAGAATCTTATTAAGGGCGACTCAAACCTCTTTTCTGTCGTCAGCAAGAAGCCTCGATAAGAATGCAGACGTCTAGAAGTCTCGTTTCGAGAAAGTGGGGGGGGGGGGAGAATGACATTCTTCCATATGTTTCAAATTGATTTTTAACGGGAAAAGGGCGGGCACAAGTGATGCCTGCCAGGCTCATTTTCCCTTTCCTTCTGTTATTTTGAGGTGTACACGCGCAGCAGGGTTTGAAACGCAGCCCGCCCGTGTGGCGCAGTGGATCAGGTCATGGACTAGGCCAGTGATGGCGAACCTTTTAAGAGACCGAGTGCCCAAACTGCAATTCAAAACCCACTAATTTTTTTGCAAAGTTCCAATACAGTAATTTAACCTGAATACAGGTGGCTATGAAGGGGCGATGTCGGGTGCCCACAGAAGGGGCTCTGAGTGCCACCTTTGACACCCGTGCTATAAGTTCGCCATCACTGGACTAGGGCCAAAGAGGCCTGGGTTCAAACCCTGTCTGAGCCTCCAAAACTCATGGAGGAGTAATAAAGGTCCATCCACTCTTTAAATGTCTCACTTGAAAACCGTATCAGTGCCCATAATTCACATGGCTTTAAAATAACACAGAATTCTGGCACAGGTTGGGTGGGGCTGAATACCTCCGTCCGTTCCATAGGAAGGATCTGGCCATAGAGACTGGAGAAGCTACTCTTTTTGGCTGCAACTGCTGGAATTCCTCATCCAGGAATCTGGATAGACGATTCGTGCCACATGCGCCGGTCAGGGCCAAAGCATTTTGCTGCCTACTGCGCGACACGATGCTGCCCCTCTTTCTATTCCAGGCATGTCCAAACTTCAGCCCTCCATTCCCTGACTTGTTATTATTTGTAGCCAGCAAAGGGAAGGGCAAAGATTAGAAAAGATAAAGTGGCAGTAAATGGTGCAACTTCATCTCCCCTTCTCTGCTGTTTCCTGTGCCAACACAGGTTAATGGCCCGTGTCAATGGCATGCCAGATGCGTCAGACTCAGCACAGATACCCAAATTGGTCTCTCCTGGGTGCAAGGAAATGGAGGATGTCCACGGACCTGCCTCCAAGGAATGAAGCCCAATTCACAGCAATCAGTATCACATCAAATTTGGCTGTTGCATAAACTGCAGGGGTTCCCCACCTTGGGTAACCCAGGTCTTCTTGGACTGCAGCTCCCAGAAACCCTGGACAGCACAGCTGGTGGGAGGTGTGTCTTTTGTAAAGCCTGTGGCTCATAAATGCCCATTCAAGAGCAAACCATCCTCAGATATTTGGCCTTGCAGCAGGGGTGGTGTGTAACAATATCCTTTCTCCAGGAAAACCCATTTCTCCTACAGTTACCGGGAACACTGCAGCTAAGCTCGGAAGGAGCTGGGAAGCCCAAAAGGAACTGATGGAGAAGATCACAGGCCCTGCTCATCAGAAAGTCCCAGGGTTTTGACCCCCAAAGCCCTGGCTCCATTACACCATTGTCTAATGCAGAGACCTGTCTCAGTGCCTTCCCTGGCATTGATTTCTCCTAAACTTCATATACAAAAACTATGTGCACATAAACCAGTCTGTTTAGTGGCTAGAGAGCTGGTCTGGAACTAGAAAGATCCACAGCCACATGACGGCTAAACCACGAAACTCATTTGAAAGCTTTAGGGCAGTCGTTGTCTCTCAAACTGCCAGAGCTCACAAGATACCCATCGGCACCGGAGTGAATGCAGCATAGAAATATAAGTCAACAACGCATCGGGTATTGACTGACGACGACGACGACTATTTACTATGTTGACTCCATCAGCTGTATTGTTTAATCGGGTTCTAGACTTGAAAGCTTTCTCCTTTCCTTTTCGTTCTTCTTAGGAGAAATGCAGGGGCCACCATGATAAACAAACAAACCCAAATGTTGACTTAAACAAGCCCCATTGCCTCAGCGACTCTGCTTTGGACAGGAGTAGCATGCAACCACATTGCCTCCCCACAAATGACAGCTGTGGCACCCAGGATGACACTGCAATAAGCCAAGTGCAGCCCCATACTGTTGGTAGTAAAGCAGCAGCAACCTGCCGACCCCTAAGATCCATTGGCCACTTAAATTCGGACCAGAGATCTTGGGGGTTCGTTGCTCTTCCTGCGTCCCCACCCCTCCGCACTCCCTTGATCCTGTCTGCGTGAGGGGAGGGAGAAAAAAGGGGACAAAAGAATGCAGGCTCACCTCCGTTTGCCGGTCCAAGCCTCCCCAAGCCCCGTCGTCGCCCTGATTCCTTCTCTTAAAGGGGCGGGAGGCAAAAACAACAACAAACAGAAGCGAGGAGAGCCTGGCACTCATTCCTTTACATCCGGATCTGGGATTTATCACCCTCCAAGAGCAGGTACCTGAAAAGTGCGCTGGGACGTGCTTAGGTGGGCGTGGCCGCACTTAATTTTCTGTAAACTCCGGAGCTGGTGGGGAAACAATGTTAAGCTCCGGAGCTGGGAGCCATTTGCGGCGGAGTTTAGGGGTCGTGTACAAAAGTGAACCAGCCTAAGCCTAAGTCTAAACCTAAGCCTAAGCCTAAACCTAAGCTTAGCCCCCTTCCCTTTTATTCTATCCCTACAAATCAGCATTATTCACTGCCTTTGCTTTAAAAGGAAGGAAAACTTCAGATTGTGGGCAAGCCGGCCAGCCCATGTGTGTCTAATGGACTTACTCCACCAAACACACAGATAAAAGGCTCCTTGTTGTGATTCCCAAGGCCAAACCCGTCACGAGATCCATGAAGACTTGGCTGCAGGCACTCAATTTGGGATGCAATTTAACGGCAGACGGTTGGGCCAAGCATTGTCCATAAATACTTCGTTTCTTTAGGAAATCAAGTCACGAGCTCTCAATTCTAGTGGCTCGAGGTCCGGAAGAACCCTTTTGAGATAGTGCAGCCTCGTGGCACAGTGGTTAAATTGCTGTGCTGCAGCTAAAACTTTGCTCACAAGATGGAGTTCAGTTCCAAGTAGCCAACTCGAGGTTCACTCAGCCTTCCAGCCTCCCAAGGTTGGTAAAATGAGTACCCAACTTGCTTGGGGTGGGGTGGGGGAATATGTAGCCTGCATAATTAAATTGCAAACTGCCCAGAGAGTGCTTTAAGCACTATGGGGTGGTATATAAGCAGAACCCTTTGCTTTGCTCTGTGGCAATGCAATCTCAACACAATGGATAGAGAGGGCGACACACATGGCAGTGGCAAGCTTGCTCCTCAGGTATAGTTGGATGCTGAGCCACCTTGTCAGATGAGTACCACTGTGGTGTAGTACTTAAGAGTGCTGGACAAAGATCAAGGGGGTTCAAGCTCAAATGCCAACTGGGAGATGAAGGTGACCTTGGGTGACCTATATGGATTCCATGTGATTGCCCAACAGGTGGTCTACTGCGGGGCTGGGCAAACAGCAAACTTTCAGATGCTGTCAGGACCCTACATCCTTCATCCTCGAGTGCTCCACTGTTGGTGATGGAGGCTATGATGGATGATCCAACAGCATTGAGAAGTTGCATTTTACCTACCCCAATCTATTGGTTTCAGGGACCAATCAGTGGATACGGGGGTCCTACTGCAGTTGATTGTGTGCTTTAAACAAAGCAATGGCCAATCTGCTTTCTTGTGTACTTCCTACACTGCACAAATGGGAATTTGCTGCAAACAGGCATCCCCCTCATTTAAAAAAAAAAAAAAAAAGGTCTATTTGCAGTGCTGAGAAATGCCTCACCATCAAGAAGAGTATTACAAATCCTTGTCCTCTTATGCTAGGACAAAACAAACAAGGCATTACATGCCTTCTTTAAGATGATATCTTCCCTGCTTCCATCGGCTTTTGTAACATCCCCACCGCACCTTTTCGATTCAGTTGTGTAAAGATTCCACTCCTGCATGCAGTTTGGAATTTCTTTCACAGCCAACATTGCTTCGTTGTTCTTTGGGCAATGGCTTTTAAACGGACGAGAAGCCCTCAGCGGGAAGAGGGAAGGGCTAGCAAAGCGTGCTTTAAGGCTCTGGGTCGGCCCTGCAATGACCTCACCCGTCTGCCATTTCAAGAGTGCCTCTGCTTCGGAAGCCTTCCACATCTGTTCTTGTTTTGCACCTCCCCACACGCCTGCCCGGGGAGGCCAGCTTAGTCACTCTTAAAAGTGGGGTCATTCAGTGTCAGGCCTCAATGTACATGTGCCCTCTTGGATGCTGGCAGAGAGGATTTATCCTGCATGTGGGGAGGTGAAGAACAGCCAAAGTACAGGGAGAGAAGGAGCTAAGCCACAAAGCCACATTACTCATCCCACACCCACTCGGGTCCCTCAAAGGCTAACCTCGATCGCTGGGAGGCCGAGATCTCCCTCGGAAGGGCTGCCCTTACTGGCGCGGGACGCCCCAGGCAACGGCAGTGGGAGAGATACTTGGCCTACACCTACGAAACCCGGCCCCAAGAGATCCGTGGGGAGATCTCCCTCACTGACTCATAAGAACATAAGAAGAGCCCTGCTGGATCAGGCCAAAGGCCCATCTAGTCCAGCTTCCTGCATCTCACAGTGGCCCCACCAGATGCGTCTGAGAGCGCACGAGACTAGATATCTTTCTCCTGATACCACTCCCCTGCATCTGGCCCTTGAAGTACCCTGGTTTTAAGCTTGGAGATTACACATCTCCATCATGGTTTGTAACCTGCGATGGACTTTTCCTCCAGGAATCTGTCCAATCCCTTTTTGAAGGCATCCAGGCCAGAGGCCATCACCGCATCCTGTGGCAGGGAGTTCCACAGACTAACAACATGCTGGGTAAAAAAAAATCCTTTTGTCTGTTCTCACTCTCCCAGCGCTCGGTCTGAGTATATGTCCCCTAGTTCTGGTCTTTTGTGAGAGGGAGAAGGGTGTCTCTCTATCCAATTTACTCGTGCCCTGCATTATTTTGCATGTCTCGATCATATCCCCCCTCAGGTGCCTTTTTTCCAGACTAAAGAGCCCAAAATGTTGTAGCCTTTCCTCATATAGGGGGTCCCCCCCCATCCCAGTAATCATTTTAGTTGCTCTCTTCTGCACCTTCTCCAGTTCCACTATGTCTTTTTTGAGGTGCGGTGACCAGAATTGTACACAATACTCCAGGTGCGGCCTTAGTATCGTCTTGTACGATGACATTGTAATGTTGGCTGTGTTATTTTCAGCCAGCAGCTCGCTGGTTTGTTTCCCTGCTTTAAAGAATGGCACTTAAGGTCACGCACACAGATCAAGAGCCTGGATGTCAAATCTCTCTATGGCAACGACACCCCTAAACAGGATTCACCCACCGACGCACTTGCTCCACCTTTGTCCTCTGCCAATGGGTTCTGGCGCTACACACCGACAAGAATATATGCACACATATAGCTAAATGGTGTTGAATTTGCACGGACACATTACGACCACGAAAGATTATCCTCCTGCAACTGAAATGGAAATGACTGTAAATCGATTCTCCCTTTTAGCATGCACCATTTCTCTTCTTCTCCTTCCTTCTTTCTCTTATGCAGGGAGTTAATTACAGCCCCTAAGAGCTTAGAACTCACAAACGAGGGCAATGGCCCCCTCTAAGTGGAAAGTGTGAAGAAAGTCCAAGGGAGTGAAAAATGACAAAAAAAATGTGTAATGAATAACTGTTGTACTGTATAATCAGCATTGGGAGGTCTTTTTATTTTCCAATTTCATATCACGAAATTATCTTTTTTTTTAAAAAAAACTGTTTTAATTAGGCATTTAATTGCCAACTGATTGTTCTTTTTATAGCTGTTGCTGTTGTAAAAATGATGCCTGAGGATGGCAAGGGAGACACTTTGTCAAATAGCAAAAAGAGGATCGATTGGTAGGTTTGAGGACACCGTGTTCTGGAAGAAGCAACCGGTACTCTTTGCCCCAAGAATAGGGGTTCTAACTCTCTAATGAAACTAGGACTGACTTCATGGTAACTCTTATCAACTAATGCAGGCAACAATGGGCATGCATGCCCACCTTGAAGGTATTCAACTGCATTCCCCCATTGCTGATTCTCCTAGATGTGGCCCATGAGAGCTGGGGTCTATCAACAATTGGAAGAACACATTTTGCCCACTCACAGTACACTAGACCTGTGGTTCTCAAACTTGGGGGTCCCCAGATGTTCTGGAACTACAGCTCCCAGGAAACTTCACCACTAGCTATGCTGGATAGGATTTCTGGGAGCTGTAGTCCAATGTCTGGGGACCCATGTTTGAGAACTACTGCACTAGGGCTATGGGATAGTATGATACAGCCTGGATGACTTATTTTTTTAAAGTCAATTAATCTTTGTTTCCTGTCAAGACAAGGAAACGTGGGAGCACATTCTGAATTGACCCACAGTGAGCTGATGCAAACATGGATATCCATCATGTGTCTGATGATGTGTGAACTCTTTCAGCTTGACTTAGGACACACGAAAAGCTGATGGTGACAATCTGATCAATGGCTGAATCACATGTCTCAACCAGCGGCAGTTGGCAATCAGTGAATGTTAAACTTACATGCACGAACAAGCATGTAAACATAGAGGTAGGGGCTGAATGTCCCACTGGCCTAACGTCTACCTTTTACTATGTGTTTGCTTCCAATTTGTGTGTTTGCTCCCAAGTTTTGCAGTGTGCTTGCCTGGAGTTAGCCTAACGGGCCAAATACATCTCTCCAGATTATTGCTGCACAAGAGTGACTGGCCATAAGTACAAGTGGTACCATGTATAAAGGAATTAATTCGTTCCAAATGAAATTATGTTAAGCAAATGTTCCTTGATACAAATTTCCCATAGGAATGCATTGAAAGCGGAGTAATCCCTAATGCCACTGGGTTACCAAAACCAGTGGTACCGGATGCTTCAATGTTGAGAGATCTGAGGGCAGAAGGAATTTCATAGGGTTGGGTGAAGGAGAAGCTCAAAAGGACCCCTTTATCCAGGTAACCCTGCCTTGCTCTTTTGCACTCAAAGCCTTTGCTTTTACCTTTAACTCAACATGATAATAACCTTAACTCGTTTTCCATAATGCTTCCAACCTAGCATAAAACCTTTGGGGAAATTATATTTGGACTACATCTCCCAGAATCCACCTATCGGCTCACCTGCTGGGAGTTCTATTCCCAATCATACTTTTTTTCCCCAAGCTCTAGGAAAGAAGCTGTGAAATAAACACTTCTTCTGTGTTAAAAAACAAAAGAAAGCAAAACAGGCTTCCTGGACAAGAAGAGGGAGGTGTCCTGTCACACACCCATAAAAACTCTGCAGGCCCAAACTTGCCATCCAGAGTGCTTTTCATTTTGCTTATTGCACTGCCTTTCTTAGTCTTGGAGGGTGTGTGTGTTGCTGGATGGGGGAGTGTTTGGGGATTTTTTAAATGTGTGTGCGTGTGTTGAGGGGATTTTTTTAAATGTATGTGAGAGTGTTCAGGGATTTGTGAAATACTTCAAAATTAATTAAACTTTTATTTAACATAATATTGGGTGATGAACTTTGTTTCTCAACATTCAACAAAGATGTGTGAACTAAAAACCAAGAAGCCTTTGGAGCAAGTGTAAGAAATGCTATCGAGGCAGATAAGAACATAAGAAGAGCCATGCTGGATCGGGCCAAAGGCCCATCTAGTCCAGCTTCCTGTATCTCACAGTGGCCCCACCAAATGCATCTGGGAGCGCACAAGACTAGATATCTGTCTCCTGCTACCACTCCCCTGCATCTGACCTTTGAAGTACCCTGGTTTTAAGCCTGGAGATGACACATCTCGATCATGGTTTGTAACCTGTGATGGACTTTTCCTCCAAGAATCCGTCCAATCTCCTTTTGAAGGCATCCAGGCCAGATGCCATCACCACATCCTGTGGCAGGGAGTTCCACAGACTAACAACGCGCTGGGTGAAAAAAAATTGTCTGTTCTCACTCTCCCAACGCTCAATTTGAGTAGATATCCCCTAGTTCTGGAATTTTGTGAGAGGGAGAAGAGCGTCCCTCTATCCACTTTTTTGAGATGCGGTGCCCAGAATTGTTGGACTCCATGTTCTATCATCATACCGCTAGATATAATGACTCGGGAGAAGCTTGATATTGTCTCCCACTCTCATGGAACAACCACAGAGAAACTTTTTATCAGTGGCCTGTAAAGGTATCTCCTATAGCAGTGGTTCCCAACCTTCCTAATGCCGGGATCCCTTTAATACAGTTCCACATGTTGTGATGACCCCTTGCCCTGCTTGGAAGAGGCCACAAGCCCCCCTTTGGCAGGCCACTGCTGCAGGTGCCATACAGAACTTCCCTCTACAGGCACCGTCAGCCAATCGCAGCCTCCGGTGACACTGAGTGACATCCCCTCCGACCTATCAAGCAGCAACTCACTCTTGTGTTAAGGTCAATTGTATGCTGTTTGAACCAAGTCCTCAGAGCGCTCGACTTAGAACACCCTTTGATGGTCTGAGTGAAACAAAGGGTACTCGTGCGCTTCTAACAAAATAAATTTGAAATGCAAAAACAGGCAATACCTGTTGTATCTGTTCTTTCTTTTTCTTCTTTTTCTTAGCGTTTGTCCCACTTGGTGGTGGGGTCCGCTAATCTATTATACTGATTACAGACCACGAAAATCATCATACAATGTACAAGCTTGTGTGGGTTAAAACACCATTTCCAGTGCAAAGAACTTCAAGTCCAAAACTTCCAAATCCAAACGCACACAGCCAGATAGATACTGCCAGGCCAGTTGGTCTTAGATGTTCACCCCAGCAGTTCTGGGGATGATGGGTTTTGCCAAGCAAGATTGTCTCTTAGGTGGGAAACAGGCATCTGGTTGCTTTTTTTTACGGTGACAGCATAGGCAGCTGTGGAATGAGCACAACAACTCAGCTCTCCAAACAAAGAAAACCCCAAGGCTGATCCATTTGGCCTTGGTTCTAAACAGATCCGTCCTGTCCCCCCCCCCTTTCTGCCATATGGGAAACATATGGGAGCCAAGTGGCCAGATAATCCTAGCAAAAACAGTATCTTCAACACGGAGGCCACTAAACCGACATCGATGACTATACGGAGAAAAAGAAGCCTGAAAAGTCAACAAGAAGCCGGCAAAGAGGTGAAAAACAAAAGGGCAGCCGGAAAGGATGTTGAGTGAGTTCAAACATGTCCTGGTCATGTTTCAGAGCAACACCCAAGCGTGTGACCCTCCCGATGAAGCCATGCTATTCACGGTGCGTGGGGCACACACGGAAGTGCAGCTGAAGCATTTCCCTCCGGCTGCCTTCCCTCGGGCCAGCACAAAAAATAATTTCCAAGTAGACTAATCAGGAAAAAGGGTTACATTTTTGGGACTAGAACCCCCCTCACCCCCCCAGGACCTGGCCAAAGGGATGCAAGAAAATATAGCTCCCCAGGGATAAACTTGGGAGCTGGGATGTTTTCTGTTTTGACAGGACAAGCTTGGCAATCTGTGCACATGACACCATCATGCAGCAAGAGAAGCCTGCAAGCCTGACAGAGCGAACAGCTGTTTCGATTTCACTAGGCCAGAAACATTTTTATCACTCTCTGTTTGGGGACCCTAAGTCCCAGAGTTCTCCCGCCAACTTGGCCACTAGCTGTCCTGCCTGGAGTAGATGCCTTTCATTCTCAGAGTTCCCAGAAAGTCTACAGATCCAAGCACCGGTGTAGATAGGACCATATGAACAAACCAGCACCTGGCATTTTCATCTATACTGAGCAGGGCTTCTATAAAGCAAAGGGCTCTTAGCCATTTGTTCCAGATGCCACCTCTCCCAATTCCTTTCAGTTGTAACAGGGAGAGCTCGGCAATATTCTGTTCTCATGAAAAATGCTGATTTCGCCCCTAGGGACTGCTGCTGATACATTTGGAGGCATGGTGCTCAGGTAGGCAAGTGATATCATCCTTGCTTATGACAACGCCACAGGGCTTCAACCTAGAACCGTCATGACCAAACTTCGGCCCTCCAGATGTTTTGGACCACAGCTCCTACAGTCCTTTGTCATTGGTAGAGATGAGCACGAATAAAAAAATTGATGTTTCGTTTGTCGTTTGTCATTTGGAGGGTCCGTTTCAGTTCATTTCCATTTTTCGTGAATTTTTGCAAAAAATTCGTTTTTGTTTTCGTTCGTTTCGTTACCGTTTATTTCAATTTTTTGTGATTTTTTTTAGCATTTAAAGCAGTTCACTGTATTGCAGTAATGGAAACGAAACACACGACAAAATTTCCGGTGTTTCTGTTCGTTTCTTTTCATTTTGGAGACAAAATTCGTTTGTTGTTTCGTTGCATAACGAAATGAAAAAATGAAAACAGAAACGAAAAAATGTTCGTTTTGTGCCCATCTCTAGTCATTGGCAATTTAAAGTTAGAATTCTGGGAGTTGTGGTCCAAAACATCAGGAGGGCCAAAGTTTGGACATGCCTGACCTAGAAGCTCTGCCTTGACAACATCACAGGAGGTGAACATTTTCCTACAGTTACTGTGTGAGAGATCTAAACTCATTGATAGGCACTGCAAAACATCCTAGTAATATCCTTGTCACAACAGAATAAACCCCAAGCCCCTCAAAAGGAATGTAGGCAACTAATACTGAATTCATGTTCTCTTTCCAGAACACACACGGGCCTCAACTTGGAGGCTCCTTCACTCGAGGAATCTAGACGGAGGGACTCCATCTGTATGTCCACCCTTTGCCGCTCAAATAATGGCAGCTCATTGGGTCTTGAAGGCAGTGCGAAGTTAGCCACTGAGCCAATGCATCTTGAACCGCCCAGAGTTCCTCCTGGAAAGTAGGGCAGTATAGAAATGGATATAATAAATAAATAATAAATAAATCAGTGACTGAAGGTGGCCTATGCCGTGTTTGTCTTAGGGATGTTTGCCGAAGGCAGGCTCCAGGTCTGGATGAGGTTTATTCGGTGGATTTTCATAGCTGAGTCTGAATGACATATTAAAATAAGTTCAGTGGAGGGCTGTAAGAATGATTGGGAAATAGAAACCCAAGCCCTGTGAGGAAAGGCTGAAAGAACCGTTTAGCCTTGAAAGGAGAAGACTGGGGGATGATAGAGATTGGCTTTTCGTTAAGAATTTATTATTCTTGTGTTTAATCATGTGGTCTTAGGATGTTTAATTTTGTATTATTTCAGTTATTTACCATTATCTATGTAATGTCTTTTATTATGTCTGTACACTGCCCAGAGTAACCTATAGGCTAGCTAGACAATGTGGTATATAAAGTCAATCAGTGAATAAACAAATAAATAATAGAGGTGGAAACAAATATTGTCTAGCAGGGTCAATTACACCTGCATCCCAGTGAACTTTTCCAATCAGGACAAGAAAAGTGGGAAGGCCTGTTTCCCCCCTCGCAGCTGATTTCTGAAGAATGAGCAAGGCGTCTTCAGGAGTCCAGCACTGTTCAGCCACAGCACCGAATAGAGAAATGTTCAGAGGGAGACCTTGGCCGCTCATTTGATGGGGATGATTGCACTGTAATGGCACACTGGAGACATCACCAGCAAATAATAATACATGTCCCTTGCCAATCCCTCTGGACTGAGATAGGTGATCAAGCCAGAAAATTGGCAGCGGATGTTTGGGGGGGGGGCTGCCAAGGGAATGAGGGCAAAAAGAACCAACCCTTCTCTGAGGGTTGAGCAGAAAGGCACAGAGGCCACTGTAAAAAAAAGTTTGGTTTTTTTCTTTCTTTGCATGCTTGGCTTAATTTGATGTAGTTGCAGGAAGATGAGCTGATTTTCACACTCTCAACTCCAGTCCAGAGCAAACTACATTGTATTCTGGAATGTTGACACACCCTGAGTCCACAAACAACAATTAGATGTCCCATTGGCCTCTATGCTTCAGTGGGGAATACAAAAAGTTTCTCACCTCTCTCTCTCTCTCCCTGTGTGTGTGTGTTTCCTCAACTATGAATAAGAGGAGCTCAGAAGTAAAAGATTCCTTCCCCTGCCCCGAGTACAGCTTTAATATTCCCTAAGGAACAGGGAGACCAAAATCCACCTCTATGGATGGACCAAATTTTGCCTTTTGAATGCCAAGGGGGATAATTAAGATGCAAGTTGGAAAAATTAAATTTTTGGACTACAAGTCCCAGAACCCCCCACCCCTAACTGTTAGCGGAATCCCCCAAAACAGGGATCTTTTGCAAGATCTACAGTACAGATCGATTCCCACTCTGAGACCACGTTCTTCTGATGCGAGCAGAAAGCTCAGAGACAGAGGAAACCCCGTGCAGCTGGAAGGCAGGATAAGACAAGGCAGCCGGCACCCTCTGCCCCCCTCCAAGACATGACGCCAGGCTTCCAGCTGCCACCGCTGATAATGCTCAGGCAGCCAGTAGTTGCTGGCAGTCAGCCAGGCATTTGGGCCCTTAAAAAGGAGGCGAACCCAGGGCGGCCCTTGTTGCCTGATCAGAAGCACCTGTGCCCATTATTTCCTTAATATGACATTGTTGTGGTCCTGCTTATCTCTTCCCAGGAACCTGAGAGAGTGTACACCATCATGCATGCATGCTCACAACATCCTTATAAGGTAGGACCGGCTGCTTGGCCTAAGCTGACAGAGTGACGTTTCCAATGAAGTAGGGATTTCAACCCGTGTCTCCATCGTTCTGCGAGTCAAGGTGGTCAATGTCTCTTAGGGCAGACATAACAAAGAGAGTCTTAGGAGTATCCTCTCTCTCTCTCTCTCTCCCAGGACATTCCCCACCCCACCCCACCAAAAAGAAGGGAGTGGTCAACCACTTTTGAGTACTCTCTACCTGGAAAACCCTGAAAGCAGTGACAGCACACAAGAACAATAATAAGTATGAAAGGCAAGGTAGGTAACTATTATCTGCCTAGATGCCCTAAGCCAGTGGTGGCGAACCTTCAGCGCTCCAGATGTTTTGGACCACAACTCCCAACACTCCAAGTCTGCATTGCCAATGACAAAGGGCTCTGGGAGTTGTGGTCAAAACATCTGGAGTGCCGAAGGTTCGCCACCACTGCCCTAAGCACATCTGATCTTGCTTGATTTTGGAAGCTAAGCAGGGTCGGCCCTGGTTAGTACTTGGATGGGCGACCACCAGGGAAAAACAGGTGCTGTAGGCGCCTGGAGTAGAAACTGGCAAACCACTCCAAGTATTCCTGCCAAAAAAATTCCATGGACATGAAGCCATGAAGAGTCGGTCATGACTGTAATAAGTATGAAAGGCAAGGTAGATAACTTATCTGCCTAGATGCCCTAAACCAGTGGTGGCGAACTTTCAGCACTCCAGATGTTTTGGACCACAACTCCCAGAATTCCAAGCCTGTATTTCCAATGGCAAAGTACTGTGGGAGTTGTGGTCCAAAACATCAGGAGGGCCGAAGTTTGGTCATGCCTGCTTTAGGGGGCATGGTGGCTCAGTGGACTAGAGCACTGAAACTGTTGCCTGCAAAGTCAGGAGCTCAGCGGTTCGAATCCCGGGTGCCACGCAGCAGGAGTGAGCTCCTGCTGTTCACCCCAGCTCCTGCCAACCTAGCAGTTTGAAAAGATGTAAATGCAAGTAGATAAACAGGTAACGGCGTAAAAAGCGGGAAGGTAAACAGTGTCCCGTGCCACGGATCTGCACAACACCGGCTCTTTGGCTTGGAAACGGAGATGAGCACTGCCCCGAGAGTCGGAGGCGACTAGCACGCAAATGCAGGGGGAACATATACCTTTACCTTTCAGGTAACTCTTTGGGGTTGAGAGGCACACTGGTACCCTAAGAAGGTGCTTTTTTTTCCTGAAATGGGCTATTTAGGAGATAGGAAGGGACCAATGCCATAGATCTAAGTTCCTCCACGCCACCCCAGAAATCCTGCGCAAGAGACGGCTGTTTTCTCTGTGGCTATTTAGATTGCAAATGGATGCTCGTGCCTCCCGCCAACCTTGTTCTGAAGGCCAGACACAGGCAACTATTTTGTCTACGTTGTGAGCCGGAGTCTCGGTGTTAAAGGGATAAATAATTATTGCAAAAGAACCAGAATTCAAGCGAGACACACAAGTGTCAAGAGGAGTGGCCAGGGAAGTTGGTTGCAACAGAGAGTCTACCAAGGTTTTGTTCTAGAAATTTATTTGAGCGGCCGGTCTGAAGGAATGGGCTGCAGTCCTCAAAAGGCGAGGCAAATCCGGCTCGATAACACCCCTGTTAGGTTTTTATTAAGGCGCTGTGGAAAAACTTTGCTGGACTTGCTGGAATATACAGTGATCCCCCTGCCTATTGCGGGGGTTAGGGACCTGACCTGACCCGCGATAATTGAAAATCCGCGACATGTGGATGCAGGTCGAGTCAGACCTGGGGGGGGGGGCTAGCTGGGGGATCTGGTACTTGCCCCCAGCCTAGCCCTACTCCAAACGGGCCTATGAGAGTCTTCCCGGGTCTTCTGGAGGCCCTAAAAGGGCTTCCCTGTGAACCGGACATGACGAAATAATTTCTGAGGCCTCTGACAGGCTTAGAAAGGCTCTCGGAGGCCTCAGAAATGATATTCAGTGATCCAGAAGTCACTTCCGGTTCTCGGGGAGGCCCTTTTGGAGCCCCCAGAAGGCCCAAGAAGGCCCTCACAGGCCTGTTCGGGGCAGCTCCAGTCCTGGGCTAAGTACGGGAGGCTTGAAACAAGACTTTTCTCCCTTGCCCTAGGGAAGTGGTGGCAAACCTTTGGCATTCCAGATGTTTTGGACCGCAACTCCCAGAATCCCAAGACTGTATTGCCAATGAGAAAGGACTCTGGGAGTTGTGGTCCAAAACATCTGGAGTGCCGAAGGTTCGTCACCACTGCCCTAGGGGGCCTTTTTTCATATGCTGTACAGTACTGCGATCCCGCAATATAGCAGGACCGCAACATATGAACCGCGAAAGGGTGGGGGACCACAGTAAGATGGTCAAGTATTTTGTTATCTCTCATGAGGCAAGAGGGCAGAACCAAGTCTGGGTGTTTGTCGTGAAATCTCCGAAAGGAAAAGATGAGGAACATGACAAAGCCGAATGCCCGCAGAAGAAAACCTAACACATTCTGGAAAAGCCTCTGCCCCAACATGCCCCCTCTCACTATTGCCCTGGTTTCAGATATACAGTAACTCTTTGAACGCTGCTAGTCCTCAGCGCTTCTCTAACTTTAGAGTTTCATCTTTCCCACTGGACCTCCCTGCTTGCTCAAGAAACTCGGAACAAATCCAACACTTCCAAGGATGTTCTACCACATGCAAGAGTCGACAACTTAGGATTCCCTGAGCAGCCTCCAAGAATTCCTTCCTGAGTCGGTTTAATATATAAAACTTTTTTCCTCAAGGAGCTCAGAACAGCTCATGACATCCTCCGCCACAACAACCCTGTAGGTTAGGCTTACAGGAGCAGCTGTCCCAAAATGAGCTCTATGGGTGCTAAGAGATGTGAGGTGGTGTTTTCCTGACAGGAGGTTAGCAAATAATTATGTGCTGTCGTGTTGATTCTGATTTAGTGCAGCCACTGCCTCAGGGTTTTTTCCAAGTATAAATTATCAAGAAGCTGGAGTTTATCACTTCCTGCATCTGGTGGGTTTCTGGGGCTGTACGGCTTTTGCAAGGCCACAGAGATGGGAGGGCTCGTAACCTCCCTCATCCACACACACCCAAGGAGACCTTCGTTGTGCCCTTACTTCGGAGAAACAGTGGGGAATTGAACTCCTGACCTTCCAGCTCAAATTCTATACAAGCTTTCTATATGAACAAAGGAAGTTCTACAGTACAAGGTGCAGATTGATTCACTTGAAGGGTTTTTTGCTGTGTCCCCCTCAAAAGCCTATAGCAGTGATGGCAAACCTTTTAGAGACCAAGAGCCCAAACTGTGATTCAAAGACCCACTTATTTTTCACAAAGTCCCAATACGACAATTTAACCTGAAGACAGTGGTACCCCAGGTTACAAATGCTTTGGGGGTGCTACCCTTTGGGAAAGCGGGGATCGAAGATTATGCTTTTGAATTTCCCGCACCTTTCCCAAAGAGTAGCGCCCCTGCTCTTCAGTCCTTGCTTTCCTGAAGGATAGCACCCTGGGGGGTGGGGGTGGGGGGCCAGAAGGGTACATCTGCCCCAGGCACAGAAATGTGGGGGCACCTGGAGGGGGAGGAGGAGAAGGAAGCCCTGCGCCCTCCCGCCGCCACGCGCCAGGCGAGCGGCAAAGCAAGCAAGCAGGCAGGCATGTGAGCCCGGTGGCTGCGGCACCCTCCTCCTCCTCCTCCTCCAACTCTTTGTCACCACCGCGGGAGAGGTCAGGTGCGCCCCATGCCTGCAGGATTGCCCCCCCCTTTGCTGGGTGGATGAGATGGGGTTGGGGAGGGCCAGAGGGGCACAAAAACAACTTTGTCCCCAGGCGGCCCCAAACCTTGCTACACCACAGATAGCAGCCCTGCTCTTCGGTCCTGTCTTTCCCAAAGGGGGCTACCTTTTGGGATGTGGCGTGACGCCAGAGAGTAAACTGGGGCTACAAAAGAACCCACAAACCGCTGCCTCCCCTTTTGGCCTGGCTCTTTGCACGGAGCACAGTGGCGTCCTCCGAGCGGAGGGGGAAGTGCCGTGGCTGGGGGGGGGGGCGATGCCACGTGCCCACAGGAAGGGCTCTGCATGCCACCTTTGCCATATACAGTGGTACCTCAACTTATTTATTTATTTATTTATTTATTTATTTATTAGGCTTATATACCGCCCGTCTTCCCGAAGGAACTCCGGGCGGTTTACAACATAAAAAAACTAATAACTATTAAAATAGAAACAATTGAACAATTTACACAAATTAACACAAATTAACACAATTTAAGACAAATTGCCAAACTAAGCAATGAAGAATGGCTTTACGGATGGCAGGGGGAAAAAAAACTTACAAATTTAATCCGTTCCAAATGCATGCTCTTACGTCGAACTACTCTTAAGTCAGGGTACCTATCTAAAAAATTGAAAAAATAAGTTAAAAACATAAAAAATGAAACAAAAAACATATTTGTAAGTCAAGCAGGCCGTATCTAAAATTTGTAAGGCAGCAGTTAAAACGCCAACAGTTTTCTGCTCTTAAGTCGAGCTGCTCTTAAGTCGGGGTACCACTGTATTCAGCAACACTGACCTATAGCGAACGTTTGCAGGGAGAAGTTGAGAAAAAAGCACCTTCTTAGAAAGAGGCATTCAGTGCCCAGTAGGAAACGTGAGCTTCCAAAGGTCCCACTTCCCTGTCTTGAAATTTTGGGATCACTTGACGTGAAGGAAGACCGAGCCCCGTTCTTCCCACTGAGGAAGCAGCGGGGTTGGTGAGGCCATACAGAAGGGCCTTTTTGGTAACATCCCCTCAGCCCTCTCAGACGACCTTCCCGCCTGGATTTCACACGCCCTTTTCGTTGCCGAGGCCCACTTGTTCGTTCCCGCTGCCCGCTTTCGCAACGGTTGCCCTGCTGCTGAGATGAAATGTGACTGTGTTGTACTATTTCATCTCCCACTTCAACCCCAAATTATTTACACAATCTTATCACTGTGTCTGGGTCATTAGAGAGTTGCAACAGACAGGTCTCTGGCACTCTGCATGTTGCAATCTCAAAGAGCCAGGAAATAAAATTGCAAATGCAAGGGGAACGAGAACATGGATGGGAAGGAAGGATGCCGTGAACCATCTTTCTTAAAGATGGTTTACAGCAGTGGTTCTCAACCTGTGGGTCCCCAGATGTTCCTGGACTGCAACTCCCAGAAGCCTCCACCACTCGCTGTGCTGGAAGGGGTTTCTGGGAGTCGCAGTCCAGGAACATCTGGGGACCCACAGGTTGAGAACCACTGGTTTACAGTCAGGAATTAGAATGAAGGGGCAGAGAGGGGAGCAGAAATAATCTTTTGGCATACAAATCCCAAAGTGCCTTAGCCCAGTCGTCAGTGGCCGTGCCATCTAGGGCAGTGATGGCGAACCTTTTAGAAACCGAGTGCCCAAACTGCAATTCAAAACCTACTAATTTTTTTTTGCAAAGTGCCAATGCAGCAATTTAACCTGTATACAGGTGGCTGTGAAGGGGGCGATGTCGGGTTCCCACAGAAAGGGCTCCGAGTGCCGCCTTTGACACCTGTGCCATAGGTTCGCCAACACTGATCTAGGGTATTCCAGAAATTGGAATCCAACAACGAATGTTTCCCACCTCTGTTAAGAAGGATAAAGCCAAATGCCATGCTGAAAAATCAAACCTGCTGCTCCTCAAAAGCGCCTCCAATATCAAATCTCAATTTTGGCTCTCCAGCCCTTTGACAGACTTCCATACTAAGGGCCTCAGCCAGCATGTGCAATGGTTAGACATTCTGGGAGCTGGTGGCCAAAACATCTCAAAACCTAAGAACTGGCAACCGATAATGTGAGAGTTGTGATAACGAACAAGCTAGGTATTATAGAAGGCGCCATTGCAACCGATTCCCCCAGTCTAAGAACTTGGGCTTTGGGGGGGGGGGGGGCTTTGGGAGGGGCGATTGTGGTCTCAGAAAAGTAGTACAGTAGGACCCTGTATCCACTGATTCAGTTAGCCATGGTTGGCAGAGAAAAATAAATAAATAAATAATTCAGCAGCTGCAAAGCAAGCTAGTTACAAAGAGCAGCTGTAAAGCAAGCTACTGTCATAAAACAGCAGCCGTAAAGCAAGCTGCCGTCACAAACAGCAGCTGTAGAGGAAGCTACTGTTGCAAAACAGCGGCTGTAAATCACGTTTTTCATTATCCAAGGGAAGGCTGGGAACCAATCCCCAATGGATACTGGGGCCCTACTGTATTTCCTGTCCTACATATCCTTCACATTTCCTTTCATCTATTTTGGAGCAAGGGGGATAACAGAGACACAGTTCCAAAGTTCCACAAGCAAAAAGTTACTTTGTTGGGGGGTAAGAGCTCCCAGTTATGTGCATTCCTTCTTTCTGGCTAGTTCGGGAGGTTTAGGTTAGGAGTTTGACCCCTATTGCGCCTCTGATGGGCACAGCCAGCCTGTGTGGCTTTGGGTCAGCTGCCCAGCCACAGGACGCCCCCAGAAGAAAGAAATGGTAAACGATTTCTGAACATCCCTGTTTTTAAACTTGAAAATGTCTTAAATGCACAGGACTGTATATTGTCCCTCCTTACTGTAAGTGTTCTGCTTATACAAGTGTTCTGCTTATATACTACCCCATACCACTACAAGTAGTCTCTGGGTGGTTTACAGTTTAATTACAGTATGCAGGCTACACATTGCCCGCCCGCCCCGCCCCCCAGCAAGCTGGGTACTCATTTTACCGACCTCGGAAGGATGGAAGGCTGAGTCAACTATGAGCCTGCTACCTGGGATTGAACCCCAGGTCGTGAGCACAGTTTTACCTGAATGACAGGCATTTGACCACTGTGCCACGGGGCTCATAATTGAAAACCCAAATTTAATCTGAAGAATCAGAGGGAATCAGGAAGCCAGGAACCCTGCACCTCAACCTCCTTTTTCCAAGGAGAAAGCTGGGGTAAAAATACTCACAAACAAACAAACAAACAAACAAACAAACAAACAAACAAACAAATTTCCCAGAATGGGTTGCCATAACTTTAAGCTAATTTGATGGCACAGGATTATTGATTATACATACTGTATATGTATTTCAAAGCATTTTGGGGAGAATTAGCTTCAAGCTCTGTGCCATTTCCCTCATCGGTCATTCCCACCAGTGAACTGTTGCAAACACCATCACAGAATGAATTACTTCCCAAAAACTCGCTTTCTAAGCTTCATATTCACCCCAGAGAGCACCAGCGAGAGCAGGTCCTGCACTGCACTCACATCTTATCAATCAAGTTGCCTTAGTGTACAGTGTAATTTTTTTACATTTTTTTAAAAGCATAACCTACCCATCCCTTACTTGCTACTGCAGAGATCTACCAAACGGAAAACGAAACTGTTACAGGAGAAGGGGTGAAGGACTCCAGGGGTATCAAATGTCAAGACACAAGCATTCTTGACCCTGCGCCATCAACAAGATGGGCTATATGGAGATGGGGAGCCTCTTGAACTTTGCAAAAAAAAAATGCACAGCTGTAGCCGCAGGATATGCTTCCATTAAAGTGTCGTCCGAGCTTCAGTGGGACAGGAAATGTAGCTGAGACTATCCCTTCCTCCCCGTATCCACCGGCCTCCTTCTCTCTCACGCTCAGTAAAGCACACTTGGAGGGCTTTCAAGTTGTCGAGATGCAGTGCTTCAGCTTCTCTTTGGGAATAAACTGAGCACCCACCCAAACACCCAACGTTTTACAGCAAGGAGTCGGCAACCCGTGGCCCACGGCCATATATTCCGTGCTCCCTTTTCTCTGGCTAATTTCGGCAGCCTCCCGTCTCAGTACAGCACAGGCAGACTGAAAAGATGGATTCGCAAATTCTGGAAGCAGATGGCGAGAAGGAGAAAAGAGGGATGGAGACCAGCAGAAATTCAGCTGTTTCTATCCCTGCTAGGGAACTGCAAACTGCTACCACCCTAGTAAAGAGAAATAAGCGTTTAGCAATGCAAATGCAGGAATAGGGGATAGCTTAGAATCTACAGTATTTATTTATTACATTGATTTGTAAGAAAGTAGCTCTCCAAAGCACACCCACTTGGTAGTGGGGCATCTAAAAATTTCAGTCAGTCAGTCAGTCAGTCAGTCAGTAAGTAAATAAATAAATAAATAAATAAATAAATAAATAAATAAATAAACTTGTACACCTCCAAATGCTGTTGAGCTGCAATTCCCATTGTCCTGGGCGGAGGCTGATGGAATTTGCAGTCCAACAACATCTGGAAGGCTACAACTAATTCTCGTTCCCCCAATGATCCACAGAAGCCCAAATCTAAAACCATGCTCTTAGTCCTGTGACCTCCTGAACAGCTGTGACCAATTGTCCGAATCCCACATAATTACTGGATAGATGCTGGCATCCGGGCACATAGAAGCCGTCATTTCAAAAAGACAGACACATACAGTACTGTACCACACATAAGTCACACTGCATTTCACGCATATCCATCCAGGCCACCAAGGAAGGGGGCTTAAAAATCCTTCTTTCGGCAGAATGCAAATTTGTACGTCAGGATAAACTCACAAGGGCAATTGAAAACCCAAATTTAATCTGAAGAACCAGAGAGAACCAGGAGGTCAGGAACCCGGCATTTCAATGGTGCTCCGACCGCATTAAGAGCACTTGGCAAAAAAAGGGGGTTGCATTCTACATCTGGAGGGCCTGGAAGAGGGAGAGGGGAGAACAAGGTGGAGCAGGAAGAGACGAGGGTTGGAAAGATGGAAACCACTGCAAACCTCTGAGTTTGTCCTCCGTTACACTGACAATCCAGACCACTGGTGGGCAGCCTCCATCCCAGCCTGAAGGAAGCCAGCTCAGTGGAGCAGTTGTAAGGCAACCTGTGTGATATACAGTAAGGACCCAGTATCCGCTGGGGATTGGTTCCAAGCCTTCCCGTGGATAATGCAAACCGTGGATAAGAGAGAACGCCAAAATGTCCCCAAAACTGCTGTTTTGTGATAACAACTTGCTTTACAGCTGCTGTTTTGCAACAGTAGCTTGCTTTACAGCTGCTGTTTGTGATGGTTTCTTGCTTTACGGCTGCTGTTCTTTGTGGCAGTAGCTTGCTTTGCAGCTGCTGAATTATTTATTTATTTCCTCTGCCAACCGTGGATAACTGAATCAGTGGATAATGAATCAGTGGATACAGGGGTCTTACCGTATATCATTACTTCTTTGAAAGTGACGGAAATGCCTGGGGTGGGGCCTAGAAAGACTAGGAGTGGAGTTGCCACCAGATCCTTCTGATATCTGATTCCCTAGTTTGCACAATAGTAGCACCATCTCTGGCAGAAAGCCTCTTGGTTGGGCAATGAGCGTAAGAGGAAGGCAGCTCTCTTGTCTCCACACCCAATTGGTGCCTACAGTGTCACAGAATTCAGAAGAGCAGGACTCTTAAACAAACACACCAGTCCACAGAGAGTGTCGCTGTTTCTATAGAGCTGTGCAAAGTGCTTCCACAACACCAACTTGGCTAACTTAACCACCACCACCCCCTCCCTAAAAAAACCGGAAGATGGAGCTGTTTCTTGTTTGTAACAATATAAGAAGAGCTTTCCTGGATGAGTTTTTTTTTCCTGATAACTGCTTAGTCCTGGGACTTTTCATTTTGGTCTTTCGTTTATAGGACAAACGAGAGAGACATTTTCAATGTGCACCGCAAGGTCTCTTCTCACAGCACCCTTCAAGCTTGGCTTACAAAACTCTT
>JAHTLZ010000327.1:15287253-15302294 GCA_023846285.1 Phrynocephalus versicolor
GTGTGTGTGTGTGTGTGTGTGTTTAATAAAAAGCCAAAAGCAGTCTTTGCTCTTACGGTTAAGTGACAAGCATGGGAAAATCTTGCGGAAATGTTGGGCCGGTGCACGTGCAGGGAGCAGCCAATGAGGACGATGGCCATTTTGCACCAAATCCCCGACCTCTCCTGCCCCTGTGCCTCTTCTCAAAGCCGATACGGAAACATCAGATAGTGACTGTTTCCTTGCAGCTCTTTGCATACACAACCAGGACTTCTGGCTGGCCCTGCGAGTACAGAAGATCCTATTTGTTGTGATTTCACTTGAGGAGCCTCCACAAAATAGTCCAGTGTAGGTGGCTTGGAGTGTGTCAAGTCTGAGGTAAAAAACATGACACCTGCAGTTAATAGCATTTTTAAATAGCCGGCATATATTACTGACTCACCTATTCGGAGTCAGTTGCATTTTAAAGTAAATTATTGTGCGTGATTGTAAGTTGACGCCTACCCAGAGTAGCCTTTTTGCTAGATGGTTGCGGTATGTAAATCAAATCAAATCAAATAAATAAATAAATAAATAAATACATAAATAAAATACCTTTCAGTCGCTGACTACGGAGAGTGAGAGGAGTAGTGACCAAAAATATGGAAGTTTTGGAGAGGGTTAGTCTGTGTAAGGGTTCCAGTCAAAAGTCAAAGAAAAACAAAACAAAACAAAAGACACAAAACATGTGGCACTTTAAAGACTACCTTCCATATTTTAGTGTCACGTTTCGTGGACACAACCACTTCTTCAGACAGAGAGCAGCAGAATATGGAATGTGGTAGCTTAGGAAACGGTGCCATAAAAGATGGATTTAGACCTTGTCTGATTCATTTCCACTGCTAATATGCACCTGTAACTCGCTTCTTTCGCCCTTCACACACACTCCGAAAAACTATATCCATTTTTTTGTTCTCCAAAACGCCAAAGACTCTGCACATGCTTGCTCTCTCATGCACACACTTCTGATCTGTTTTCATTTCTTGCTCCTTCTACGCAGCAGCGTTTGTTACTGCCACGATCAGTAACCCTCCTTCTTCTCCCCTGATTGTGGCTCTCTGAATCTTTCGGGGCTCTTGCTGCTAGCAAAAGTCTTGGCAAAATAGATCAACCAAAATACAGACAGCTGTCAAAGATGTGGGTAATCATCATGACCCAGCTAAGTTAGGTCACTGTGTTAATGGCATTTGGCTCCTAAAAATTAGGCTAAACGTTGATAACTTTGCCTAATTAGTTAAAACAATTAGTTGATTCTAAGCTCTCGAGCACCCGGCTGTGACACAGTGTTTCTCTTAATCCCTTGCTTCCTTTCTTTACAGCTTATCGTGCATGATAAATACAATATTGAAAATATATTTATTTTAAATATCTGTAGCCCACCTTTCTCTTTAAAAGGACCCACGCCAGCCTAGAGCGAAAAAAGAAAAAAAATGGCACTAAAACCAAAGGGCAACAAATTATTACATCATTAAAAAATAATTGAACAAATATAAAAAATGGTAGTAAAAATAATTGAACAAATATCAAAAGTGGTAGATAAAAATAGTTCTTAAAGGCATTAAAAACAACAGAAGCACAACAACGCTATTGAAGATTATCCCTTTCAAACCAACTTTAGTTAAGTGTAGTTTGGAAAATCTGTGGTTAATTTCAGCCAGAATGGAAAACTTTCTGGACTCTTCCTTAGGTTATGCTAGAGGAGGAGAGTAGATAATATAATTTCATTGGTTTATTTTATTAAGTATTTCACAGCTCATTATGCATTCATTTGAAAATGCTTTATTTCATGTTTCCAACAGCACTTTTAAAGGTTTTTTAATTTTTTGTTTCGTCCTCTTTTGAGCGTGGTTCTGTCTTTCTTTTGCTATTGTTTCTGCTCCTAGTTCCATTTAAAAAAAAACACTTTCACAGCATGCTCCAGATGCGGTATTGTTTAGGGACAGTCTGGTGGTGGTGGTGGAGAGACCAGCTGCTAGGAGTGCCAGACAGTACTTCTCCCTGAGCAACCCCTAACTCACACCCCACCAGCTGTCCGGATTGGTATATATATCCCCTAGAAAGCTGAGACACCTAGGTCACAGTGAGCATTTTGAAGCCACCACAAGGGATTCTGGGAACTCTATATGCAAATGAGGCTCCACCCCCTAGCCAATGGGCCTGGCCGCCGGCGCCCCGCCTCCCTGGAGCTCCCAGTCCCAGGTGGCCATGGGGAACACTTGACAGCTATGCTTCTGAGGATGCCCTGGGACTGTGAAGCTTGCCCAAGGCCACCTAGGCTGGCTCTACTCTCCGGAAGTCCAGGGAGGAATCAAATTTCCAGCTTCTGGATCTGCAGCCAGACACCTAAGCCATTGAGCTATGCTGCAACCCACCTCATTTGTAAACGAGGAAAACCCATTGGCCTATTGCTTAGATCATTATGAAACAACAACGCATCCCAGGCCTGTACTTATCATTGCCAGTGCTTCCATATTGTTCTGCTTACAGATACCCAGAGCTTGCGAAAATCATCTTTTGGGCTACACCTCCCAGAATTATCTAGCAGCCACCCAATCAGTTGTGCTTCAGAGCCTTGCAAACATCCCAGAAAGCTATGTCTGCTGATCAAGTCACTTTTTTAAAAAAAGTGGTCAGCCTGAGACCAATAAAACTCTTCCAGGAGACTACAGTTAAGAGCCACATTTAGGAAAAAAGAACCCATTTCCTGGAGTCTGGAGATACCTAGCCCCTGTTGTCGCTTCATTCATTCTCACTTCTCAGCCAAGCTGGGAAGTCTGGAGAGAGCCCATCACTGACTATTCCTGTTAAAACCATCTCCAGTGCCATGCATTTGGCTGTATTTATAGGGAAAGGCAAGCCCTGAGTGTATGGGACTGATGCATTCAAAACACACGAGTTCACCTACACTGATGGCTTAGGTTTAACGCAAGGCCCGCTCTGACCGCCCAGTCTAAGACTAAGGGTGGTGTTTAGAAGCAACCCTATTGCATCTCTAACTCTTCGATTCCAGTTAGTTCCTTCTCCGACAGCAAAGGCGCCATCAAGTCACGTCGTGATTACGACTTGATCAGAGCTGGAAAAAAGGTACGTTTTTGGAATGCAACTCGCAGAATCCTTCGTAGTCCAGAAAAGGCAACCTTTCTGATTTTTGCACGGTTTGAAGGATCGGCAAGGTAATTTTCAAATGTTCCTTCCACAGTCACCAGGGTGTGGCTCTCTAAATGGTGGACAAGATCCGTCATCCGTCTCAAGTGCTGATGTGTGGTATTATCTTGCTTTTGAAAGGGGTTGCGTTTTTTAAAAAACCACACACAGCAGTAATTAATGGAGTTGCATTTAAGAGTAACAATAGTTTTTTTTGTTTTTTTAAAAAATAGATAGCTACAATGGTATGTAGTATTTAATACTTATCTGGACTCGGACTTAATAGACCTCAGTTTGAATTCCTGCTTACCCACAGAAACTTGTTTTGGTGTGTGTTTGTCTCTCTGTGTGTAAGTGGTAAAACTACTCCTGAAATATTTACCTTGAAAGGCCTGTAAGGCTCTCTATAATTTGGTTCCAGCTTGGTGGCACTGCCCATAATGGTAACTAATTCCTGTTTTGGTTTTATAAGCTACCAAGATAGCTAATTACTTCTAAAAACTTTTCAATCTGTGAAACAGAGAGGAGGCATCCAAGCTACAGACAAGGCAACCTGGCTCCCATCCCAAAGAAGCGCTAAAGAGTTTCCTTGAATAATTATCAAGAGTAGAAATGTGACAAGCTTCTGCCTTCAACAACACCAATGCCTCTCTCCATTGATTCTAGAGATGGGCACAAACTGCCAATTCAGCGGTTCGTGCTGGTTTGTTTCTTAGACCAACAGGTGTTCTATGTTTCCCAGCTCCGCCTCCTCCAGGCAGGCCCTGCCTCTGAGTGGTCTACACACAAAGGGAGGCGGAGCTGGGAAGCTTAGAGCATCTGTTTGGCCGAGAAATGGGAAATTTGTATAAAGGAAAATTGGCTTAACAGAATTTCATTTGGAACGAATTAATTCCTTTATACAGGATATCACTGTACCGTGTTTCCCCGAAAATAAGACAGTGTCATATTAATTTTTGTTCCCGAAGATGCACTAGGTCTTATTTTCAGGGGGTGTCTTATTTTTCCATGAAGAAGAATACAGTACAAATTTATTATTATCTTATTATCGGGGAGGCCTTTTTTTCGGGGGGATGCCTTATATTTCAGCGAGAGGCAAAACTGTAAGTAGGTCTTATTTTCGGGGGATGTCTTATTTTTGGGGAAACATGGTAGTGCCACAATGGTTCTCTTCAAGCTGGATTTGAACCCAGTCTGGGAAATAACCAAGCCTTTCTTTGCAAGGGAACGTACTTCCTAGCGATGGCTGCCTTTTTCCACCTGAGCATCCTCAGGCAGATTCCTCCAGCAAACAGAAACTTTTTCCAGCCTGGATGCCAGATTCCCACGTGCGAAAGGTCTCAAGGGAGAGATTTAGGGTATTTGTACACGACCCCTAAACTCCGCCACAAATGGCTCCCAGCTCCGGAGCTTAAAATTGTTTCCCCACCAGTTCCGGAGTTTACAGATAATTAAGTGCGACCACGCCCACCTAAGCGCGTCCCAGCGCACTTTTCAGGTACCTGCTCTCCGGAGGTGAAAATTCTTGATGTGGATCTAACGTAGTGACTGCCAGGCTCTCCTGGCTTCTGTTTGATCTTTTTTTGCCCTCTGCCCCTTTAAGAGATCTGAATGCAGTGCCGGGATGGCAGAACGGAGGTGAGCGGCATTCTTTTCTTCCTTTTTTCCTCCCTCCCCTCACGCAGCCAACAGCCAGGAGTGCGGAGGGGGTGGAAACGCAGGAACAGCAACAAACCCCTAAGATCTCTGGTCTGAATTTAAGTGTCCAGCGGATCTTAGGGGTCCTGTGAAAAGGCTCTTAGTTCAGCAGTGAGAGAGGATAAAGGCACGGTGGAAGAAGAGATGGGTAGGGGCAGTTGCCATTCTTACCAGACCTGGATATTTTTCCAACTAGCACAGCCTGGGGTCTTCTTTTGATTTCTCTTAGACACCCTTATCGCTGCTTTCCAGAGCTCTCATCCGCCTCCTGAACCAGGCCTACCTATCTTCTTCCACAGGTTGAAGAAACAACACCTGGCAGTCAGATAACCTTTCAGTGCACGATGCTCCAGTTGGTCCACAACTCTCCACCATCTATCCTTCACCCAATTCAAAACAATGATCTATCGCTTGCCCTTTGTTGATCAAGGTTTCCCAACTACTGTACTGCATATTTAGAGTAATGCTTCTGGGATCAAACACCCCTACAACTTGGTTGGACTACAGCACCCAGCACCTGTCACTATCAAAGCCTAGGGCAGATGGAATGTGGAGTCCATCAACATCTGGAGGTCTTGAGACCTTTACACGGAAATGGCAATTGCATACATGCCGAGTGGTGTTTCTCCATGCAATGGGAGAGGTTCCAGCCAACCGGACACCAGAGCCTCACATCTGTATATAAGATGCTAATTAAGGGCTGCAACTCCATCACAGGAGTACATTCTTTACAACAAGAGTCTCCGGTTTGATTTTCAGCACTTCCAAGTATGCACACCAGAGACTTCTGGCTGGAGAAGTGCTCCAAGTCAAGAGCTGAATAGAGAACAAGGGTATCCGTGGCTATCATTATGGATGCCTAAGGACAACCTCCAGGTTGGAGAGATAGGCAGGATATCTCTCTATGGCATTTGCAGGAACGCATAAGCAGGTGAAGACATCTGCTTGGGAATACCCTGAAGCAAATGGCGAGCCACTGTGTGAGACAGAATGCTGGACTGGATGGGCTGTGGCCTGTTCCAGCAAGGCTGTTCTTTTGTTGTTTTTATGTTTAATAAAGATGGGTGAATCGTTGTATTGCTTTCCCCAGCATGTGCATTTTTCAGAGTCCAGAAGAGTTACTCTGTAGGATCTTGTCCAGAAAGGTAACTTTTCCAAGTCCATTTTTTTTAAAAAAAAAGAACTCAAGTTCTTTTATATTCCAAATGCATGTGCGCAGCCTGGTAAATTCCACAAAAATTCTGCAGATGCAACAGTCTCTCCCTTTTACAGCACCCAGCCTGCCGAGGAACTTGTTAGGTGACTGGTAATTACAGATATTAAATATGAAGAGCTTTGCAGAAAATAAAAAAGGTATCAACACTAATTCATGGTTGACCACATCAGGATGCAAACATAAGATGTTTTTTTCAGACTTAAACACTCCAAGTTCTGGCCTCAGATCTATAGACAGCTAAACTTCCGTTTCTCCCACAATCAGTTGTTTTATCTCAAATTCTTCCTACCCCCAAATCTGAAGTAATGTGTTCATGTGGGGAGATTTCTTATCAAATATAAACTGAAACAAAACCGTCACCCCTGCATTCTATGGACTGCTTATTTCCATTGCATTTTCCTCCACTAAACCCAAGACAGCATCCATGGCTCTCTCCTCCTCCCTGTTATCTACACAACAACCCTGCGAGGATGTCCAGGCTGAGAGAGTGACGGGTCCAAGGGTCCTCATGGAGTTTCATGGTTCACTGAGGACTAGCGCCTGTCATTCCCAAACCCACCATCCATCTCCACTCATGCCGTTCAAGCTCACTACAGTTCACGATCCTGGGCTCGTGGGACAAATGATCAATAGCTACAACATGCAGCCTTACATCCTCCCAGCTGATGAATCTGGACCACCCTAGGACCACATGGGAGATGCGCCTTCTCTGAGTCCATGCTTAACCACATGTCCACCACCTGGAATACGTCATGACTTTGGCAAATCTGGGGTCGGGTGCCATTACTTACTCTGGAACAGTGGTTCTCAACATGTGGGTCCCCAGATGCTCCTGGACTGCAACTCCCAGAAGTCTTCCTCGCTAGCTGAGCTGGCCAGGATTTCTGGGAGTTGCAGTCCAGGAACATCTGGGGACCCACAGGTTGAGAACCACTGCTCTGGAGTGTTGCAACCCAGAGGAAGGTATGGCTTCAATTCTCAACCAAATCAGTCACTCTGCGGGGCCCCAAGCTCAATTACAAATGGGTAAGGAATTCAGGAACTGTGTCTCTGTTTTTCTATCTATTTAAAAGAGGTTATGTAGGGATAATCCATATTTCAGCCCTGTGTCTCATCTTCCTCCTTGGATCTTTTCATTCAGATGGATCATGAATGGTTCTCATTGTACCAGCAGACTTGTAACAACAACAGTCATAATCACCACTGCCACCACCATCATCTTAAAGATACTCAACTGGAAGGGACCTTACGGAACATTGAGTCCAATCCTTGTCAAGGAGGAACATAAGGGGTTATGAAAACTGTAGACCAGTCGTTCTCAACCTGTGGGTCTGCAGATGTTCCTGGACTGCAACTCCCAGAAGCCTCCACCACTCGCTGTGCTGGAAGAAGTTTTTGGGAGTTGCAGTCCAGGAACATCTGGGGGACCCACAGATTGAGAACCACTGCTGCAGACCAACAACATCTGGAGAGCCACCAGCTGTACACCTTGGCCGACAGCAAACAATACAAATCTCAACACCAGTCCTTTCAGCTTTGCACCAACCTGTCAACTTGGGGTGGGGAGGGTGGACACATGCTACGTTGTGTCCACAGTTAAAGCCTACACAGCATTATTTTTTCCTGTGGTCTAGGTTTTCGTTTTACTGTACGCAGTGAAAGGGCACTGTGACAGCTCCCAGACACCACCAATTGCTTCAAAACATTTCTAGATTTTCAAGCAAAAAACCCTACAAGCTATATACTTTCTGTGGACAAGACTTAAAGACGCACGAAGACTCAGTGATCCATAGGGTCGATTCCATCTCAGCAGTTTTAAGACGACAACAAAGTAGATACTCAATCGCTCAAAAAGTATATCTTCTTGGCCTGTGTTCTGTTCAAGCGATGGCCAAACAGTTATCTACAGAGATCCCACCAGTATGTCATAAATGAAACGGTATTTTCCTGGCGCACACTGCCCATCAGCTGACCTACTACTAAGGCCTCTGGTACTGGAGATGATGTACAACCATCTGGCCTACTAATCAGAACTGGCCCTAACCTTTGGAGATCTGTCATCCTCTTTTAAAGCCACCCAAGTTGGAAGCTATCATTATACCTTGTGGTAGGAAGCTCTGTGGCTTAATTTTTCCTTTTTATCCAAAGATAAGGCTAGTATTTAGCTAGGCCATGTAAATTGCAACATAGCCAGAGCTGAAGAATCGTCCTAACCCAGAAAATTGATGGAAATAAGGACAGTGTGGTGTTTCGGGGCGAAAGAGAGTTTCACCCTGACAGTTGCAAAAACTGTGGTTGACCCAAGCAGGAACATCAAGGCTAAGGGAGCAGTAATAAGGGCTAAAAAAAAAGCCATAATGGACAATAAACAATCCAAAGGCTAGGCGTTGTATCACCCGTGTTCACAAGGACCCATTATAAGCTTATTCTAATTTATAAATGGGAATCAAGAGAAGCAGCCGACACAATCAGAATTTGAACCCCCAACAAAGCCTGATCTTCTGTTCATCATTACCAGGAAAACTGACAACTCAGCAAACCGCTGGAGAATGGTAGCATTAATAACCATCCTTATATTGAAAACACAGAGCTTAACAAAGACCTACTAAAGGCTGGATAGCTCATAGAATTAGGTTTTAGGAGAATGAGGAGGTTGAGAGATCAATTCCCCACTTTGTTTCCTAGGAAAAGAGCCAGCCTGTGTGGCCTTGGGCAAACTGCAACGTCTCAGGATGCCCCAGATTAAGGGAATGGTAAATCACTTGTGAGCACTGTACTGTATTCTCTACCCAGAAAACCCTGAAAACTGGTGCTATAAGTCAGAATTTACTTGACAGCCCAGGATGATGATGATGATGATGAAGATGAAGAAGGGCCTTGATATTGAAAACTGTTTGCGATAATAACCGTATATAGGAATCAGTGCCATTTAATTCAGGGGGTCCCACAGCACCTAGATTAGTGGTGGCAAACCTTTGTTACTCCAGATGTTTTGGACCACAACTCCCAGAATTCCAGGCCTGTATTGCCAATGACAAAGGACTGTGGGAGTTGTGCTCCAAAACATCTTGAGTGCCAAAGGTTCGCCACCACTGACCTAGATTGCGTTGTGTGTCTAAAACGAGGTGGCCAACCTGTGGCCCGGTGGGTGTTGGATGCGGTCTCCCATTACTTCTCAACATCTGGCTACATCTGTTGATTGGGGCTGATGGCGATGCAGATCAAGGGTGCTTCAGCCCATTATAAGACCCCATCTAAACACAGAAGACAGAGTCCAAGGACCTGCTTCCCAAAGGTTACCCAAAGCATCATTTCATTGGCCTAGATCTCATGAGATCACCTCTCTGGAGATGCCACCTTCCTCTATATATCCCACATACATAATTATCCTTACGCTTGGACTAACTTTGTCCCAGGATGGGGAAAATGAAAAAAAAAGAAGAAGAAGAAGTTGGAAGCCCAACTCAGCCATGAAGTTCCCTAGACAGGAACTCCACATCGGCCAGTCTCTCTGAATGCTGATCAACTCTGGAGGAGGGTTGTGAGGAAGCAACAGTGTCGGGCTGAACTTATTCCCTATGTTCCCAGGCCTATCCTGTTGCACCAGTAATGAAACCCAACATAATATACAGATTCCTCTTCCCCTGTCACAACCTCCCTGCTAGGTAGGCCAGGGAACAGAAAGGCAGAAGGACGCAGGAACAACCAACTAGGTCCCCTGAATTAGACCCGGGATGTTTTTAAAAGGGGGGGGGGGGTTGCCACAAATCTTTGGCACCAACACACCCACCATCTCAGACAGGCATGTCCAAACTTCGGCCCTCCTGATGTTTTGGACCACACCTCCCAGAATTCTAAACTTAGATTGCCAAATGGCAAAGGGCGGTGGGAGTTGTGGTCCAAAACATCTGGAGGGCCGAAGTTTGGATATGCCTGAAATTATTCTCAGAGGATGCAGTTGGTGTTTTTATTTTTATTTTTTTCTGACACAGGGCTGGCAGGCAATCCGAGCCACAGCCTCCCCCCCCCCGCCGCCCGAATAAATAAATAAATAAATAAATAAATAAAGCCCGGCAGCGGCGCCTGGGCAAGCATCGCTCCTCCCCTGGTCGCCTTGCTCTCGCGTCCCTTACCTTCCCGGGCTTTGAGGAGGACCGTGTTGGCCACGATATTCTCTAGCTCCATAACGCTCCAGCTCGCAAGGATGCTGCGGCAGGGTCGAGACACAAAAGACCAGGAGGAAGAGGAGGAGGAGGAGGAGGAAGAGGAGGGAGGTGGGTGGCAAAGGGAGGGGGGGACACACCGAAAAGGGGGGGCAGGGGAGGAGGGAGCAGCTGATCGATTCCCGAGGGGGGCGGCGAGACTGGCCCCACCACCCACGGTTTTTTGTTTTTCTTTTTTCAAAAGGAAGCCCCCGGGATCCGGCTCCCCAAGCTCCGAGGACCTCTTCTTCCGACTAGGTTCATGGAGAGCCTTTTCTCCCGACGCCCCCCCTCTTCACGGGGAAATCGGTCCTCTCCTGTCGCCCCCCCCCCAAAAAAAACAGAGAAGATGGGAGAAAGGAGCAGCGGAGAAGGAGATCGAGACCCTCCCTCCTCTCACAAACACACACACAAACCCCACACCTGGGCAGCAGCAGCGACCGCGGTGCAAATCCGGGCAGAGGGATCCCCTCGCCCCGCGGGCGCGCCTCCCCCGCCACCGCGCATTCACACGCAAAGAGAGAGAGAGAGAGAGAGGAAGGGGGCTTTTCAGGGCCGGGTGTGTGTGTGGGGGGAGAAAGCCGAGGAAGGAGGGGGGAGGGAGGGGGGAGGGAGCCAGCAAGGCTGTGAAAAAGCCCCCTCACCCCCCTGCCCAGCAGACCATGATCCAAGATTTGGGAGGGGGGAGGGGTAAGATTGCAAAAAAAGAGAGAGAGGAAAAGAGAGAGAGAGAGAGAGAGAGAGAGAGAATCCAACCTCCCTTCGATGGGCAAAAAGCAAGGGTTGGGAAGCGCGATCCTACTCCCTCCTAAAATAAAAAATAATATATAATAATATTATATATTATTATATATTATAATAATATATTATAATAATATATAGTATTATATATTATAATAATATATAATTATATATATTTAAGGAGGGGGAGGAAAAAAGGCAGCCCACCCACCCCACCCCCAGCACGCGGGGCAGGGTAAGGGATCTGATGATCGATCGACTGCTGGAATCCTTCCTCGCCCCGGCGGCAGCAGGAAATAGCATGGACTCCCCAGCGCCACTGTAGCAATCAAACGGGCTACAAAACGTCCCACGAGGGCGGGGCCTCCCGGCCAGTGACGTCGGCCTGCCCGGGGACGGGGGCGGGGCCCAGATGTGTCAACGTTCTATCTGGAGTTATGTAACACCCTCCCCGCTGCCCCACCCGAGGCTTCCCGTGGCATTCTGGGAAATGGAGTCCGGCGAGAAGGTGTCACCACCATCCCCACCCATGCACAGCCATGCCCAAACCAGGGGTGGGCAACTGTTGGCCCTCCAGATGTTTCGGACCACAACTCCCAGAATCCCGAGCCTAGGTTGCCAATGACGAATTTGCCCTAATAACTAAACGTTCATAAGCAACCAAGCAAAAGGCCAGGCAATGGTGGTGGTGGTAGTGGAGGGTGACGTTTTTATCCCTCCCAGCAATGGGGGATCCGTTCAAGAAAGACCTCCCCCTCCACCCCCAAATCAAAATAATTGGGGGGGGGGAGTCAAACGTGGAAGAAATGAGGTTGGAAGTCATGGAGATATGTCCCTTGTGCACATGGTCATTGGCTTCTGCTGTAGGTTCGCAACCACCCAGAGAGGCTGGACCATCTCATTCTCTGCCGTCCTCTTTTCCTTTTGCCTTTCATCTTTCCCAACCTCAGGGACTTTTCCAAGGACTCGCCTCTCCTCATGAGGTGGCCAAAGGACTGGAACCTCAGCTTCAAAACCTGTCCTTCCAGTGTGAACATTCAGGGTTGATTTCTTTCAGGATGGATAGGTTTGATCTCCTTGCAGTCCAGGGGACTCTCGCTCGGGCACCACAGCTCAAAAGCGTCCATTCTGCGGCAATCGGGCTTCTTTACGGCCCAGCTCTCACTTCCATACATCACTACTGGAAAAGCCATAGCTTTGACTATCTGGACCTTTGTCGGCAAAGTGATGCCTCTGCTTTTTAAGATGCTGCCTAGGTTTGTCACCTCTAGACCTTCTAGCCTCCAGCTGCGATTCCCACCCATCCCAGGTGCAGCTGAGAGGAGGGACAATCAAAACATTTGGGAGGGCCAGCTGTTTCTCCTTCAGCTCCAGCTCATTCCTTCCTCCCACCCCTGCAAACAAGCAGCCTATACCTTTCTCTCCACCATTGAGATCCAGAGGCTTATAGGCACCCACATAAACTACGTATGCATTCTACTGAGTAGTGATGTAGGAGCAAAAGCAGAAAAATACATTTTGTATTCTTCTTAAATGAGAACATAAGACCCATGCTGGATCAGGCCAAGGGCCCACCCAGTCCTGTTTCCTGTATCTCACAGTGGCCCTGCCAAATGGGAATGCCCAAGACTAGGTATCTGTCTCCTGATACCACTCCTTTGCATCTGGCCTAAAGGTTATGAAGATGTGAATGCTCAGATGATGTGAACACATTATTTGCAGGGGTGCTGACCCAGGGAAAAACATTCCCATATTTCTTCTGATCCTCAGCAAGTCTATACCCATAAGAGCATAAGAACATAAAAAGAGCCATGCTGGATCAGGCCAAAGGCCCATCTAGTCCAGCTTCCTGTATATCACAGTGGCTCCACCAAATGTGTCCGGGAGCGCACGAGAATATATATCTGTCTCTTCCTACCACTCCCCTGCATCTGGTCCTTGAAGTACCCCAGTTTTAAAACTGGAGATTACACATCTCCATCATGGTTTGTAACCTGTGATGGACTTCTCCTCCAAGAATCTGTCCAATCCCCATTTGAAGGCATCCAGGCCAGGTGCCATCACCACATCCTGTGGCAGGGAGTTCCACAGACTAACAACATGCTGGGTGAAAAAATATTTTCTTTTGTCTGTTCTTAGTCTCCCAGCCCTCATTTTGAGTGTATGTCCCCTAGTTCTGGTATTTTGAGGGAGGGATAAGAGTGTCCCCACTTTCCTCATGCCCTGCATCATTTTCTACGTCTCGATCATATCCCCCCTCAGGCGCCTTTTATCCAGACTAAAGAGGCCCAAATGTTTTAGCCTTTCCTCATAAAGGAGGTTCCCCCAGCCCAGTAATCCTTTTAGTCACTCTCTTCTGCACCTTTTCCAGTTCCACTTTGTCTTTTTTGAGATGCGGTGACCAGAATTGTACACAATATTCCCAAAATCCTAAAACACCAATGTCACTCAATCTCACCTGGTCTCAATGCTATGAAAGGTAGTATGTTGACCTCCTTTGGTTAGTTATTCTTTATCAGTGGTTCCCAACTTTGGCTCCCCCAGATGTTTGTGGAGTACAACTCCCAGAAATCCTGGCCGGCACAGCTAGTGGTGAAGGCTTCTGGGAGTTTTAATCCAGTAATATCTGGAGACCACTGGTCTAAATGGAAGCAGATAACCCAGGTATCTGGGAGGGCTCATGACCCTCCCTGGACCTTGGAAGGCTGTATACATCCCACATCCCCAAAATTTCTTACTGACATTGTGTTTAAAGAAGAACAAGCATTTTGCACCATCTAGTGGCCATTTTAAAAAAAGTGTTTTGGGTAACTCAAAATGACAAAATGGCCCACCAGGCCATAGAAAGTGCCAGGGGGATCCAGTAAGTACTGTGGGACCACATGTTATTCTCAGAAAAGGGTCCCAGCTTCATGAATGTTCAGGCTCAGCTTTTATTCACATGTACGTGATGGAGAGTTATTCCCCCACCTCCTCTTCCTCCAAAGTCACACAACTCAAGAAACTCAAGTGGAGGATTTTTATCCCAAGCCAGCCATCTTAAGAGCTGTTCCACCGCTCTGGCTTCCAAGAGCACGCCGGCTTTTTCTAAAGGGTCCTTGAAAACAGTGATTTCACGAAAACAACGCATCATGATTACATTCTGCACTCAGAAGAAAAGAAAAGAAAAGTAAGAAGGCCTGTGTTCACACAAGGGTCGAAATAATAATAAAAACAGAATAAAAAGCCCCTTTCTTCCAGCGTGAACGCCGCTTGGAGGCAGCGGCTGTCGCCTAAAGAGGATGTCTAGTATTCGTCCAGAGTATCGGCCCGAGGGATGGAGAGCCCCCGCTCCTTCAACGCTTGCACTTTCAGCTTCTCCGACTCCTGCTTGGCTTGCTGCTCCACCCGCTGAACTTCCAGGATCTCCTCGATCGAGACTTGCTGCAAAGGGGTGTCACTTTCCTTCTCCAGATCCTGCCAACAGGAAAAGAACATTTCAGCTTTCTTGGAGGTCGTTGAACTCACAACTCCCTCCCCCAAATCGGCTTCAGCCACTGGGGTCAACGGTGAGGAATGCTGGGAGCTGCGGTCCAGCAGCTAGACGGTTGAGCTGGGCTCACTGCGGTACTAGAGGCAAGAGATGCCATGAAAATATCAAACCAGCTACTTTGGAAGGCTGGCGAGCATTACGGGATGACCTAGGCCAGTGGTTTCCAAACTGTGTGCTGCCAAACCCAGCCTGGGGGTGGGGGTGGGACAGAATCCCCAGCAAGTACTACTCAGGCTGCCCTCCCCACAAACAGTTGTAGCCAGTGGCCAGTAAGTCAAGGGAGAAAGTTGAGAACTTTCGGGAACCACCTGTGTATTCAAAGGGACATTGGCCTCATTAATATATTGCAAGACAACAGAGCTCTACATCATCTGTTACACTGACCAGCTTATCATGGCATCGCTTTCATAACTTCCTCATATGCATGGGCTGCAATGATGGCCGTGTGTGTGTGTGTGTGTGTGTGTGTGTGTGTGTGTGTGTGTGTGTG
>JAHTLZ010000327.1:15302304-15339179 GCA_023846285.1 Phrynocephalus versicolor
TGTGTGTGTGTGTGTGTGTGTGTGTGTGTGTGTGTGTGTGTGTGTGTTGGGGGGATGGATCGATGGGATGCAGTAAGGTGGGAGTAGACTTAAAGGCAATATTATTGGCAAGAACAGCCCAGCTAGCAATTTTTTAAACAGTAACCCTGTCCCCGTGTACAACTCTAAGAAGAAGAAAGAAGAAAGAAGAAAGAAGAAAGAAGAAAGAAGAAAGAAGAAAGAAGAAGAAAGAAGAAAGAAGAAAGAAGAAAGAAGAAGAAAGAAGAAGAATTGATCAGATGTACCAGAATTGGCATGTCACCTATTTTTAGTTGATGATTCTTTATATTGTCCAAAACTCCTAGATAGCTAATTAGAACTCTTTAAATTAAAAAAAAGAAAAGAAATGATGTAAGAGAAACATTTGTACATATTTAAATACAATATTCTCATAAAAACAATTCCTGTATCAGGCTTTGTGTTGTTTGACTATAAGAGTAAAATCCCATTAAAGTGCAGTTCTTCCCTCTCTCTGACCAAACACTTCATCTCACATAGTTAGGGGGTTTGGGGATCATGTACAAATCTCATTGCTCTTTTTTCAGGCTGCTGGAAAACCCTAAAAAAAAGGTTTCCAATTTTACATTATGTAGAATCCACACCTCTACACACACTGCATAGGTGACAACATCCTTGTACAGTGGTACCTTGTATAAAGTAATTAATTCGTTCCAAATGAAATTATGTGAATCAAATTTTCCTTTATACAAATTCCCATAGGGATGCATTGAAAACGGAGTAATCCCATTTTATGTTGTACGGATTCTCCCCATAGGCGATTATGTTAAGCACATTTCCCCTATCTCCGGAATTTTTATGTTGTACAGATTTTATGTTATACAAGCTGTTTGTTATACAAGGGTCCACTGTACTTTTAAAATGTTCACCATGGAATCCCTCTGGTGTTAGCAGGGATGGTAAGAAACCACACCTTTGAGACTTACCTCCAAGGAGGATGTGTCGTTTCCCCCAACCAGAATAAAACACAGCAGTTGAATCCACCACCTGATAAACTCTAAGCAAGCTTATAGAAATCTTCGTATCTGGGATCGGAAACTGGTTTACTCACAATTTCTCCGAGCAGCACCACGTTCTCGCCCCTCACCACGAAGATGCCACGTGGGATGTCGCCGTACTTTTTGCCTACATGAATGCGCTCCACTGTCTGATGCAGGACCAGATTGGCTGCCAAGTCCAGGAAGAAGGAAGAGAAGCGGTGGGGAAGAGAATCGGATTAAAATGTGCAGCCACTGAAAAACGAACATGGGGCGCCACAAAGCTCCGGTGTGCTCCGTGCCTGTGTGCAAACGTGCACTATCAAAATGTCAGAGCAGCCCCTGCCACAAAGAACTGCCCAGGTCACCTGTCTAAGGGTGCTAACTCTGAAAGAGGCCCAGAAGGAAGAGAAGAGGAGTCGGGCCTTCCCAGTAGTTGCCCCACGCCTTTCGGGCAATTGCCTTCGGAAATCTGACTAAGTCCCTCGCTGCAAATATCTGGCTTTACAGACCGGTTTTTCCTGAATTTTCAGAGGATGATTAAGACACTTAGTAACACCCCCATCTCTTCTGCCTCTGATCTTTCTATTTGTCCTATTTATCTCACAAAATGCCAGAACTAGGGGACATACACTCTAATTGAGGCCTGGGAGAGTAAGAACAGACAAAAGAAAATTTTTTTTTCACCCAGCGCGTTGTTAGTCTACGGAACTCCCTGCCACAGGAGGTGGTGATGGCCTCTGGCCTGGATGCCTTCAAAAGGGGATTGAACAGATTCCTGGAGGAAAAATCCATCACAGGTTACAAACCATGATGGAGATGTGTGATCTCCAGGCATAAAACCGGGGTACTTCAAGGGCCAGATGCAGGGGAGTGGTAGCAGGGGATAGATATCTAGTCTCGTGCGCTCCCAGATGCATTAGGTGGGGCCACTGTGAGATATAGGAAACTGGACTAGGTGGGCCTTTGGCCTGATCCAGCATGGCTCTTCTTATGTTCTTATTTACTTATTTTGCTCTTATTATTTTGTTACTGATTATGTCAGGAGGCATGGTGGCTCAGTGGACTAAGGCTCCGAAAACTGTCGGCTGCAAAGTCGGCAGCTCAGCAGTTCAAATCCCGGGTGCCATGCAGCAGAGTGCGTGCCCGCTGTTAACCCCAGCTCCTGCCAACCTAGCAGTTTGAAAGCATGTAAATACAAGTAGATAAATAGGTACTGCCATAAAAATCAGGAAGTTAAAACAGTATTTCCTTGCAGCCATGCTGGCCACATGGCCATGGAATTGCACAACACTGGCTCTTCGGCTTGAATACAGAGAGGGGCACCACCCCTAATGCTGGACACAACAAGCACGCATGAGCGGGGGAAACCTCCATCTTTCCCTTTCCTTTTAATCCAGCATTTTCTCAGATATACTGTATATAAAAACATAAAACCCTTTAATGGCAGGTCAGCCTAAGCCCTTTTGGTATGGGGTTCCAGAGTCTATAAAGCTACAGGATTTCCCCATGTATAAGATTACATTTTTGTCTAAAATTGTTAGACTAAAAATTGAGGTCTGTCTTATACATGGAAGTAAGCCAAGGAGAGAACCGCACAGTTGCAAAACTATGAGGTTGGAAAAGCAAGGGTTCGTCTTATAGACAGGAAAATGTGGGTATATGCAACCTCCCTCCCTTGTGAAAAAGACAACCAAGAAGAACTGTATTATTTGGAACAGAAAAGTATGACGCATTCTGTTCTATAGACATGCACCCTGCAGTGGCCAAGACACGGCACAAGGTGTGGGCGAACTCCCGCTTTATTTTCATTCTCCGACTGTGGACCAAATGTATTTTTCTTGGAAGTGGAGGTCTATTAAATTGCAACTGCCTATATATTTTTTATTTTAAAAAGAAGAATCCCATGAAACCCCTGAAGCGGCTTTCAAGAGCTTTTAGCCAGTTCAGGAAAGACAGCTTTACTCTATCAATTTCTATTTATGGGCCTTTTTAGAAATTACCGAGCAAAGCTTTTTATGTCTCTCCAATACACCCGAACTATCTGGCAAGCGAGGCATTCATTAGATGCCAGCTTATCTTGAAGAAAGCCAGAAGCTCTCAGTGATGTGAAACGGAAGGGGAAGATCAGGGATTGCTGTGTCACACCGACCACAGAAGCTGCGCTCACATTAAATGGAAGGCATCATTTAGACGGGCCTTTCTTGAGCCAGACTCTTCCATGGAAGGCTGAAGAGTCAGGGAGCTGTAGTTCAACAGAGAAAGAGAGGACTAGCTAATAGAAGGCTGATTTATAAGCTCGGGTTTCCCCGCCTGGTGCTTTCTGACCGTGCCATTGTAAAATTCCTAAATTTTGGTCCGCGATAGAAAATCCAGTTTCAAAGGAGCCATCATTACTAGTGCCTCCCCATGGCAAGGAAAGAAGCATTAAAATGCCCTTGTTGATGTAAGTCAGATGTACAGTACTTTGGCCAACATCCTATGAGCATAAAAGCTCTTCCACTGTTTTGGCTGCGGGGAGCTCACACAACTGCTTGTAGAAGCAATTTGACATCATTAACCACCTGCAAATTATCTTGTGGACCTCAGGTGCAAGAAGTCTTTCCTCTGATTCGGAAAGCCCTATCAAGCTGAGTTGCAGCTTGATAGGTTGGAGGGGATGTCAGTCGATGGCACCGGAGGCTGCGATTGGCTGAGGGTGCCTGTAGAGGGAAGTTCTCTATGGCCTGCCAAAGGGGGCTTGTGGCCTCTTCCAAGCAGGGCAAGGGGGTCACCACCACAGGAGGAACTGTATTAAAGGGTTGCAGCATTAGGAAGGTTGGGAACCACTGCTGTAGAACCACCAGAGGCTGAACAGTTGCAAGCACTGGAACTTTGCTTCCTGAAGGAGCTGCTTCAGCCTCCTTATTGTTTTGACGACTCCTCTCTGAATGGCTGTTGCTATCTAGCAACATCGAGCCAACTGGTTTCTCTACCTCTGCATGAGCATTATTGGCAAAATAAAATAAAATAAATTATCCTACAAAGAAGATCAAAATACCAAGCACTTCTGCTCCCTCTCACCGATGGCTAATTCCACTTTTCTTCCTTCGATTCTAAGTGACATTCAAAAACGACCCATACCTAACTCTTTCTGGCTTACCTCACAGGTGACTTGGGAACACAGTAGCATTGCCATAATTCATTCATCCATGATTTGAAAATATTAAAAGAAAAGAAAAAACCTCAGAAATACAATGTATACAACAACAGGCCTTTAGAGGACACCGGAGATCATGATATGGAACTGGTTTGCTAATACAGCAGGACCCCCGTATCCACTGACTCACTATCCACTAATCCAGTTATCCACGGCTGGCAGAGGAAAAAAATTAAATAATTCAGCAGCCACAAAGCAAGCTATTGTTACAAACAGCAGCCGTAAAGCAAGCTACTGTCTCAAAACAGCAGTCATAAAGCAAGCTACTGTCAGGAAACAGCAGTGTGGGGGTGGGCGGGCAGGCGTTCTCTCTTATACACGGTTTTCATTATTCACGGGAAGGCCTGGAACCTACTGTATCCACCATTTTCAGCATTTGTGCTTGGAACTGATCATCTATGGATACAGGGGTCCTACTGTATAAGGTGTGGAGAAAAGCCACATGTTCTGTAATGCAAAAGGCTGCTGCCCACACACTAGCAAGGGAGAAAAACTACATCTACTACCAGTGATATTTGTTCATGAATGGGAAACCATATAAGGGCCTGGAAAAAGAGAGTGATTTTAAAAAAGCAGGGAAGGCTGGTGGCACCATACCAAACTGATCGATGCTGCGTAAATATCCAATCAGTGTCCTGCCGTCTCGAAGGAGCACCAGGTGTTTCTCTGGAAGAGGAAGACAGACAGAAACTCTATTAGGGGTGGAACAGCACTCAGGTTCAACTTCGTATGTTCTACACAAAGCAGTAATAAGACTTTTTTTTTAAAAAAAAAAATCTTTTACCCAGAGAAGAGAGAGTTCTAAAATTCAGTGGCAATCTTCCCCTGGCCAGAATGGACACTTGCTTTAGTGGGGGAGCAATTTGATCAGGAAAACCCAAGAGGATCGGGGTGAACATGCACCCATTTTTCCAAAACGGGAAAGAGACTGGGATTCCCCCCCCCCAAAAAAAAAACTGCTTTAGGCACAACACTACTCAAATCTACTCGAATTGGGGGTTGGGAGAGTGAGAACAGACAAAATATTTTTTTACCCAGCGTGTTGTTAGTCTGTGAAACTCCCCGCCACAGGATGTGGTGAGATGGCATCTAGCCTGGATGCCTTCAAAAGGGGACTGGACAGATCCCTGGAGGACAAATCCATTGCAGGTTACAAACCATGGTAGAGATGTATCCTCTCCAGTATAGCAGGAGAGTGCTATCAGGAGACAGAGATCTAGTCTCGTGCCCTCCTGGACACATTTGGTGGGGCCACTGTGAGATACAGGAAGCTGGACTAGATGGGCCTTTGGCCTGATCCAGCATGGCTCTTATGTTCTTATGACTGACCATAGTGAAAGTTACCAAAGCAACAGAAGCTGAAATCACACTAAGTGGCCTGTGATAACCAGCTGTGACTGTTTACAGGCACAATAACACCTGGTGAGAATTAGCAAAGCTGCATGTTCAGGTTTCCATAAATACTGCCACCAGAGGCATGGCTATAGTATATGCTGAGTCTGACTTTGGTTCTCTGGGATTTGTAGTCGAAACACAAATAGTCTCTGGCCTTTCGCGCTGGGTTCTAGACCAACTCTCTTCATGACACCGCATTTTCACCAAGGGTCAAGAGGCTTTGACCTAACTCTACAGCAGGCTTGTTGGGTTCCTCCTCCCAAACAGATGTCTGGAAGAAGGCAAGCTTAGGGGTGCAACGGCCAGAAACCTCCTCAAAGAAAACCGGGTCTAAACCAAAAGCAAGACAAAAACAAGAAAAAACTAAAAAGAGAAAAACATTGGGGCACCTCGGAGAGGACCTCTGCTATAGCTTGTATATTTATTTATTTTATTTATTTACAACTTATATGTGAACTTTCCAAGGCCACTGGGCCACAGACTCTTAAGCGAAGTTCCTTTTTTGGACTACAACTCCCAGAATTCCCCCGCTGGACAGGAGAGAGAGAGAGAGAGAAGCAATCCTCAAGGGTCTGCAGGTACTGCTAATGGAAAGCAGACAAATGTTTGTTTATTTTATTTTATTTAGAGTATTTTTTACCCCGCCTTTCCCTTTGGAAAAGGACCCAAGGCGGCTTGCAGTAATGAGGGACAATATACAGCCCAGTACAATTAAGACATATTCAAGTTTGAGAAGAGGGAACTGAGGGACATCTTACAGCATTAAAAGACAATGTTAGAGCTACAAGAGAACAGGAGCAGTTCAAGAGAGTAAAAAATCCATGTAACCATTCAAGGCAGACCATCCAAAAGTTATGGGGGTGGAGACTAACATTGAAAACGTAGCGTCAATAGAACCACACAAGGGGAGATACAAACAGGAAGTTATAAGTGGTGATAAAGACGCTTTTTCACCTTTATTTTTTCTGCATCCAATTTTTTTTCTTTCATTTAATCTCTATAGTCTATTATCTCTCCCCCCCCCACTTTTTCCCCCTCACTTTACTCTTTTCTGTGCACCCTTGCTTGTTCTGTCTATTAGGATCTGTTTAACAAGCAAACTTCCCCCAGGTAGGAGGAATAAAGATTCATTTATCATGCATGCAGGGTAGATTTATATACAAGACACATAATAAGTCGTCGCCCCCCCCATTCCCGAACTACAATAAGGGGCCCATGGTGGCTCCGCGGACTAGAGAATTGCAACGGTCGGCTGCAAAGCAGGCAGCTCAGCGGTTCGAATCCCGGGTGTTCACCCCAGCTCCTGCCAACCTAGCAACACGAAAGCATGCCGATGCAAATAGATAAATAGGTAAAGTGGGAAGGTAAAAACAGTGTTTCCTTGCAGCCATGCCGTCTACGTGGACACGGGCTTGCACAACACTGGCTCTTGGGCTTGGAAAGGGAGATGAGCACCGCCCCTTAGAGTCGGATACGACTCGCTTGCATGCACGGGGGTGGGGGAACCTTTACCTTTACTTTTACCCCCGAACTGGGCGAAGGTGGGGGGCGAGCGGGCAACCCAACGGGGGCAAGCAAAGCGGGTGGTGGTGGTGGTCTACTCACTGTCAATGTCCTGGATGAGGCTGGCGGTGCCCGGCATGTAGTTCATCTTGCCCGGGGACGCCGCAGCCCCGCCGCCGCCGCCGCCTCCAGCTGCTCCTGCTCCTCCACCATCGGCCCGGGAAGAAGAAGAAGCCGAACCGCCGCTTCTTTTCTCCTCCCCGCCCGCTCCGGCGGAAGCACGTGCTCCTCCGAGCCCGGCGGGGGCCTCCTCCTGGGCCGGGCGGGCCCCCCGCGGGAGGAGGCTGGCGCTAGTCGCCACCTTGGGCTCGTTCGCGGGCGCGCGCACCGGAGCCACACCGGGGGTCACCGGGCGGCTGAAATAAGGTGGAGGAGGAGGAGGAGGAGGAGGAGGCGCAGCTGCCGCAGGGGGGGGGAGGCGAGCAGGGGTTGAGGGGGGTTCAAAGGCAGCTGCCGGGGGGTGGGGGTGGTCGGAATGATGATGGTCTTGTTGCAACTCCCCCGGCCACTAAAAAACAGATTATTTTTTTTTAATGCAAGAGCTGCTGAATTGCACGCTGCTAAAACCGGAGTGCTTCCTTGAAGGGTTCCATTGCTATGATTGCACTTAATAATGAACTCAAGAACCACCAGCAGTGAGCACTTGGACAGGATTACCTAGCCTGTTGTGTAGATGCTTGTGTTTTTTTGTTTTTGTTTTTTTGGGGTGGTGGTGGTGGTGGGGGGGGAGTGTTCGGGGATTCTTATGTGTGTGTTGAAGGGGGTTTTTAATGTGTGTGAGAGTGTTCGGAGATTTGTGTGTGTGTTGAATCTGGTCTCTGGGTGTCTGAATTTCGTTGTATGTGTATACTGTGTATATACACACAATGACAATAAATTATTATTATTCCATCAAAGCAAAAAGAAAAAGAAAAAAGGGGGGTTCCAAAGGGGGTTGTGTGTTGCTCTTGGAACTCGGGACGACTAAAACAGATTTTTTTTAAAAAAAAAAATAGTTTTTTTTTAAATCCAAGAGCTTTGGTCACCTTGCATGCTGCTAAAACTGGAGTGCTTCCTTGAAGGGTTCCATCAAAGCAAAAAAATAAATATTAAAAAAATGGGGGGGGGGTTTCAAAAGGGGTTTGTTGGTCATGGAACTCCGGACCACAAAAAAACAGATTTTTTTAAATAATAGTTTTTAATCCAAGAGCTGTGGTCACCTTGCATGCTGCTAAAATTTGAGTGCTTCCTTGAAGTGTTCCAACGAAGCAAAGAAAGGAAAGGGGGCGGGGGTGATCCGTGTGTCCATCATAACACACAAATTCAAAACTAGGCTACAGGTGATACCTTTATCGTCCACTAATAAAAAGCTAGAAATCCCCTATACCATAAAGAGAAGAAAATTGCAATGTGTTGGACACATAATGCACAACGTGTCTGAAGATTCTCAGTCATCCAGGTGAGCTTATCTGGAAGTGGAGTCATGGCAACTGGACTTTTTCGTTTTTCTTGCTGTTTGGATGAGCAGTAAAACTTCAATCTCTCAAGAAAAAGAAGTCCAGGTGCCATGACTCAACTGCCAGATAATTCACAATGAGAAATACCATCTGCTGCAGGTTATCCTTCAAGGAAAAACAGATGGGAAGCCTGGCCTGGGGCATAGAAGAAAATTCTGGTTTAAGAACTTAAGCCAATGGTCGAGCACAGCTGCTCTATTTAGAATAGCTTTAAATCAAAACAGTTCAGGCTACAGATCGCCAATGTTCTACGAGGACATGGCACTTAAAGCTGAATAATAATAATAAAAACATTGCAAGCTTCTGAGTGCAACACGTTCCTTGTCTGGTGTGCATCATCTAAGAACTTTAAGAATAACCTCCTGGCCATGCACATCTTTTGCTATGTTCAAACTTTTGGGACTTGCTTTGAAGAGTCTGTTCCCCTCGAAAGCTTGCGATGCTTTTTTATTTGTGTGTGTGTGTGTGTTGTGTCGTTACAGTCGTGACCCCATGGTGACCACTTTTATGAGTGGCCTATAAAGGTATCGACTGTAGCCTTAGTTGAATGGTGTGATCCGAGGGAGTTGCGATGGATGGGTACGTGTGTCTGGATTCTCCTTTGGTTAGGTTTGCATCCAAGATCAATTTTGTTGTACAATGGACAATGACAATAAAGTTATTTTATCGCTTGATCAGATGAAAACAAACATCCCCCAGAAAACAAACAAGAAAACTGTTTTTTTAAACACAAAGTGCTGGATTTCAGTGTGAGGTTTGGTGGATCGAGTTCACTTCCACTTACATTAGAGTGGGACCCAGACCAGGGTGGTTTTGATGTAAGTCGCAGAATCATAGAATCATGAAATTGGGCGGGGCCTAAAAGGCCATCAAGTCCACCATCCACCCTTATCACTCCATGCAGGAATACAAATCCAAGGATATCTGGTAGGAGGTGGTCCAAATTTCTCCTGAATGCCTCCAGTGCTGCAGCACCCACCACCTCCTGAGGTTATCGGATCCATTGTCCTACTGCTCTAACAGTTAAGACGTTTTCCCCGATATTCTGCTGAAAGTTGGGCGCCCATAACTTGATGTCATTGTTCTACCCGCGGATAGAACAGATCAAGGTGATCTTCTGTTTGCTGAGCTGTAGGCTTGAGCTTTTAAATCAAACTGATTGAAATCACGATTTGAATTTTGAAAATCTGATTTTGTTGGATGATTTATCTTTAAGTGAGTTCTGGTTGGTTAAGTCCACTACTGGAGAGGAAGCCCACGCTACTGGCGTTGAGTGCAGAGTTGGACGCTGTGTCGTACATTTTTCTAGTTGAAAACGGTCAAAACAAGTTATTTCATTTATTGATATGCAATTTATATGGTGCAATGTTAAATTAATTTGACATTAACTGTTAACATTAAATTAAAATGTTAACATTAAATTAAACGTTGAATTTATATGGTGCAATTCCACTCCAGGGTTCCTGCCACAAAAACTCCATGGACATGGAGTCACAAAAAGAGTCAGTTACGACTGTAAGGACACCACACACCACCACACACACACACATACGGTGCAATGTTAAATTAAATTTAACATTAAATGTTAACATTAAATTAAAATGTTAAACTAAATTTAACATTAAATTAAATGTTAAATTTATATGGTGCAATGTTTAACGCCCTCCAGTTTGCTCACGACCTTGACACTGTGGTTGCTCCAAACAGCCATTTTTCCCTTTGGAGCAACTTGGTTTTTTTCTAACTCAGTGGTGTCCAGACTTTGGCCCTCCAGATGTTTTGGACCACAACTCCCACAATTCTTTGTCATTGGCAATCTAGACTTGGAATTCTGGGAGTTGTGGTCCAAAACATCTGGAAGGCCAAAGTTTGGACACCCCTGTTGCAACTTCTTTTCCCCCTATGATTGACAGGTGCCTTTCAAACGCCTTTCAGAACGCGAGTTCAGTTCCCCCTCCCAGGGTTGATAAGAGGTCGGGCTCCGCTGATTGGAGGCTTCAGCGCTGACGTCAGCCGCGGTTGCTGACGTCGCCGGCGCCCAGAAGCCTTCCAGAATCCCCGCACATCCGGGAAAGTACGGATGGCTGGCCCGGGAGAAGAGGGGGGGCGTGCCAGCGACGCCGATTGGTCCTTGCAGGAGAGCTCCTGCCAGGGAGCGGGGTCTATAGGAAGCGAGGAAATTAAGCTGTCTCCAAGATGGCAGCGCCGCTGAAGAGGCTCCTCCGATTGGTCCTTGCCGCGTGCGCAGGCGCACTGGCTTCTGCCAGGGGTTGGGGGGTCGAAAGGGCGAGAGGAAATGAAGCGGTCTCCATGGCGGCGGCGTTTGAGGAGGCTCTTCCGATTGGTCCCGGCGGGAGAGCGGGGTGCGCAGGCGCACTGGCTTCTGCCAGGGGTTGGGGGTCGGAAAGGGCGTGAGGAAATGAAGCGGCCTCCATGGCGGCGGCGCTGAGGAGGCTCTTCCACGGGCCGGAGGTGGAGCGGGTTCGGCCGGAGCCCGAGCCTCCGCCCAACCCCCCGCCTCCCCCCCCTCTGTGGGGCCCGGAGTGCCGCCGGTGCTGCCAGCATCGTTGCGGCCGGGAGAAAACCTCCCGGCCGGTCTCCCAGGTAACGGCCCCTCCCCCCTCCGCCCTCTCCTCGGTGCGCGGTGACGTCAGCAGCCGCCCCCTCTTCCCGCGCGCGGGAGGCTGAAGGCTCTGCCACGTGCGCCGGCGGCGGGTCTGTTGCGTCGCGCGGAGGTTTCCCTGCTGGGGCTGGAGGGAAAGGAGGGAGGAAGGAAGGGCGGGCCGAGGCGATCGCCTGCCCTTAAAACCAATCAGTCAATAAAAGATAAATAGCAAGAGGCAGTATGGGACAGATACGATCTCCTTCCCACCTTTCCAAGCCAACACTTCCTTCGTAGACAGAACTAGGAAAGCCGCTTTGCTGAAAAGAGAGGAAGGGAACAAAAACAAACCAGCCCCACCATCGGGTGTGTTTTGAAACGAAGGAAATGGTAAGTCGGAGACCCGACTCCTCCTCCTTTTGTCCCACTTGCAACTTTCCTCTCTGTTTTGCATGTTAGGCAGTAAGGCCGCCTTGATTTTGTCTTTGAGTGCAGGGCTCTTTGGGCATGGAGGTCCGGCAGACTTGGAACTAAGGCCATAGTAAAGTTTTGCCCTCCCTTTTGTGTAGCGGTTCGAAAGCATGTAAAATGCAAGTAGATAAATAGGTGCCGCTGTAAAAAGCAGGAAGGTAAAAACAGTGTTTCCTTGCAGCCATGCCGGCCACATGGCCACAACACTGGCTCTTCGGCTTGAATACGAAATGAGCACCGCCCCTAGAGTCGGACACGACTAGCACGCACGTGCGGGGGGAACCTTTACCTTTTTACCTTTGTGTATGTGAGAAGGAGAATTGAGCGGCAGAAAATTAATATTTTTATTTGTTTAACTAAATCAATCATTGGTTTGGACTACAAGAGACCTGGTGAAGTCAGTGGAACTGGGATTGCTTGTGTCCAATGACAAGTTCAAGCAGATTCAGTGGGTGTGTACTAGCCGGGGTTAACGTTAGGTTCAGCTAATTAAGTCTAAGGTTTCAAAATATATTTTCCTCGGGGCATTGTAAAACGTAATGTCCTGTGCTCTGTAGACATTTTTCCATCAAGTTCTTCACCTTGGGGGAGGGATCGGTGTGTTTCTTTCTGTGCCCCGGAGGAAGATATTCGAAATATTTGGTCCTAATAAATTTGTTCCTAAAGGAATTAACATATGAAGCAGTGTTTGTTCTGGGGCCCTGGAAGATGGAGCTTGCATCATAGTTGTAATGCATTTAGGTGGAAACAGGAAGTTGTAAAATAAATTATTTTTTAAAAGGGCAGGGCTGTAATATGGTCCAAGAGTTCAAGCAAAAAAGTAGATATCTTGAAATAAATGTTCCTAATTTGGAATGTGTTCAGTTTTGCCCCTCCCCCCCTTAACTTCCAGTACAATATTTTTTTCAGTTTTGAAGAGCATTTAGGATGTATTTATTTATTTTAGAGTATTTTACCCCACCTTTCTCCTTGGAAAAGGATCCAAGGTGGCTTACAGTAACGAGGGGCAACGTACAGTCCAGTACAATTAAGACATGTTCAAGTATTTGAGAAAAAGGAATTGAGGGACAACTTGCAGCATTAATAGACAACATTACATTAAAGCTACAAGATTATAAGTAGTTATAAACACAAAGTCTATGTGAGCCTATAGATTCATATAAAAGACACATAATGGTGGTCAATCATTCAGGGAAAGCATGCCTGAAGTGGAAGGTCTTTGCCTGTTTCCGGAAGGACGACAGAGATGAGGCAGTCCTGGCCTCTAGTGGGAGGGAGTTCCAGAGTATTTCCATATCTGAGATTCCCAACCCTACATGGACATTTCTGCAGCTGTTTTCCAGCAATTATTTGTCTAGTTGCTATGCACCAAAAAGCAATTAGCTGTTTAGTGGGTTATGATGCATTGCAATCTAAGAATAAATTTGTTAATCCCAAATAGGTTGTATCAAGAATCTAACCCCTTAACATATAAAGTGGGTAAAGTGGTTTGGTTTTTATTAAATCACCTTTGATTTGAGTTGGAATCGCCTTTCACCTCATGGTGCAGGCAAGATGACTGTGTAGCAATGGATTTATTGCTCAATTTCTTTGTAACCTACACCTTGCATTTCAGGGGGGAAATCCTTGAGCTTGGTTTTGTTTATGTAGGTGTGGTCTGTGTACACATAAGCAGATTTGAGCAAGGTGGTGCCTTTAAAGCAGTGATGTACATGGCATATTTAACTATTTTAACTGTTAAATGTATTTACACGTACTTTCAGACTTGACACTTCCCAATTCCTCCCATGTCTATTAATGTGGATTTATTTTGGCAAAATATAGCCAAATGTGAGAAAAGTTTAAAGTGAGAAAAACTTCCTTAAAGTACCAATCCCACTTGATCTCAGTGATGGCTGAGAAACAAGTTAAACTTTATCTTCAAGTGAGAAATGTTTAACTCTCTATTTTTTAATAAAATAATATTTTTTACAACTGGTTTGTTTATTGCCCAATGTATGGGAGAGGCTGAATCCAGGCCTTAGAACTAACAGTTGTAATTCCCACTGAGGGTGGAATTTAGGCTCGTGTATGTTAAGAAATACACAGCCTGTTAAGATTTTTTTTTTTACTGATTCCAGAGGTGTTCTGAGGAAGCTTCGGGTGGAAGGCAGAGCCCATTCCGTACAACACTGACCATAAACCTTTCATTATAGTTAATAATTAAAGTATTTTGGTAAACCCTTTAGCTGAAAAGAATCCAAGGGTGTCTTACATACAGTGTTATTAGGGATGGGCATTTCATTTCAGGACCAGTAGGTTGTGAAACGAGCCATGCGAGCCCAGGTGGTCCTCAGAGCCCGCTGATGCACGCAGATCAATTGCTTTACGTTTCTCTGTCTCACGCAGGATTAAAATCCAACAAGACATGTCATCTGTGCTAGATCTGTGATGCTGGCCAATTGGGAGCTGTGCAGGTACAGGCATCATCCTGTCTCCCTCTCTGATTGGCCTGCAGCACAAAGCAAGAAAGATGTGCGTTGGATTTTAACCTTGCATGAGACAAAGGTAAAGCAATTGGATCTGCGTGTATCAGCCGGTTCTGAGGACCACCTGGGCTCGCGTGGTTCGTTTCGTAACCTACTGACTCTGAAATGAAATGCCCATCCCTAAGTGTTATTAATCAATCAAGAGTTCTGTTTCTTCCTGTCTGTTAGTCCTATAATATGGCTATTGTTCTTAAAATGTCCCCAAACACTGAAAACTTGTAGTCAAGCTCAGCCTACCTCTGTGCTGAGAACCTTTGCTGACTCTTCCATCCACTGGAGAGGCTGGTGAAGCTGTATATCAGAAGAGCAGAGCTCTGTTTGCTTACAGGAGCAAGAAGAGGGCAAAGCCTCAAACTATCAGCAAAGAGTTGAATCTAGCTCTGTTGCCATGGATAGATAGGAAGACGTCTCTGACTCAGCATTGGTCCCTTGAGAATTCTGTTGACAGCATGGCATTCTGTGTTACACCATATAGTTCAAGCAGTGACAATCTGCCCTATAATGTTAAGCCCTGTGTTAACATTTTAACAGCTGTGTTAGTGACCTTCAGGAATTCATTGTCTCCTTGCTTCCTTTTAGGAGCAGCCTCCTTATCCTGGTTATGGCTCCCAGTACTGGAATTCATCCCCTAGACCTCCTTATTCAAGTCCATATCCAGTTGGACCAGACATCCAAGGCCAGGTAGAGATACAGGATGGTGTTTTCCATTGTGACTGGAGAGTGGCTTGTCATTGAACCATCTGGATTCTCACCAAGAAAAATAGTGACCCATTGTTTAAAGTAAAAGTTGCAATTGCTACACAAACAACTACAGTGGACCCTTGTATAACAAACGGTTTGTATAACATAAAATTTGTACAACATAAAAAATTCCGGAGACAGGGGAAATTTACTTAACATAATCGTCTATGGGGTGAATCTGTACAACATAAAAATGGGATCACTCTGTTTTCAATGCATTCCTATGGGAAATTTGTATAAAGGGAAATTGCTTAACATAATTTCATTTGGAATGAATTAATTACTTTATACAAGGTACCACTGTAGTTGTTTTTTTCCTGCCCTAATGGCCTCTCACACTGTAGTTGTACATCCTGTTTAGTTGTTTGACTTTGAAATGCTGAGGCTCATTAATTTGTAGTGGTGAAGGACCTTTGCACCTGATGTTGGCTTTAAATAGTTGGATATAAACCTTTCTGATCACCTGTTTTAGATTACCTGCTGGAGGATCCACTTTAATGCTCTATGCACAATCCTGTTGACATACTTTATCTTCCTGGGAAGTACATTCTCTCTTATCCCAATTATCTCTGTGATTTGGCTACCCCTCCAGTATTGTTTTCATATGTTGTTTCATATGTTGCTAGATTAAATGTTATGGAAAACTACTGATAACTTACCACAGTTACTGTTGTAGCTTCAGCTTCATTTTCTTTAAGTATGAATATTAATGGCTGAATTCAAAGATAAAAAGAATTGTAAAAAAGAAGTAGACTTCACGATAACATTACTCAAAAAACTGTAAAATCTTTTCTGCATTAAAATTCAGTTTCCCTAGAAGTAAAAATGGAACCTGGTATATTTTGGGAACATCATGAGAAGACAAGACACAATTTAAAAATACAACACTAGAGTTGTTGATGATAGAACCTTCTGAAGGTCACTTAGTTGTGAGTCACCATTAAGTCAGAGGTGACTTAATGTCATGAAACAACATTGATCAAATGAAGATGATTCTGCATCTGAAACGTAGCTATATGAAGGGAAAGCTGAATCCAGATATTAAGAAAAAGTCAGCATTTTCAAAACTAGAGAAGGTATATGAATTCAAAACAACTACTGTAATTTAAGTAAGCAGATATTTTATAAGTGGTTATGTGGATTTTCTTCCAAACAGAATAAGCAGTTTAAAACAATTGGGTAATTGCAAACAAGTCAAGATGAACAACAGTCAGGTACACAATGGAGTAATCTCTTGCAAATTAATGATGCAAACCCTTGGAACATTTATATGAGCAAATATTATAATATCAAGTTGACTGTTTCAGGTTTGGTTACTTGTAAAATATTAGAGACCACTAGAGGGCATTTCCTAACCAATTGACAGCTTCCTTTGCTCGGTGAATCTTTCACATTTATTGGATACCATCACTTGGCTTGAACCTCCAAGTCCAAATGTATAAGAATCTAGACATTTTAATCTCACTTTCCATAAATCAGTCAGAGATTTTTCAATATTTCTTAAGTAAACTTATAAACGGGAGTTGTGCTTGGTCAAACCAAAGGTGTCTGCATGTAGTCCAGTATTCTGTCTAGCCAGTTGTCTTGAACATGAGTGCATTCCTGTTGTCCTGGATGTGTCCCCAAGCAAATGGAGTTTGAGGCATATGGTCTGCAGTACTGGAAGTGACGCAAGACTGTTACAGTAGTTGGTATAACCATAACTGATAGCCTTGCCTTCCATTATCTTGCCTGCACTTTCAGAGTCATACAAGTTAGCTGCAACCACTACATTCTGAGGCAGCTGATACCATTGTTTAATGATATACCTCATATCTTTTGCTTCCTAGTCTTGGACCGCTTTCCTGTTGTGGTACATTGGATAGAAGGACAGACTAGGACGCAGGAACTTTGAGTTTCAATCCCCTTTCACCACGGAAACTCACACAAAGCCCATGACATTCTCAATGTAGTGCAAAGTTTGAGTTACTTTTAAAAACCCCTTCCTCCAAGAATTCCTGAGCCAGCGTTGCTAGTGGCCATGTCATTTGGGGACTTCTGGGAGCTGTAGTCCAAATGTACTCCCAAGTTCTGGTCTAGAGGAAGAGCGTGGTGAAGGAGCTGCACTGATTCCAGAAGCCACACCCTCTTAACTTTTCTGGATCACACAGAATGCTAGATGAATGGGCTAAGAATAACCTTGCTTCATAGCAAGACCTGCTGATAGATTCGCAAGAGAATTCTTGAAGCTGGAAGCCACAAGACAAGCAGGCATGTGCCAACAACTGTTGTAAATATGTGCAAACTATGTTTGAGCCACATTGACATCATATTGAACTCTTGTTTAGGAGTTATTTGGATTAAAATGTACTTTTTTTCCTGGGTATGCTGATACAGTAATATAATTTCCCTCTCTTCTCTTGCAGGGAATTGATCCTTCCTATACAAATGGTGTATATGGCAACTCATATTCAGCTCCTGGGACAAGGCCGTCGTATCCCAATCTGCCTCAATCAAACATGTACTATTCATCAGGGCATGCCCCTTATTCCACTGAGTCTCCTAATGCTTATAGATCTCCATCACCAGCTTCCAACTGGAATTATCCCCCGGTAGATTGTCCGCCTGAAGGTTGTATGGTGAGGAGACAAGTGCCAGGATATTCCCCTCAACAGGTAAGATTCTGGTGTGGGCAGGTGGCCTAATTCCTAATAGTAGACCTGATTTCCTTACATCTTTCTACATGCAGTTTGGCATTTCTGGTTAGTGAAAGCTGGCTTTTTTTCTGTTCAATTTTACTTTTAAACTTCCAATGATTTAGAACGTGTTCCAGTGGGTTTTTTTTTTTACCATAATGTGTTTTTATTAGATATCACAATCTTTTTTTTTTAAACTCCTAAATATTTATTTATTTATTTTTGTACTTATTGACCGCCCGATTTTCCCATAGTGAACTCTGGGCGGTGTACAGCACGTCACCAGAGCGACGACCCAACTATAATCCCAATATAGTGAAAACAAACAATGTAAAATACAAAACATGATAAAATGCTGGCCAAGTACTTATTTATTTATTTATTTATTTATTTTTGCATTTATATCCCGCTTATCTTCAAACGAACTCTTAAGCGGGATATAAACACTAAACTTGTCCTTAGTATTCATCAGCAGGGGCCGTTAGGTCTGGAAGCACATTTAAGGTTTCAGTATTGCTCGTATATTCGTATTAGATGGGTAAAGAAAAATGTTTTCTGATTTCATGACCCTCCTAGGCCCCAAGTTTCCCAGTTCCACCCTACCCATACGGCGATGGCAATCACTGCATTCTGCAGCAGAGGCCTCTTCCACCCCCACCGCCAAGACTTCAGGATACAGCTTGGCGACCACCTGGTGTTTATGGAGTGCAGCCCCCCTACGCCTGGTCTCCTGCTCCTCCCGGACATGAGAATCGATACGTTGCAGAATCGCCCTCACCTTGGCCGACTGGTGGCATGTCTGCTCCACATACACCACATAGTAATGGAAAGGTATCTTTTGACAAATAGTATGGGAAGTGTTTCTTTTCATAATTCCAAGTCACTTATCTCCCCTTCTAACACTCTGTATAGGACTTAGAGGTTAAATTTCCAAAAACTTTGGGGGGGGGGAATGGAAAAAAACCCACCTGTTTCCCCCCCCCCCAATTTTACTGGGATTTTTTTCAAAGTTTCTTTCAATGGCTTCAAAATTTCTGGAAATGTTACATCTCTAATAGGACTAGATTGTTTTAATTAGTCAGAACCTTTCTCTCTTGAGCCTAGTATAGCTTAAACACAAGAACTATGGAAGAAAAACATTACAGTAATTCTCGTGGCTTGGGTCAGGTAAGGGACCTGACCCAACCCACGAGAAAGGGAAAACCCACATTATGCAGGTTAGGGTTAGGGGTTAGGGTAAGGGTTGTAGGCTGAAGCAGCACACCTGTCTGATTCGCAGAAAGAGAATTTAATCTACCAAGCTTTGAGTATTCTTTTTGTGAAATTGCTTGTGAGTTAACAGAATTGATGCAGAAGGTCACCAGGGATTCAGGTTACTGGGTCATGGCCCATTGTGATGTCATTCTGACTCAGTTGAAAGTGCATGTCCTGTCCTGAATGGTTTTTCAATGGCTCGGCCTTTTTGCAGTGACATCTTGAGCATGCAGACTTTACTAATGAGCAGAGAGCCGGCTGGGTGGTACCGGCTGCCTAAAGACCTGCTTTCACAACAACTTCAGTACAAGATGGGGGGTTATGGAGTTGATAGATCTGGACACCACACTGAAATTTTTTCTCTGCTTTAGGAGTCTTACAACCAACCGGAACAAGGAGCTAACCAGCGCTGCTGCTATCCTGAAGCCGGTCACTTGCCTTCTGGGACCATGAATGACTACAAGCCAGTGCGGCTTGACCCAAAGCCATCTGCTTCCAACCCCAAAGTACAGTATAGCGCACAGCCCCAACTTTATGATAATGTACATAGGAAACACTCTGCAATTGACCATGGACAAGGTTCTACCACCAGCATACCGCCTCCGTTAGAGACATCACCAGTAGAGCCAGGAATACAAAAGGTTTTGCAAGTGATGGAGGGGGTGGAACAGCTGGAGGAAGAAGTGGACGAATTTGTAGGGAAAAAGACAGACAAAGACTACTGGTTGCTTGAGGAAACGCTGACCAAGAAACTGTTGGATCTGGACTCCATAGAGACTGGTGGTCAGGACAATGTGCGCCAGGCAAGAAAAGAGGCTGTTCACAGAATCCAAGCTACTCTAGAAGAACTCGAAAGGAAGGGACTTTAATGTGATTTGCAGTCCTGAGGCCAGGTCCAGGAATGGCCAAATATCTCTTTTTGACCATCCAAAGCAATAAGGGAGAGCTTGTGTTTGATTTTAAAATACTAAGTCATGGTAAATTCAGAGTGACTAAATGAAGACATAAGACCCAAAGTCTGACTTTGTTGATTATGCAAGTGAATGTAAAAGGTGGGATGGTATTCCGACACTGGTGACTTTTGAGACTGCGTGGACATCTGTATGTTCTTCTAAAATCAGGAGGAAAGTGGTTGGGTAAAAGGACATTGTGATAGCTGCATTTTCATCTCGAAAGTTACCTTTCGGAGCGCAAAGGACTTTGACAGCTGAATAGCTTGTCAAACTTTGAAGGGTGCAAAGACATTTTAGTTGCAACACAGCTTCAGTTAAACCAAGACTTTGGTCTATTTAGCAACTCTTGTGAATTACAGCTTCTTCCCTTCTTGTCTTATAAATGGTGTGATATTTTGTATCATTAGAATACAGTTCTGTTCAACTGCAGCCATACTGATAAGCTTGTCAGTAAGGCATCCAAAGCCAGTCTATCACTTACGCTAGCCCACCCTTTTAACATGTAGGTGTAATCCACAGTACATGTTTGGGGATCAGCAGAAGAAACCCAGATGATACTTTGACTGTTGTTACTTGCAAGTAATAGACTGATGGTGGCATTTCTGGACATGGGGACAAATGCACTTAATTGTGATGCCACTTGATACATTAACATTCATAATGTGTATTCCACTTTAATTTGTGCCATGCTTCTGTACAATCAGCTCTGCTATCTGTAACGGGACAAACAAGGTGATAATGAATCTTCAGCTCTTTTCAAACTGCTCCAAGAAAATAAATCTCTGCAGATGTTAAAACCTGCGCTTATTACAAGATATTTGCGAAATGGTGCATATGGGTATTAAAAATAATAAATTGGGTATTAAAGTGTCTTGAATGACTAATGTCATAAAGTATATAGGAGTAGATATGGCTGTCTATTATGACACAAGGAACAACACCTTAGATGCTTTACAGTTGCTTCTAGTTCTCCGTGGTCTAATGCTTAAGGGATTTTAGCAAGAAAACATATTTTTCTTCAATATCTGTTTTTGCATTTCCAGAGTCTTTTCTGTGTGCGCGACAGCTCTTTGCTGCAAGTGGTATTCATAGTGATCCATAGGGTCATACCTAATATATAAGCATAATGAAAACTTGAACGACGTTGTTATTAGGCATTCTTTATGCTTGCTCGGTAAATATGTCCCAAGCACATTAATTTTTAGGTGAGGCATTCAGAGCTCTGATGCACATGAAATGAAACGAAATGCATTCTTTAAAAACAGGACAAACGAAAGATAATTCCAGTGCTGTATTCTGTTTATCATACTGATCTTTTTGAGGAAGTTAGAAAATAAACTGTAATGGAGATGATGTCATGTAAGTACCTGTAGTCAGATGTTCCTTTCTATGGAATAATTATAGAAGTGCAAGTCAGGCATACTGATTATGAGATACAGTATATTAATTATGCTTAAATTTCACACCTGTTGGAGATTCACTCTGTTGTTTGGGCTAGTTTTGGTTTGAATCAGGGTTTGAAACTTGGCTTCCAATTCCCTGCCCAGCTATAGATGATCTCACACTCTGCATTATCTTTAGGTAGGAAGCTAGGCTAACTTCACTAGGCCTGCATGCAGGGAAATAAGCAAAACTGTCTTATCTCCCTGCAGGGAGATAAGATAATGCAATTTTAAAGAGCTCACTAAATTCTCTACCACTTTCTTATGATCACCTTCAAGCATTTACAAAATATTAGTAATGAAAGGTAACTGACCAATTTGATAATGAAGAGGCGCTCTTCTAGTTTCTTTAAATACGTCACATTTAACACAATTCAAGTGAACATAATGCTTCACAAAATTCAGCCAGAATCGAACTGTAAGATATATCTGGAAATTGATCTCTCAAGAAAAGAAGTCCATTTGCTATGATTCAACTTCCAGATAAACTCACCTGGATGACTGAGAATCTTCACAGACAACTAAGATATGAAGCGCTTGGGGTAATTGTTGTATATTTAACCGCCTAATATGCACTGATCTGTACAAGGTACAGTACATGATTAATTTAGTGGGTTCTTAATAATGCACCACTGTTTTAGAAATGCTAAACTTTTGTGATAGGCTCTAGGTTGTAGACATGCCTGTTTGGGCAGCACATTTCACTTGTCTGGTATATTTCTGCAATGTTTAATTTTCATTTCAAATCTGAAGTTTATTGTCATCGAGGGGAACGTGCAACTAACGTATGCAATAACTAAGTCATGATTCAGCTGCTGAATTCTGTACCATATGCAAAATGAGCCATTTGATTCCATCCCTTGTTAATATACTAGTAAAAAGGCTGTAGCAGAGCAGATTAAAATCAATAAAAACACTTTGAAGATTTAAAATTAGTTTTTTTTAATTACTGTTAAAATGCTGCTTTAAAATATAGGTTTTGTAAATAGGGTCTGGTTTGCATAGGCCACGGTTTAATTAGACCCACTCTAGTACTCAGCACAGCAGATGTCAGAAAGACTTGTAGCTGCCAGACTAGCTGTTGGTCTCCAAATACACATAGTTAATAGCAGTAGATGGAGATGAAAAGTAATAGACTGGATAATACTATTTTCAAACTCTGTTTGAAGTTATTATTTATTCCTGGAGGTATTTCCCCCGACATGATTTAATGTTGAAAATTCTTGGAAGCCTTATTAAAATAATCAGAATCACTTTGATTGTCTGAGACAGTCATTTTAACCTTTTATAGATAAGCACAATATGAAAGAAATGTAATGTAGATTGAATCAGAATTCAGAATTGTGCAAGTCGGATAACGGACAATATAAGGTGATGTGTGAAGAATTGTTTCCAGCCTGTTCCTAACACTGTATAAATAAGTATTTCATTAAGTGATTCCCCTCCACTAACAGCAGTCATGCTTGTTACAACCTTAAGAAATAGCTATTTCTCAGCATATATTTTCCACAATCTCCTTGCTCAGATTATTTCCATTTTTATAAACAGGAAGTTGTGTGTGTGGGGGGGGTCAATCCCATTGTGGAGTCAAATATAACACTGTGCCTTCTACTCGGTATGAAATACCATCGGAGACGTAGGTATAAGACTGAGGACTAAGAAGGTGAATTCTGAAGTCCATTAAATCAAAACCTCTCCTATATCACCACTTGAAAATGTTTCTTAATCTCAAACTCTCTTTTGATATACTATACAAAAAGCCAACATTCCAACTGTCCTCTGAAACATTGTTTAACGCCAGCCTTTGCAGATGTTGGTATATAATTTCTCAATTATTCCAAATGGTAGCATTTTACATGATCCAAGCCACACAATTAGTGTTTGCAAAAAGCTTATGGAGAAGGCATTAATGCTGGATTAGGAGTTTGTTTCCCCACAAATGCAGCCATGTCTCTTTACAATCTCCACTGCAAACAGATGGTTTTACTGCTTCTCTGCTTCTCAACTAGATTAAAGCACCTCCCCCTTCTTTCTTTGCAGGAGATGCTGTGTGTGGCTGTATCCCGCTTCTTAACATTTCTATAAGAGAATCATACCTTCTCTGTTTTCATAAGCTAAGCAGCCCCAAGATTGTCTAGTAATTAACTCATAAACTTGAAAAAGGCTAGAGCAAAAGAATGAGCTTCTTGGGCAAATGTATATGCAATGATTGTTTGCTGTCAAATTAGTCATACATACTATATAAAAAGAAGTTGCAGTGTAAAAGAACTGATCTTAAAACTAAACCTCTGATCTCTGCCAACAATCCATAAATCATATAAGCTTTGAGCACGAAGTCTATAATAAGAATGAACATCTGTAATGCTTAGTGACTTGCATAATATTTTCTATTGTCCAGTTGTATTAAATACATCTATAAATTGCTATGCTTTCATGCAGTTACAGCAGTATGTTATACCCATATATTGCCAGCTGTTTTTTTTTTTGAAGGCATGACAGAAGAGAATGAACAAGTCAATCAAGTTATTGGGTTTTTTTTTTTAAATCCAAATTTAGCATCACTGTCTAATGTACAGAAACCTTTCCTATTTTTTTCTTCTGGGGAGTACCAGCTTGAGTAATTTGTAATGGGCCAGTTATTTCTTCATGAATTCTTTCTCTGAAGTCTTTGAAACTTAAAGTCTTGGATTGAATGCACATATGCATTGGTGGTGGCGGTGGCGATGGTGGTATTTATTATTATTAGCAACTACATAGCTAGAAGCATATGGATCATCAAGTCCAACCTGTCAAGAAGGCACAGTGAGGAATCAAACGGCCCATCATTTTGGGGAGGGGAAATTCTTTACACATATTCTGTGTGTGTGTTTTGAAGCCTCCCCTGGTTTTAAAAGCAATATGTACTGTTCTTTATTGGCATGAGCTTTCACAGACCAAGGGTATGTCTTCAGGTATGTGAAGCACATGTTTCAAGCTACAGGTTTATATCCACAGTAGTTTTGGGCCAGAATGAAATATGCAGAAATCGAAAGTTGCATTCACACCCATCAGGAGGTGTTGAATATAACTCGAAATAGCCTATAGGCTAGGCCGGGGGGGGGGCCCCCGGAGGAGGCTGAATGCTTTAAGAAAGCAATTAAATTTGTTTATTGGTATACTGTATAAAGTTTCTTGTGGAGTTTGCAATAGTTGGCTAGTCAAGTGATCGGCTCAACATTATCACAACTGCCCTTTCATAATCAGTCCAAATCCATTATGTGAATAGATTTCCCAACCATGCCATTCACAGACACCATTCTAATGAACAGAATGCAGAGGAATGCTTAAAAATTTTCTGCCTTTTGGTTTAGAAGCTGCCAGTAAGACTTTGAATGCCATGGATTAACTCTGGGCTCTAACTGCCACAATGTGTGCAGTACTATTATAATGGGAGCACTGAGCGACCATGCAGTCAAAGGGGATAAATGTTCATGCATTGTTGACGGACTTCATCGTGGAATTCATAGTGATTGAAGAAGAGAGGCCTATTTATCCCCCCAGGAAAAGAATGAAACATCTATTTGTAAGTGCTTGTTATGTAACAAGCTTTGAGCTGAGCAGACTTCACAGCGCTCTGATTGATTGGGGGTTGTTTTGCTCTAGAACGATAAGAGCTTCAAAACACACCCAGATGGAAATTAATATACACTTAGATAGATTTCAAATGAGTGTATATTCAACTAACCGTTGCTCTCATGACCAGACATGAACCACCTAATCCTTTTCTGGTTATTAAAAGCTTAACTCATTTCAGAGGCTCCAATTTAGATGGGGAAAAACAACAACTGTTGTGATTATGATTTCTGAAGACTTTTACACTCTTCTGGGACATTTTGGTTGGCCCTAATAATGTACTGCGCAATTGTTGGTTTTTGGTCAACTTAATATAATTGTGTGGTTTCCCCTTGTTTCCCCTTTAGAAGTTCTCAAAAGCCAAAATGCACAATTGAGAAACTCTTATTTCAAGTCATGAGCCCATAACCCAGCTCTTGAAAAAATGTAATTATTATTGCTATAGCCTATTCATAGATTCTAAAGAGCAGAACCAGCAGTAACAGCTGTATGATTAATTATATAGTAAAACCTGTACAATTAAGGCATTTTGACATTCAATTATTAAGTATAAACAGGAAATTGTACTAGTACCATTCAGAAGCATTTATAATTCAACTTTACACACTGATCAAGCACTCTCATGGCAATTGATAATATATTTAAAATGCAATAATACTGAAGAATATCATGTCTCACAGTTTGTCCTGGAGCAACTTTCTCCTCAATCCCCCACCCCAAATGCAATTAAAAATACACCAAGGCTGAAATCCTGGTGCTTTGTTACATGTGCAGAAGGCAAATCACGTAACATTTAAGAATCTCTAACTGGCAATTAATGAGTCTCTGCTGAGATTCTGAAGCCCATGCAAAACCCATCATATATAATAATTATAAAAGCTAAAAGCTGAGTACACAAACTGTTGACACTTTCAAATTTATGCCCTTGCTTTATTCTGCTGTTGGCACATAATACCTATCTTCTCCTATCTATGTAGGCTAGGCTTAGGACAATACCCAAGAGCAGGTAACAAGGATATTGTCAATTTTTTTTTTAGATTTTATAGTAATTTGTCTTATGCGCCTCATGTGTATTTACTTCAGACAAGCCAGTCCTGCTGTGGATAAAAAGGTAAAGCTAAAGGTCCCCCCCCCCCCGCACATGCGTGCTAGTCATGTCCGACTCTAGGGGCAGTGCTCATCTCAGTATTTAAGCCAAAGAGCTAATGTTGTGCAAGGCCAGCAAGGCTGCAAGGACACACTGTTTTACCTTCCCACTTTTTATGGAGGTACCTATTTATCTACTTGCATTAATATGCTTTTGAACTGCTGGGTGGTCAGGAGCTGGGGTTATCAATGGGAGCTCACTCTGCTGCGTGGCACCCGGGATTCGAACCGCCAACCTGCCGACCTTGCAGCCAACAGTTTTCGGAGCCTTAGTCCACTGAGCCATCACGCCCCTCCTGCTGTGGATAGGTGCCTTCTAGTTCTGCTTAATGCAGTCTTGAATGCCTGCCCCAAGGTCTTGCCTTGGTGATAGTACACACTGGAATTATAAAGCTGCTTGCAGCTGGTTTTCAGTAGTCTTTGCCCTTTGATCCTACAGTGACACACTCAAGGGACTTCCTGGGTGAGAGATCATTAGAAAAATTAGAAACCAGTAATCTAAGTTGAGGAACCCTTAAAGGGCTTGCTCTTCTTACCCTATTCCCAGTTGTGGCAAACCTTCGGTACTCCAGATATTTTGGACCACAACTCCCACAGTCCTTTGTCATTGGCAACACAAGCTTGGAATTCTGGCGGTTATGGTCCAAAACATCTGGAGTGTTGAAGGTTCGCCTACACTGCTTTCCATTAGGAAAAGGAGAGCTTTTGACCCTTCAGATATGTGGCACTACAATTCCCATAACTGTTTACTATTGACATAGTGAGCAGTCTCCTGGGTCCAAAGCATCTGAAGTCCCATTTATCTGCATGTTTTCTTTGTCAGCTCTCAATTTTTCAAAGGTTATAGTTTATTCTAGAACACCTGAGAACTAAAATTCCAGCCAGTTCACGAAAAAAAAAATCTTGTTTGTACACATGCACAGTTATTTAATGTATAATACTAAAACTATTATGTTAGTTTTCTTTTAGTGATGATACCACACTTTTAATGGGAGGGGCAATTGCATGTAGCTTTTGCATCTTCCACTGCTCTGAACTTTAGAAGGATGTTTCTTTTCAAATGGCATGGATACATGTTATCTGGGTCCATCTTCCGTGTACATAAAATATTTGAAACCCAGAACAATTTCCACCTAAGAGATATGTAATATTTAGGTTAGCCATTAACCTCTGTGTGCATGCACGTGAGCTGAAGCAAAGTCCATGGGTGCTGTCACTTGTAGGACTTTGGGCTGTGATAGGCGAAAAAGGGCCTACTTGTAGAAGCATTGCTCTTGTACGATTGCCTCACAGTTCGGAGAAGAACAGATTAGCATTAAGCACAAAGCACTTCTTTCTCAAAGGGGCTTCTGGAATTAGGAAAACACACAACCCATTGTGCCAACCTCTTTGTCAACAGTGTAAAATATGTGAAGGGTCAGCAATGCGATAATCCGCCTGACTGAACACTATTTTTATTTTTAAGGTTCTGGTTCCTCCGGTGGGTGTCCGGACTGACATCTCAGAGAAATACTGTACTATTTCCTATTTTTCTTTCAGGAAAAAGAGATGTGAATAGTTCCATCTTTGCCACCACTCTCTTCTGAACAATGTTGCTTCTTTTGTAGATGCCGCAGTGGTTAAAACAGATGCACTGCAGCTAAAACTGTGCTCACGACCTGGGGTTCAATCCCAGGTAGCCGGCTCCTGGTTGACTCAGCCTTCCATCCTTCCGAGGTCGGTAAAATGAGTACCCAGCTTGTTTGGGAGGCGGCCAATGTGTAGCCTGCATACTGTAATTAAAAAACTGTAAACCGCCCATAGACTACTTGAAGTGGTAGTATAGGGCGTTATATAAGCAGAACACTTTATGTCTCTTCTATTTTATTCACTTTGAAATGTAACTTATCCCATCTTTCGGCTCTCAAAAAGACCCTAAGGTGTCTTACACCATTAAAACCCTATAATACAAAACCTATAAAATACAGAGAAATACTGCATTAAAAGGGTGAGTCTGAGGGAGAAAGCAATGTGTTCTGCTTATATACCGCTCCATAGCACTTCAAGTATGAAGGAAAGGGAACGGAGGAGAACAAAAGGCAAACAAGTCTAAGCCAATTCTTACCTGAGTGGTTACTTGGTGAAAGATGAAAGAGGGTCAGAAAGGAGTGGAACCATGCTTTTGCTATTTTACTCTTACGCGGACTGGGACGCGAATCAAAACATGTTGGGTTGAAAAGGATCCCCACCCAACCTCCAGCTCTGGATAAGAGATAACAAACCCCACCCTATATTCAAGTTGCAGGCAGGCTCGTCAATGCTATGATTAAAAAGTGCATTATTCCCGTCAGAACTGGAGATTAGCAATGCATACACGCTTGTCAGAAATCTATGGGTCTACATGTCCCATAAAACCTCACCTAGGCCTGCCAAGAGGCAATGCGGCCTGGGCAGCAGTACTTCTTTATGAGGTGCATGGAAGAGGAATTTTCAACTGTTCCTCCTAAGATCTCCCCTTCCACCCAAGTATGAAAGGTACAAGAGCTGTGCCCTCCATTCCCTGTGGTCCTCCTCCCCTCCCCGGGAACTACCATGCCCATCATGTTACCTCACAGAGTGCCAATGATGAAGCTGTTTGGATGAGTAGTGAAACGTTTCTATCTCTCAAAAAAAAAAAAAAGTCCAGTAGCCATGATTTAACTTCCAGATAAACTCACCTGCATGATTGAGAATCTTCACAGACATGCTACCTCAAAATGTTGGATAACCCCACCACCACCCCGTTAGGTGCCTGAAATGTCATGAAGGCTACAGCTACCTGGATTTATTTCTCTGGTGCCATTTGGTATGCCTATGCAAAGTGGAGCCTTCTCTACAAAAATCTAAATATTCTCGATTTCACTTGCAGATGCTGCTTGCTGTTCAAGAGCATCCAGAGGCCTATAAAATTTCCACTCCTGCCCCAAAATACCTGCTTTTTTGTCTATAAGCCATGTATAAGATGACCCACCACCACTACTTTTCCAACGCAAAATTACAATTTTGCAACTGGGCAAGTCTCTCCTTGGCTTAGTTCCGTGTCTAAGACGACCCTCCATTTTCAGTCTGAATTTAATTTAATTTATTTTATTCAGAATATTTTTACCCTGCCTTTCTCCTTGGAAAAGGACCCAAGGTGGCTTACAATAAAGAGAGCCAAGATACAGCCCAGAACATACTCAGGTTAGGAACAGGGAATTAGAAGAGGCATCTTACTGCATAATATATACAGTAGTCTGATAAAAGAATACTGTACTTGACTCAAATATCAATACATCCATCCATCCCTGTCCAAGCCTGGAAGAAACTACTGTACTTCCTTGGACTACATCCCCCAGCACCTTGGCAGTGGGGGAATTCTGGGTGCGGTGGTGTAGAAAAAAGAACTATTTTGTTTGGCTCCTCCACTTGTTTTGTTTCTGTTATTAGATGCCTGAAGAAGTGGGCTTGGTCCACAGGAAGGTTGCATTAAAATATAAGTCTTTGAGGTGTTTTTATGTCTTTATTTAGAGTATTTTTACCTCGCGCTTCTCCTCGGAAAAGGACCCAAGGCGGCTTACAGGAAGGAGGGACAATATGCAGCCCAGTACAAATAAGACATCTTCAAGTACAGTGGACCCTTGTATAACAAACAGCTTGCATAACATAAAATCTGTACAACATAAAAAATTCCGGAGATAGGGGCAATTTGCTTAACATAATCACCTCTGGGGAAAATCCGTACAACATAAAAATGGGATTACTCCATTTTCAATGCATTCCTATGGGGAATTTGTAGAAAGGAAAATTTGCTTCACATAATTTCATTTGGAACGAATTAATTCCTTTATACAAGGTACCACTGTAACTGAGAACAAGGAATGGAGGGACATCTCTTACAGCGTTTTTGTTTTGTTTTTATTTTTATTTTATTTTATTTTTGGGCCGGGAACATTCCCAGGCTCTCTCTCTTCCAAGGAAGAGGGGAAGAAGAGCTCGGGGCTTAGGACCGGAGTCTGGCCGACCCAGGGCTGAAGGAGAAGTGATGGGGGGGGCTCCGTTTGGGGCCCCTTGCACGGCCGGGGCCGTGGGGGTTCCTCCCTCCTGGGGCGCCTTCGGAAGCGGAGGCCTCGGGAGGGAGGGAGGCGGGCGGGCGGGCGGAAGGGAACCAGGGCTGGCTGGCCGGACCCGGCCCGGGCTCCTCCTCCTCCTCCTCCTCCCCGCAGCAGGCAGGCAGGCGGGCAGGCGGAGGGGTGGAGAGAGCGCGGAGCCGGCCTGGCCGAGCCTGGATCCCCTCCTCCTTGCCAGGCGTAAAAGGAGCAGCAGCAGCAGCAGGAGGAGCAGCAGCAGCAGGGGGAGCGCGCCTCGGCCTGGGGCGCCTCTCTCGGGTGAGCTGCTTTCCCACGTTCGGTTGGACACGCGTCGGGGAAGGGACGGGGGGCTTTCCGTTTTGCTTTTCTGGACCGGCTGCGGGCGGAGGAGGAGGAGGAGGAGGAGGAGTTGGGTGTATATGTGTGTGTGTGTGTCGCTGACTTGGCCGGCTGAAATGGGGACGCCGGTGATGGGTAACGTGGGAAGAGGCTTCCCTGGCGTGTCTTCCAGGTCGTTTTGGGGAGGGGGAGGTTTGGAGGGAGGATCTTGGGGGGGGATGTCTCCATGAGCCTTTCCCACCAGGATAGAGCTGGGCAGGACCCTTGGGGTGCCTGTCATGTGCAATGGGAGGAGAGGGGGGGAAAGCCCCCAGCATGTTTTTTTTTATTGGGGAGGGGGGATTCAGGAGTCACTGGGAGCACTGGTTAGACTGGGAGGCCGTGGTTTGGGTAGCAAGCATCTGGACAGTGCTGTGGTTCCTGCTAAAGCAGTGCTGGGGCACCTTGTAGATGACACTGAGACCGAGTTGCCCAAGCTGTGATTCAGAACCCACTAAATTTTTGCAAAGGGCCAATACATTTTTATTTTTTTTTAATTTTTATTGTTTGCTTTTAATCATTAATTTCCTTTCGTGTAAACCGCCCAGAGTCCCTATTTGGGAAACCGGGTGGTCTATAAATGAAAAAAATAAATATAAATAAAGAAATAAATACAGCCATTTAACCTGAACACAGCTGGCTGTGAAGGGGTGATGTTTTGTGCCCATGGAAAGGGCTCCGAGTGCCACCTTTGGCGCCTGTGCCGTAGGTTTGCCGACACTGTGCTAAAAGGTCTTAAAAAGCTGGGCATCAGGGCTTTAAAAAGCCTCATGGTGGTGGGTACCCAACCCCATGGGATTAGTTAAAAGATGTTCTCTGGTGCTCCATCAAGTGATGGATAAAGATGCCCAGAGTCCGTGGATGGCGGGGGTGGGGAGGGGGAGCAGGCCAGGCGTTGAACGTGGCATCGGGTTTGTCACTAATGGCTGTGCCAGTGTGACGAGGGTGACTGTTTCTCCAGCTTTCTCCCCAGGAGGATGTTGCGGTGTGGGGGGGTGAATCGTTCGTCACACATTTGCTGCCCTTGGCAGTGGGGGATGGATCATCATCATCATCATCGTGCATGATGAAACACTGAGCAGCCTTTGAAGCCTGTGCTCAAATGATTGGTTAAGCTTGCTGGTAGGAGGCTTTTGTATTTGCAAGGCTGCTGTCAACAAGAAAGCTGTGCATTAAAAGGAGCAGGTACTCCTACACAAAGAAATCAGCTTTCCATCCGACTGCTGGTGGTAAAGCAAGTCCCGGGTTTTAGGGTTGCTATTAATTTATTTTGTTATTTTATTTTAGAGTATTTAAGGCGGTTTACAGTAACGAGGGACAATATACAGCCCAGTACAATTAAGACCTATTCAAGTACAGTGGTACCTTGTATAAAGGAATTAATTCATTCCAAATGAAATTATGTGAAGCAAATTTTCCTTTATACAAATTCCCCATAGGAATGCAATGAAAACAGAGTAATCCCTAATCGCAAATATTTTTATGTTGTATGGATTCGCCCCATAGACAATTCTGTTAAGCAAATTCCCCCTATCTCTGGAATTTTTTATGTTGTACAGATTTTATGTTATACAAACCGTTTGTTATACAAGGGTCCACTGTATTGAGAACAGGGAATTGAGGGACATCTTACAGCATTGAAAGACAGCATTACATTAAAGCTACAAGAGCAGTTAAAGAGAGAGTAGAAATTCTGTGTAAATGTTATGAGTGATGGAAACTAACATTGAAAACATAGTGTCAGTGCAATAACACAAGGTTATAAGCGGTTATAAACACAAAGTCTATGTGATAATATATGGTAGATAAAGGATCATCAGCTCCTGTATAATTTGTAGGGTCAAACCTAAGAGAATTCCATTTCCTATTATGTTTGCTTGAGTTGGCTGGGCAGTTCAGTGAGTTAGGTATGTAGTGTAGTTGAGAATTGGATGCCTCATTGTGCCTCCAGTGAGAAAAGCCAGCCTGTGTAGCCTTGAGCAAGCTGCACAGTCTTAAGATCTCCCAGAAGAAAAGGAGAGCAAACCTCCTCTGAATTTTCTACCTAGAAAACCCTGAAAAAGGGTCACCATATATCAGAATTGACTTGACAGCACATTATTACTCTACAGTGTTATTATTATAGTGCTTCCTTCACATAGCCCATGCCTGTGATGCCAAAACTGGCAACCTAATCATCATGGCAACTTCTCATTCACTGTATAGATCTTAGTATTTTAAAGGTATATGTGAATAACAAGGACATCTCCCTTGAAAATATTTCTGGAGAAAAAATATTTGAGTAAGCTGATGCATTGTCCTAGCACAGTATGTTTTCATTGTGAAGAAGTAGAATTGGCATGCCAGTGAATGGGGGAGTCTACCTGTAGTCCTCAGCAGGAAGATGTTAAATTTTATAGACTAGCTTGGCCTTAGGTGTTTATAACAAGTATCATAACACTGAGATTTCAATTTTTGGTGCCAACAAGCCCACGTGGTCTCTTTTAAAGGAATAAAAACATAATGCAGGCTATTAAGTTGATCCTGCAGTGGAACAGAAAAGTAACTGCTCGTGTTCTCTTGTAGCTTTAAAGTTGTCTTTTAATGATGTAAGATGTCCCTCAATTCCTTGTTCTCAAACTTGAATATGTCTTAATTGTACTGGGCTGTACAATTACGAAGGAGAAAGGCAGGGTAAAAATACTCTAAATAAATAAAAATAAAAATAATTAGGGTTCTGTGACTGCTTCTAGCACACTTAGATTATATTCTTGATGCATTTTGACTGACATAAAATCCTGTCATAATTTCACTTCTATAAAATTATAGAATATAAGATTATAAAAATGTAATGAATATTTGTAAGAGCTGTTAGATACACAGTTTAATTAAAGGACATGGTGAGATACCGGTACTTCTGTTCAGGGCCCTTGGAAAAATGTATTTGGGAATATTTGGAAAATAAAATTGAGAAAGAGAGATGGCACTGACAATTACCTGTTCAATCCTAGCTTGTTCTATATTCATTATATAGAAAAAGCTGAGGATTTTAACATGTCTCCTAAGAGCATTCCATGTATAGAATGTGTAGAATTGATAATCAAAGAAGTAGTCAGATAAATGGAGATGATGTAGGAAGTGTTCTTATACATCTGTGCAAAATATAATTTATGATGCAATTTTTGATTGCCACTGTGGTGGTTACTTCACATCTGTTTTGTCTCTGTTAGTGTTGCACTTAGGAGCAGTACAAAAAAATCTTACTTCACGTCCGTTGCGCAACTACTGAAATTTGTCTCGACTACCCCCCCGGAATGGGTGCTAAGTGTGACAATGCTGTACCTGGTGCTGGGTTAGGGTTTTCCCTTGTCACTCTTTGTTCCCGCTTTCTGTTCTGAGACAAGACGCCGTGTGGTAACAACTGTCACGCAACAAAACATTCGTTTCTCTTAGAAAACTGTGTCCAGGTTTTTTATTTTTACTATTCAGAAGCGAAATATCGAAAAAGAATGTTAAGCCCCCCCCCCCAAAAAAAAAGGGAAAAAGGAAGCTGGACAAATTCAGTGTTTGTCACGGTAGAAGACCGTGAGGTAACACTTGTCACGAGACAAGTTATCACGACCATGGAACACTGAAACAGGGACAAAACCACGTGATTGCGACCAACACTGTCACGGTATAACACTAGTCACGAAACAAAGAAGGGCGTGAAGTAACCAACTAAGATGGTGTTAGTTGCTTTCCTACAAAGAATTTGAGGAAACTTTGCCAGGGACTACAATAAAGACATCTCTGTGTCTGTATACTTCGTGGACTTGAGACACTATGGATAGAAGTTGGCCACATGTGGTATTGTTGTTGGCTCACTGGTAGGAATTTAAAGTTCTCTGTGTCTTGTACCGCCCAGAGACCATTTGGTAGCGGGGCAGCTAAAAAAAATCTGTATAATAAATAAATACAGTGGACCCTCGTATAACAAGCGGCTTGTATAACATAAAATCTGTACAACATAAACATCCCAGAGATAGGGGAAATTTGCTTAACAGAATCACCTATGGGGTGAATCCGTACAACATAAAAATGGTTGTGATTAGGGATTACTTCAGAATCGGGATGTGATCATAGTTGTTGCAATTGCAGTGAGGCAATCAATGGAAAACAACCATACGGTGACTGAAATCCTTTCATCAAGTTGCTCCAAGTTTAAAAAAACACTGTAGTCATTACCAGTTGCTTACTGAGTTGAGTGACTGGGCGTGCAACTGGTAATGTCTTTAAAAACATAATTTGGGGCAATTTATCTCCAAAGATTACACCAATTGCATTCCTATGCAAGAGGAATTTGACCCATAAGCATTAAAATTTGATGGGTGTTTTTTTCCACTCAAATCGCAACTACAGTGATTTGGGGATATTGGCTGAGATTGACATATATTACATAACCAAATGGCAAATACAGAGGCTTGTGGGCAGTACAGAAAAATAAGGTTAATAAGGCATTTGCTTGAGATTTGCTTAAAATAATGCAATAATACAGTACATTTCAGGATTTACAAGAAGGGGCAGAATTTAGATTCATAGGATGATTTGGAACCAGGGAAGCAAAGTCTGCCTACATGTGCGTAAGGAGTGGTGAGCTGCACATGACTATGGATTCTTATTTCATTAAGGAATAACCTGCCAAAGTCCAGTACGACAGACAGGTAGAATTGCTGGTGGACAAAACCCGTTTATTTGCAGAGGCCTTCCCCAGCTAGTGATGTTGTTGTTGTTTTGTTTCTTCTCCTTCTACCCCCCCTTCCACCACCCATCTGAGAGAGGGCACATCTTTTATTATGGCTTTTATTCCCCCCCCCCCAAAAAAAAATCAGGCAGGATGAGATGTTTGCTATCTAACAGATTCTGTTAATGGCTGTTTTAAATGTGTTTTATAAGATCTTTTAATTGGATTTTTAACTGTATTAACTGTATTTTAATTGGATTCTATTTATAGCTCTGTTTTTTTTATTATTTGTATTTTATGACTGTTTTCTAAATTGCCCTGGGTAGTGCAGTTTGCACTAAGGCGGCGATATAGAAATACAAACAAACATAAATAAAACTATGAAGATAACAGGCAAATATCATTTATTATACCAGATGTTGAGACACAGAGATACAAAGTCCAACTCATCTAAAAATACCAAGAGATACTCATGTAATTAGCAACATGCACTAGGAAAATTTTTTGGGAAAAGTTAAAGATTTAAAAGGTTAAATGGCATACGACATAAAGATACTAAAAGAATGTAACAAGGATATATAGTCAGCCCTGCTTTTAAGTCTATGCTCCAAGAACATCTGTAGAGAAGTGCTTATTGATTCAAATGATGGTGTCATTGTCAATGGAAGGGTTATTCGTCTGTACCGGATAGGCAGATGATGCGGTATTACAGGCTGACTATTGAGATGGCAACAATGAAAGAAATTATTATATATACAAATGAATGTTGGGCCAACTTCATGGAAATTATTGGAATGCAAGCAACCGAGGAAATGCAATTATTCTGTATATGCAAAATGAAAAATTGACAAATCACGATCTTGGAATTTAACTGAATGAATAGTGGAGCCACAGTCATGCAGTAGCATCCTGAACAGAAATGGCCCAGAGCAGCTTGCTTGAATGTTATAGACAGCAAAACCTTAAAAATTGGCTTTGTGGGTGTACTTTCTGGTAAAGTGTGCATTCTACGATCTGCGATAAGTTCGGCTATATGGATTTTCACAGGGCCTACTATTAAAATATGTGATTGAAATACATATGTGTTGCAGACTCCTAAATTCATTTTGAATTAAGGGAATAACCAGGGAAGTATTAAAGTAAGTGGATAGAGACCAGGAAATCATACAACTGATAAAACATAGGAAGTCAGAATACTTTGGTCATATAACGAGAAAACAAAAGGACAAATTGTCACAGCTTGTCATTCAAAATGAAATGTATGAGAAAAGAAGTGCAAGTAGGATAAGTACGGTATATATTGGCCAAAGAACTTGGAGACTGGTATGGATGCAATAAGCTGCCTAGATGCCCTAAGCACATCCGATCTCACCTGATTTCGGAAGCTAAGCAGGGTCAGCCCTGGTTAGTATGTGAATGGGAGACCACCAGGAAATACCAGGTGCTGTATGCACCTGCAACAGGAACTGGCAAACCACTCCAGTATTCCTGCCAAGAAAACTCCATGGACATGGAGTCATGAAGAGTCGGTCACGACTGTAATGATACAACACACACACACACACACACACACACACACACACACACACACACACA
>JAHTLZ010000327.1:15339600-15378891 GCA_023846285.1 Phrynocephalus versicolor
ATAGATAGATAGATAGATAGATAGATAGATAGATAGATAGATAGATATGTCTTATATCTCTCTATCTCTGTCTGTGGCCTGTATATTTTTAATCTACTGGTCATGAATATATTCTCGATTTTCAAATTAACCATCTGTCTTGTATCCCATCTGTTTCTGCTTTCCCTGCTCCAGGCAGTGCGATGTCCACAGAAGAACAGCAACCAACAGAGCCTTCTTTATCATCTAACTCTAATTCATCCAGCTACTATGATGCCGTGGAAGGAGAGCCAGCAAATAAATATGAACCTGTTTCCCCCCATTGGTTTTACTGTAAGATAGTAGATTCCAGAGAGAGATGGATTCCCTTCAGCAGGCAAGATTCAGAGAAGTTGGAAATTGCCCACCAATCTAGTAAGTTGGCATTTAACGGTGGAGGAGAGATAAAATAGAGAGCTAGAATAAAACACCAAAAAATACAACATAACACCAAACATAGGCCATAAATGATTGCCTGTAGATGTAACCATACACCCCAGAGTCCTCAAGCCAATTCATGTTTTGAATGTTTTACTTCTGGACTCTGCATTTTATTTGATTCCATATGATATACATGGACTTGATATATAAACACTCACATTAAAATATAATAGTTAGCCTTTAAGGTGATGTAAGGTTTTCTTTTTCTTTTTCTCTCTTTTTAATTTTTGTTCTTTTGTTTTCGTTCTCACCCCTGGTCTAACTGTCATGTGCTCATTGCACTGTAGTTAAACTGCAATACTGCAGTCAGAGCTCTGCTCACAACCTGGGTTCAATCCCAGAGAGCCAACTTCCTATCTGTTTCTTCAAACCAGAAATAGATGGGGGTGTGGGGGTCATAAATGCATTCATGAATAAAGATCTGAGACACTTTAGAGGTAAAGTTGCAATTCTCAAAATACTTCATTGTAGAATATTTATTTATTTATTTATTTATTTATTTATTTATTTATACTTCTATACCGCCCCCTTAGTGCAAACTGCACTACCCAGGGCCGTTTACAAAATGGTCATGGAGTACAATATTAAAAAGATACAGGTATGAAAAAAGAGGGTTTTCTTTCTTTTTCTTTTCCTTTTCCTTTTAAAGATCTGATTTAGAAGTCTTGTTTTCCTTCCCTCCAAGGTGTTTAGGTTCTAGTTGTTGTAGCTTTTTATGTAATTTTTGCTTCACCATAGTCCTTACGTTCTGCAGGCAAGCACTGTGGGGACTTGGTGGTTCCGACAGAAGGGGGCAGGTACGATGTACACTTGAAGAAGAGGCAGCAGCGCGCCGTCTACTGGGAGGAGGCGGAATCCGAAGTGAGGCGCTGCACTTGGTTTTACAAGGGAGAAAAAGACAACAGATATATTCCATACCCTGAAGACTTCAGCCAAGAATTAGAGGTAATATTGCCTATGGGTAGCTGGCATGTGCTTATTTCTGGATGGTCTTCCTGGTTTTTTTTTTAAATGGGAAGCTGAACTGGGTTACATCATTAAATGTATGACTGCTACTTGGTTCAAACAAATGTAGTATAGGAAATTCTGGAAGTATACTAATTTTGCTGGAGCAGCAGGTGCCAGAGAGGGAACCTGGGTCAGCCTCTCTCTCTCTCTCTCTCTCTCTCTCTCTCTCTCTCTCTCTCTGTGTGTGTGTGTGTGTGTGTGTGTGTGTGTGAGAGAGAGAGAGAGAGAGAGAGAGAGAGAGAGAGAATCTTTCCCCCTGTGGTGTTTAGGCATGTGACAGTTACCAGGTTTTTTTGCACTCCCAGCTCCAATAATTCCTCAGACAGAATTCTGGGAATTGTGATCCACAGACACACTCCTACAGTCACCTTCGTTTCACTCACCTGACAAGACCAAGGCCGTCATTTCCAGCTGCAACCCTTCCTGCAAAGAACCTGCCATATTTTGCTTAACAGATCTTAAGTCTGAGAAGAAGAAGAAGAAGAAAACAAGAAGCAGTGGGTAAACTTAAATGAGTTAAAAACAGAAAATCATAGTATCTAGACACACAGAGTTAGTAATAATACTTGTCAATGCACAATAAAAAGCTCCCCCAGGCTGCATTAGAACCTCTCTCCTACCTACTGTTAGTGTTTTTAAATGTTGTCATAGTTCCCATTCATGGATTATTTGCATTGTGCCAGGTTTAGCCAAGAGCAGTTCAACCCTGTCTACCGCTGTGACACTAGAACTGGGCATCAGAAAGACACTTTGACATTTTTACTTTTTATTTGGTTTGTAGGTACACTTTGTCCTGGTAACTCCTGTGACTGTTCCTTTGTCACAATGCAATAGAAAGAGTCTTACTCTGTGGTGATAGAAATTGTGGCAACTTTCTTAACCCAGCTGGTTAGGGCCAGCAGGCAGAGATGCTCTGAGTAGTTAACTCTTTAACTTATTATTACTGTTGTAATTTATACTGAACTTGTGTTGTTAAATTTATGTATGCCAATAAAGGCTGATTGATTGAGAAAGAGTCTTACATGTACCCCAAAGTTGCCCAACAACCTTGCCTTTCTTGCAGTCCAGCTTGGCAAGCCATTACTACCCATTTCATATTTTGAGAACTTTGACCGACTTTATAACATGGAGCAATTCCTTTGACCTCTGTGTTTCAGACACTCATTCCTAGGCTGTGAGCTGTGATGGTCGGGAATCATCGTCAGCTCTTCAGCGTGAAGGGCATTTAAATGTAGCAGATGCCAGATTGCAGAAGAGCAATCAGGCAAGCTGTTTTGGGGCTGCCTCAGTTTGCATATACTGTACCTGCTTTGTGGCCTGTATTCTGCCTTCTTTCTCCTTGGGCACCAGGACGCCACTTATTTTGCTGCTGCTGGATTATGCAAACAGTCTCTCCCGCCACCCCCCACCCCTGTGTCGGATAGTTCTTCATGAGAACATAAGAAGAGCCATGCTGGATCAGGCCAAAGGCCCATCTAGTCCAGCTTCCTGGGTCTCACAGTGGCCCCACCAAATGTGTCTGGGAACGCACGAGACTAGATCTCTGTCTCCTGATAGCACTGCCCTGCATCTGGCCCTTGAAGTACCCCGGTGTTAAGCCTGGAGATTACACATCTCCATCATAGTTTGTAACCTGTGATGGACTTCACATGCAAACATTTGTGATGTGATTTAAATCGGATATATTTTTAAACTTTCAGTATCCTTTAAAGAAGAAAAGGCTTCCCCTAATAGTTTTTAATATTGCCTCTTGGTCTATGCTCCGCGCTTCCCAAACGATGTGAAACTTCAGAGGCATCCAGTCTGGCTTTTAGTTTCCTTTGGAAGACAGAGAATGGATGAGTTCAAGGTTGATGACAGAAGCTTGCAAATTCTGCTGTAGGGTTCAAAAAACATGTGCTTATACTACTAGGCAGATCTCCAGGTTGCCTGAAAGCGCAATTGAGGAGCTTTGGTCTTCTACCTATCTTCCATAGTCCTTTACATTTGGCCATATTGGGTAGGAGGGCTGAAGGGAGTTTTCACAGCCTTGCCCTTAAGAGACATCCACTGGCCATCTGGGTTATTAGTAGATGCAAAAGTGTTCTTTTGTCAAACTTCAGGCTGTTTGCAAGCAACACCTTTAAATGCAAAGCTGGAGTATTTAAGTATTCCACAATAATAAGGTAGCATGATCACAGTACACTTCTTCCTTGAATTGTACTATTCTGAACAGCATGGTTTTGGTGATGCACAGATGTTTTATCGATGAATACAGTATTCCAATGAACAAACGAACAATTGTTCAGTTAATACTGTGCCCTTGGCCACCCTGAACCTCGTCGGTTGAACACGATGGAAGAGAACCCACATAGCGAGAACTCTTCTGTCTGTTTGTCTCTCTGTCTGTCTGTCTGTCAGCGTCTCTCTCTCTCTCTCTCTCTCTCTCTGTGTGTGTGTGTGTGTGAGAGAGAGAGAGAGAGAGAGAGAGAATGGAGTACAGTATTTATGTTTTCTAGTTACGTTTTGGAGCTACACAGGGGTACAACACCCCTAACATCAGTGTTGTTCAAGGGAGAAGAGTATTTATTCTTAAGAAGGCAGTGTGGTTGCTAAATGAGGAAGATTTTATCAGTGAATTGGGGTGGAAAAAAGGGTCGGTGGTGGACCAAATATTGTAGCACATTTGAGACTAACAGGTCTGTTTCCAAATGTGTTTCTGTAAATCGAAAACTATTTCTCTTGCTCAAGTTCATGTAGCAAAGACATAGATCTATTACCTTGGTGCATTTGACTTTTCTATACACAACCAGAGGCCCACAACAGTTGGGATTAAGAATTGGATAGCGGACGGTGGGGATTGGTCCTGGGAACTGACTGGTTTGGTGATTGGTGCTGTAATTTTAAAGAGATTTTTTTCTCCTTTTCAGGATGCCTATATGATCTGTGTGACTTTAGATGAGTGGAAAAAGAAACTAGAATCCCCAACCAGAGAAGTAATCATACTACACAACCCAAAGGTATCGTAAACCTGTTCTTCTCTCACTAAGAGGAAACCCTGAACATCTTTTAGCAAGCAGCTTCACACGAATTTCAGGAAAATAAAATGGAACAGGTGGCATAATCTGTCCCTCCAATGTGGTCTGCGCAGCTGGGAGTCAGTGTACGTGGCCAGCCAGCATACCTGTTTTACCCTCTGGTGTTTCTACACTCCCATGCATGGAAATAACCCTTAAATACGGACACCACCTGTAAATTCAACAATGATTATGCCCATGTTGTGAGATCAGTATTATACAAGATGTTTGTTCTTATAGGCAGTTGTGTATTAGCTCCAGGATGGACATTTGGGGTTTTGTTGGGAATTGCATTTATTTAAAATATTTTTACCCTTCCTTGCTCTTTAAAAAGGACTCAAGGCAACTTATATCATTAAAATACAATATTGAAAATTACGAAACAGCAAGTATACCAATACTAAACCCTACTCAGGCAGCCAGTCTTCAAGAGAAAGCTTGCCTGAAGAGAAAGGTTTTTGTTTGCCCTTGGAAGGACAGCAAAGATGGGGCAGCCCGTGGGAAGAAGTTTCAAAGTCTGGGAGATACAGCAGAGAAAGTCCTCTCTCATGTCTCCACAAACATGCAAGGAAGCAGAATCCAGCTTCATCTCAGTCAAGAAGCTGGACTGGGGAGACGATGTATCCAATCTGATCCAATCTAGGCTGAATGGGCTAGTGGTGACGAACCTTTGGCACTCCAGATGTTTTGGACCACAACTCCCACAGTCCTTTGTCACTGGCAACCTAGGCTTGGTATTCTGGGAGTTGTGGTCCAAAACATCTGGAGTGCTGAAGGTTTGCCACCACTGGGCTATGTCCTTGCACATTCAGTTTTTCTTTAGGCTCCTTGGTAATGGAGTTGTATTGTTTGTATTATTTCTACTTTGTTGTCAGCCTTGCTCTCTAATTTGACTCTTGCATGCTTTCTTTCGATGTTCATTCAAGTTGATGGTACATTACCATCCCGTAGCAACCACTGATGACTGGGGTGCAAGCCCTACCGAACAGGGCCGCCCGAGGACTGTGAAGAGAGGAGTGGAAAATATTTCTGTCGATATCCCTAGCGGTAACTTGAGTTTTCTCTTTTAGCTTGCTTATTTTGAACTTGCATTGATTGGTTTTTGCTTCCTACCCGTTTATACAACCATTGTGCATTAAAACAAACGGCTTTCCGTATTTATGATTTTTGTCCAGTGAGGTTGCTTGTTAGTATGCAAATAAAACCGAGTGTAAGCCAAGGCACGGTTGAACCAAACTAAATGTATTCCACATTTTTATAGTAGGTGTGTGGACTAACATTTTAACACTTGTCACGCCCTCCAGAAAGTGCTGTGTATCATTCCAGTCGTGACAAGGAACCTTTCTGCTTGGGCTGGCTGCCTAGCACCACAAGATGCCGGGTGTGGGTGGGTGTTGCATCGCTAACAGTCATTGCCGACTCTTTGTGACCCCATGTCCATGGAGTTTTCTTGGCAGGAATACTGGAGTGGCTTGCCAGTTCCTACTCCAGGCACCTACAGCACCTGGTATTCCCTGGTGGTCTCCCATCCAAATACTAACCAGCACCGACACTGCTTAGCTTCCGAAATCAGGCGAGATCGTATGTGCTTAGGGCATCTAGGCAGCTTCCAGAAAGTGCTAGCAACATACAAAGGAGTGGCTGTGTTTGTCTGCCTCAGAGCGTTGACAAACACAAGGATGAGGGGAGGGAAGTCTTGTGCAACAGATTTATTTGTATGCCAGTGTTTCTCACGTTTAAATTGTTTATGCACAAGAGTAGAAATAGGCATCCTTTATTTTTATCTGTAGGGTGATGAGAATAATGTCCAGGTGGGAACGCAGATCATAGGCTCAGTGGGATTATCCATTCAGTTGGCCCCTCGCCAGGAGGATAAGCTATTTGCCAGGTAGATCTGGGTGTCACAGGAATGCCACTGATTTCTGTCATGCTCGGTGTTGACTAGAGATTTCCCCCTTTCTTTCTTTCTTTCTTTCTTTCAGGGGAGCCGTCACAAATAGATCATTTGGTTTTTGTTGTTCATGGAATCGGGCCAGCCTGTGATATTCGGTTCCGAAGTATTGTCCAGTGTGGTAAGTGTACTCTGCTCCACAGAGAGGCAACCCGAGAAATTGTAAAGGCAGCATTTTTTTATTTTTTTATGTTATTTTTAGCCTGTCTTTCTCCTTGGAAAAAGGACCCGAGGCGGCTTACAGAATGAGGGATAATATACAGACCAGCACAATTAAGACATGTTCACATTTCTGCTTTATTGTTTAGCCAATTTGAGGTGTTGTTTTCACTGTTTAATGGGGCGTGGTGGCTCAGTGGACTAAGGCTTTCAAAAACTGTTGGCTGCAAAGTCGGGAGCTCGGCGGTTCGAATCCCGGCTGGCAGGCAGCGGAGCAAGCTCCCGCTGACAACCCCAGCTCCTGCCAACCTAGCAGTTCGAAAGCATGTAAATGCAAGTAGATAAATAGGTACCGCTGTAAAAAGCGGGAAGGTAAAACATTGTTTCCTTGCAGCCATGCCAGCCACGTGGCCATGGACTTGCACAACACTGGCAATAAAATAAAATCAAAACATCCAGTATGCAAATATACACTATAAAATTTGGATATAAAAATTAAGTGTGAAAAAGAAAGAAACTAAAGAAAGAAACTAATTCTATGACCCAGCTTTTAAGAATGCTTGTGAGCCTATTTTTTAGAAGATAATCTTGCACTCAGGTCCAGCTGATCATGTTCATACTTTGCTGAGCAGATCTTGAACAGGATGGGAAGAGTTGCATTTCATAGTGCATGACATAACCTTTGCACAGTGTAAAAAGGGATGCATTTTTTTTTTTGCAAATACTATACCAAGGTACCCTTCCCCAAGTGATGAGGACCTAAAAGACTTGTGAGATAGTAGATGTCTATAAGGATGAGAATACTAAACCTTTTAAAGCAGGAAACAGGATCAGTTTTCCTCTTCGATCCTATTAGGGATTTGATAACATTGCATTTTGTTTGGTGCTTAATAGGCAGCCGGGGGGGGGGGGGGGGGTTGCTCCATGCCCTGACTCAGCACTGGAATTTTCTTACAGTTAATGACTTCCGCAACGTTTCCTTGAGCATGCTGGTGGCACACTTCAAGAAAGCCCAGGAACTGCAGCAAATTGGCCGGGTGGAATTCCTCCCAGTGAATTGGCACAGTACCTTACATACCGGCGTGGATGTGTAAGTGAATCCTACAGCACTCTCGGCAAGTTCATGAGACCTATTTGGAGGGCCGGGCGTAGACGGAAAGGAAGAGATTGCAATAGCTCCCAGAGGCTGCGGGTGTGATAGACTGCTGCATATAATGGCGGTATATACGTACCCGTGTTCCCCTGGTGGGCGCTGTGGCTGCCCAGTGTCCGAACACTCGTGTCTCTGCCCAGAAAGAGATGTAGAGGAGAAAGGACCCTTGAAGCTTTTTGTATCTGTGCCAAACAGAGGCGCCTTCAGTTGTTCTCACAGAGAAGTGGATAACCCTTGTGTCACAAGCAAACTCAAGGAGTTGTTTGTAGCCTTCTGCTGGAAAGGTCCAACAAACTCCCTTGTTTGGGAAATGTTTGGGGAGCCCCAGAGGTTGGGGGGTGCTTCTTTGAGAGGGGCTGGATTCCGTGCTCCATGGGGTCCCTTCCAGCTCGCCAGATCAACAGTCAGAATTTTTTTATTATATGTCCTTCTCTTCAACATCATCCCCACAACTGCGCCTCTGCTGCAGTCCTCCTAGAAATGTATTGCAACGGCGAAATGATACTTTTCCTGGAAGTTGAGTGCATGCTTTTAATATGCATGCGTCGCCCAAATAAGACATCATTAGGTCTTGCAACTTGCTTGTCACGCCCCTAAAAACCCATGCAGGGCTAATGGGAGAGCTGTGTAGTTAAAGCAATGGTTCTCAAACTGTACACTGTGACACCCTTAGGGACTACCAAACCCGGCTAAGGGTGCTATGGAATCCTTGGTACTACTCAGACCAGGCTTCCCCCTGTCCCTTCCCCGTTCACCCAAAGTACCGGTACTGTACATGGCTCCCCATCAAGTCCGGGGAGCCATGAGTCAAAAAGGTTTGGGAATCATTGACCTACAGCATTTCTCAGAATGTCCTCCTCTGAGTTGTGTAGGGGAACTTCCTTGCTGTAGACAGGCGGGTTATTGGTGGCCGCTGTTTGGAGCTGGCCACCATTACATTCTTTGTAGGCTTCCTGTGCTATCATGCTAGAATTCTCCCGTTAGCAAACATTCCTTTAGAACAGTGGTTCTCAACCTGGGGGTTGGGACCCCCTTGGGGGTTGAATGACCATTTCACAGGGGTCGTCATGAGCCAGTGAAGAAAAAGGCCCAAACGGCTTGGATCTGGAGGAGGGGGGGGGGGAGAAAGTGAGTTATTACCCTGATAGGTTGGAGGGGATGTCAGTCAATGGCACCGGAGGCTGCGATTGGCTGAGAGTGTCTGTAGAGGGAAGTTCCCTATGGCCCCTGTGGGAGTGGCCTGCCACAGGGGTCTTGTGGCCTCTTCCAAGCAGGGCAAGGGGTCACCACAACTTGAAGAACTGTATTAAATGGTTGCGGCATTAGGAAGGTTGAGAACCACTGCTTTAGAAGTTGATGGTGGAAGGGAGGTCTCCCGCTTTCATTTCAATGAGTTTTGCTTGCTGATCATTTACTTTTTAAAAAAAATCAGGTCATTTGCCACCCAGATATTTATATAAGAGGATTATGGGACTGGCACTCCCACTGTACTTCATCACTGGCTAAGCTGTCTAGAGTTTATGGGAGAGGCAGTTGAGTCAGATTTGGAAGGTTCCCCACCTGTTGAAACCCATAAAAATCCACTGAGGCCAGAGAGATTTGTTTATAAGTGAAAAGATGCAACGCTAGGTCCCCGTTCCCCCCAAAATAGAGTGCAGCGCTGTTTGGATCGGCACCTTGGTTGCAGTTGTATTTTTGCCCAACATTTGAGCTTCAGCCTTTCGGCAAGAGAATTAAGCTTCGGTGACAAGCTAAAAGTTGAAATCCCAGTAGAAAGTGAGAGCTGCCAAAGGAGATGTCGATACACGCTTCCCTTAAATGCCCTTCTCTACTACTTTGTCCTCAGAGACCTGGAACGAATCACCTTGCCGAGCATCAACCGCTTGCGACATTTCATCAACGACACCATCCTAGACGTTTTCTTTTATAACAGCTCCACCTATTGCCAGACCATCGTGGACACAGTTGCTTCGGAAATGAACCGAATCTACCTTCTCTTCTTGGAGAGGAATCCTGATTTTAAAGGCGGCGTCTCCTTAGCGGGCCACAGCTTAGGTATAAAACCTCTTTCTCTTCTTCTGTTTATTTCTTGAACAAGGCATTTCTCAGGGCAGTAAGCAATGAGCTGTGGTGCTGGAGGAGAGTCTTGAGAGTCCCCTGGACTGCAAGGAGATCTAACCTATCCATCCTGAAAGAAATCAACCTCAAATGTTCACTGGAAGGACAGATTTTGAAGCAGAGGCTCCAATACTTTGGCCACCTCATGAGGAGAGAGGACTCCTTGGAAAAGTCCCTGATGTTGGGAAAGATCGAAGGCAAAAGGAAAAGAGGACGACAGAGAATGAGATGGTTGGACGGTGTCATCGATGCAACCAACATGGATTTGACCAAAGTCTGGGAGGCAGTGGAAGATAGGAAGTCCTGGCGAGCTCTGGTCCATGGGGTCACGAAGAGTCGGACACGACTGAACGACTGAACAACAACAACAACAACAACAACAACAACAACAACAACAACAACAACAACAAGCAATAAAGGAATATAGTAAAGAAAATATATTCCAGCAAACCAAATCAATACATATAAAATAAATCAGTCATTCAATGAGCAGGAGATGGACAGGCAAATACAACTTGGCCGTCATCACAAAGAGATACTCTGAAAACCTTTGGTAAAGAGCGTTGTCTTAAAAACCTCTTAAAGGTGGAGAAGAAGGAAGCCCTGTGCATCTTGACTAGAAGCCCATCTCAAAGGGGTGGTGCGACAGCTGAGAAACCCTGTTGCATATAAAATGCTTGTGTGCATACTACGCACGAGTTTGGGATCTGTGTTTATTGACAGCGGGAGTACCACTACTCCCTTGAGTATATTACTCCTTTCCCCTTACCTTTTCAGTCTTTTGGTTGCATAGATTCCCAGGTGAAAATCATGTTAATCATGATGACAAAACAACTACAAAAGTCTTGTGGCATCCTAAAGACTACAACGTTCTAATAAGCATAGGTGTTCTGGACACGTAGCCCACTTCATCAGATACTCTAATGATTAGAGTCTAATCCAGTGGTTCTCAACCTGTGGGTCCCCAGATGTTCCTGAACTGCAACTCCCAGAAATCCCTTCCAGCACAGCGAGTGGTGGAGGCTTCTGGGAGTTGCAGTCCAGGAACATCTGGGGACCCACAGGTTGAGAACCACTGGTCTAATCCATGAAAGCATGTGCAAGATGAAACTTGTTGGTCTCCAGTGCACCATACGACTTTATATTGTTGTAATAGAAAAGAGAAAAGCAACCCCTGCTGATTCTATTCTTTTTTTAGGATCACTTATACTATTTGATCTTCTCACAAATCAAAAGTGCACATCCGATGAAGACAGCGATAAAGGCGAGGTACGTGCTTGCATGTTAAGTAGCTTCTTGGTTTTTTGGGGAGTAGGAATGCAGTTGTCCCCTGCTTTCAGTTGCAAATGTGGCTAGAAATAAGTACATTTTTTAAAGAAGTAGTAAAACAGCATACTGCTACTGCGGAAGATTTTTCAGTGTGAAGTGCCACTTCTGAGTTTAGCATGGGACTTAGAATGAACCTCGAATGAACAGAAATGAAAAACAAACAAACAGAAGGTTTGTCTGGTAAAGGCCAGGGTCAAGTCCAAGCAGCGCTCATTGAATTTGCTCTGCCTGCAGTTGGTTTCATTTTTAAGATGGCAGTGGAGCCCCTGGCAGATGAGTTAGGCTGCGTCTTTGCAAAGATCTCAGGTTTTGGAGAGGTGTGCTTGAAAAAGAAAGGAGCAGCCGCCGTGCTGTTTAAACAAGAGAAGCAATGGATGCTTTTTCTCTTTGAAACTGCAAACCCGCTGACTTGGTGTGATCTGACTCTGGATGGATGGTATTATGTAATGTTGCTCATAATAATTGCGACCGTCAGGTCAGGTCCTTCGTTGCCTTTTGTTTTCAGTGTTAGGATAGTTCCTGAGTGATGAATTGAATCTTCTCCAGAGGAGTTTTTAAATTATACAGTTTAATGTTAATGTTTTATTTAAAATACTTTTAACTTGCCTTTCTCCTCAAAGAAGACCCTTTTGCCTTTCGTTAAATATTATGAGAATGTGGTGAATCTCTTTCCAGGGATCCCGAAAACTGGCAGGCACCCCAGAAGACATCAAGTCGGTGAAGGATGTTTTAACGGAACTCGAACTTTCCGAATATTGCTCAGTATTTGAGAAAGAGGAAGTGGACAGGCAAGCGCTGGTAAATTAGCTGGTGTAGTTGCTGTTACCTAGAACTGCATAGTCCTGTTGGCTTTGTAGCGTCAGCACTGTGCTCCCTTCATGATGATAAAACGTCAGGAGGCCAAAGCAGGTGGGGTGCTGTGACAAAACCCTGGAAACAGGAGTAAGGAATATACAAATCATCAGCCAATCCCAGCAGGAGGGCGGGGAATGGTATGATATAAAAAGGGTGGAGCCTAGTCAGTTGAGGGAGTTCAGTGGAGTTCAGTTAAGTTGAGGTTTTGAGAGTGAGTGCTGGGAGAGAGCACTCCTCTGTGAGAGTTCTGTCAGGCAGCGAGGGCTATACTGTTTACTAGTTATGGAAGACAGGGAGGCTTGTAGAGCTGATTAAATCTATTACAGTATATGTTAAAGGCAACGCATACCATCCTCAGATATTGTTATATGTATTATCTTCTCAATAAACTTCGTTATTATTTTTATATGATTCATCTGAGTCTGTCCCAATTCATGAGGCGACGAGTTTAAAAGGTGGCAGCATTATTAAGTGAATAAAAGGTGGCAGCAGTACCATTTCCATCACAGAATTCAGTGTGAAAAAGGGAGGTGTCGTCACAGTTTAGTGGCACAGCAGTGGGATGTCGAAATAAACCCGGTTGTGCCTCTGAAAACTCAGTCTGTGAAAGGGAGATCATCACAGGTGCATACGTGTTTCTTGACACACGTGCAGGGGATTCGTGATCTTTAAGGTGGAGAGGTGGGCAGATGCCTCTGCTGTCCTGTGATAAGGGAAAGCATCCTTTTTTGTTGTGCATGCATCAGTTTATTTTCTGGGTATCTCTGTGGAGATTCTCAGTCATCCAGATGAGGTCACCTGGGAGTTGAGTTGTGGCCACTGGACTTCCTTTTCTCGTGGGATCAAAACATTTCGTGACTCATCCAAGTGGCTTCTTCAGCTCGAGAAAAGTTGGTTTAAGAGCTACTCCGTCATTCCTAGGTTCATTTGCAAACGTACCCGTCAGTTTCAAGCCTCAAAGGATGATTTAGCCCACAAATTCTATCGGCAAGACAGAGAGTATTTGACATTCCAGGTTTAATTTCCAAAGGCTTTTTTTTGGGGGGGGGAGGGAGGTTAAACAAAATGCAAAAAAAAAAAAAAAGATGCATGGAACAGAGTGTTGGGCATGATGGCCTTGTACAGGCATGTCCAAATTTCGGCCCACCTGATGTTTTGGACCACAACTCCCAGAATTCCGAGCCTGTATTTCCAATGGCAAAGGACTGTGGGAGTTGTGGTCCAAAACATCTGGAGGGCGAAAGTTTGGACGTGCCTGGCCTTGTAGGTTCCTTCCAACGTCACTCTTCTGTGATTTGATGGCTCTGAGCATGACTTAGAAAGGAATGTTGCCATATAATCACCATCGAGTGTAGGATCAAACAACAGAATTAACTTGGTCATGATACGGTGCCAGGATTATCCCACCTGCGTTTAATAACCTTGATTGCTTTTATGTTCTGGCCACAATCTACTGGCAGGAAGATAATAAAAAACACCCTTAAAATCTCCTGAATCAAGAATTAGAGAGTGTGCCTGTCTAAGTGTTGGCTTCTACTTGCACAGGCCTTATGCACAGACAAGGAACTCCAAGACATGGGAATTCCCTTGGGACCCCGAATGAAGATCCTGCATTACATAAAGAGCACGCGCAGCAGCTTGGTAAGCGCTTGTATAATCTTCTAATTAATTAAAGCCTTGCTTCCTGAATCAGGGAGCAGAAGCATGCCGGTACCCTTTGGATCTCCTTCCATTATTTTGCGAATATTGGCGTGATTTCGTGGTCAAAAACAGGCAGGCCTTCCCGTCCTTTGTTCCTCCTGCTTGTGCTTTTCTTTCTCCATCTTTGGCGGAAGCCTCCCTCTCTCCTCTTCCTGTTTTATCTTTCTTTGCCTTCAATTCTACCTTGCCTTGCCCTCTGAGTTAATTTGCTACTGCCCAAATCCAAGAAAATGTTGTTGTAGTACAGGCATGTCCAAACTCTTCAGCCCTCCTGATGTTTTGGACCACAACTCCCAGAATTCTAAGCTTAGACTGCCAATGACAAAGGACTGTGGGAGTTGCTGTCCAAAACATCTGGTGGGCCGAAGTTTAGACATGCCTGTTGTAGTATTTTAACTGTGTTATGGCACAACGCCACCATTATCTCCCTGGAAGAAAAGCAAAGTCTAATTGAGAGTCTCCTCATTAAGTCTTTGTGGAGTTTGTCAGAGGCAAGTGAAGGGAACTCAAGTTCTTTAATCGTTCTTCTTCTAGATTTTCATGATGCTCACCATCTCTTAAATATATTGCTTATTAGAACTGGTTCTTCCTGAGTCAGCAGTGTGAGGTGGCAGCCAAGAAAGCCAATGTGATTCTTGGTTGCATCAGCAGAAGGATAGTTTCTAGATCAAGGGATGTGATAGTAGCACTCTATTCTGCTCTGGTCAGACCCCACCTGGAGTACTGTGTTCAGTTCTGCACTCCTCAGTTTAAAGTGGCTGTTGTCAACACTGTTAACTCTGTGGAGAAATTCAATCTATGCAGCCTTTATTTGAATGCTATTTATGTACAAAAAAAAAAAAAGGATAATGTTATTGGAATTGCTCACCTTTGGTCAAAATAGTCCAATGATCTCGGCATTATAATTGTATTTAATTTTAATTATATTTCATATGTGACCCTAATTTTAAATTGTGTAATGCTCTGATATGAAGAAAGCAAAAAAGCAAGAACGGAATGGAAGAAGCCGAGAGCTGATTCAAATAGGGCAAATGTCCCAGGATTTGGGGAGACGATGAGAAATGTATAATATGACTTGGCGAAATGCCCGTCGTTCCCACAGCAGAACTAGTATCAAAGCCAAATCATGGTAATGCAGACAGACCGGAATCTTGTTGCAACAGTGTTGGACAGCTGTGGTCTCCTAGATGTTGTTGGGTAGCATGTTTGATGATCATCATTTATATAGATGAGGGCTGCAACATCTGGAGGGGGTCAGTTGCCCACCTTTCACAAAGGGAGCTGCCCACACTTGCTCAGTGGGACAGAGATTTGTGACCGCAGTGTGTTTTGAAAGGGAGGCTACAAAAATGGAGTGTTTTGTTTTCTTCTGTTGCAGTATTCTAGGGAGCAGATGCCTTCAGCTTCTAAGGAAAGAGGAGACACCCAGCAGGAGGAGACTCTAAACTCTGTGCAGGGTTCGACAAGTTACCAGCATCCAGAAGTTGTAACAGGGCAGGTAACCCTCCACCCCACCACCCCACAACCTGGGAGCCTTCTAAATTTGGATGCTATTGACCAGTTATAACAGAAAGACTATGAGCCATATCTGAGCTTTGCAGAAAGGTTTATTGGGTCAAATCCACACAGAGCTTCCCTAATATACAGAGTTTGCCTGTGGCCCGCCCTTGAATCCAGTACTTCCAGGGCCACGGGGAATCTAGTTGCCCACTGATAACCTGAAATGAAAAGACTAGTTCACCCAATCTATCATTGATTTTTCTAGCATATCCTGCAGTGCAGATTGAAAGATATGCTCCAGGAAATCTGTTCCCAGTCCTAACATTTTCCTTCTTCACTGTCTTGATATGCGTTTATCACAGTGGGTGCTTTATAGAGTTCCATCCTTCTGATTCTTGAAAAATACCCTAAATCGTTGTGCAAGTGTTCTTTTGAACAAATAGTACCAGATGAGATGCAACTTTGATGAAGATCCGAAGATTCCTGCATAGCTTTAATCTCCAAACTTAAATTGTTTTAAGCCTGAGTGTGTTATTACCTGGAAAAACTCCTATGAGCACCCTGGAGGCATGATGGGATACCATTTCCCCCCATATTTTTAAAACATTGGTCCAATTTTATTCAAAATTAGAGTTGTTGACATGCTGTAGCAATGTACCCCACAGTTGACTTTGGTCTTACATCCAGTAAAAAGGTAAAGGTTTTCCCCGCACATGCGTGCTAGTCGTGTCCGACTCTAGGGGCGGGGCTCATCTCCGTATTCAAGCTGAAGAGCCAGTGTTGTGCAAGTCCATGGCCACGTGGCCGGTGTCACTTCAAGGAAACACTGTTTTACCTTCCCACTTTTTACGGCGGTACCTATTTATCTACTTGCATTTACATGCTTACATACTTCTAGGTTGGCAGGAGCTGGGTTTCACAGCAGGAGCTTGCTGCGCTGCGTGGCACCCGGGATTCGAACCACTGAGCTGCCGACCTTGCAGCCAACAGTTCTCAGTGCTCTAGCTAGCCCACTGAGCCACCACACCCCCTGACATCCAGTAGGGAGATACTAATTTCAAGATGTTAATCTGTTATGTTGAGTTGATATGCTCTAGTTAATTGACTACATTTGCATTCTCGCAGACCTGACTCCTGTCTTTAAAACTCTGACAGGTCCATGCAAACTACCCTCAACTCCTCTACAAACCAGAGATCTTCTTTGCCTTCGGTTCCCCCATCGGGATGTTTCTCACTGTGCGCGGTGTGAAAAGGATCGACCCGAACTACCGGCTGCCAAACTGCAAAGGCTTCTTCAACATCTTCCACCCCGTATGTATGGCCGCGGCATCTTCCCCAGAGAGCCACAGTGTCCAGTCTATGCTAAGCTAAACTACCTTGCAAAATGCACCAAACAGAGTCCCTAGCAGCCTTTTTAAAAGCATTGAAGCTCTGGCTTTTTAGGGAAGCATTTGGCAATCGGCAACACAATGTTGTGTTGCTCTGTTTTGTTTTACCTTTCTCGACACCCTTTAGTTTTGCCTCTTGCCAGGCCTTTATATTCCATTGTGTGTTTAAGTGTTATGTTTTTGCTGTTTATTGATTCATTTGCTATTTATTTATTTATTTATTTTGGATATTTTTACCCGACCTTTCTCCTTGAAAAAGGACCCAAGGTGGCTTACAATAATGAGGGACAATATACAGCCCAGTACAATTAAGACATAGTTTAAGTTATGAACAGGGAATCAAAAGAGTGCAGTTTGGGCACTCAACAACTAATCCAACTGGCCTGTTCAATCCACTGGATTTAGGCTCCCTGTTAAGGATGACCCTTTGAAAAATTGTCAGCACTCGGGGGGTTTGCTTTGACTGTATCCAAGCTTTACGTCTTCCTCATCCTCTTCTGCTTTTGTGTGAACTGCCCAGAGTCCCTTCTGGAAAATTGGGCGGTTTAGAAATGCATGCATACATGCATAAATAAATAAGTAAATAAATAAATATTTGCGTTTGGTTTTTGTTGAAATCAATGAGCTAAACGCAAGCCGTAGTCTTTATTAGTATACACTCTTTGAATCAGTCACTGGTTTCTCATCCAACCGTTTGTCTGTCCGTCCATCCATTTGGTCTTCTCCGATTGGAGTAACAGTTGGATTTAAGCTCAGTGGTTTATGTAGAGGCAACGCAGCAATCAGGCACCGGCTCGTTGCACATTGGGAGTTGTGTCTGTTCAAGAGTTAAGGCCTCTACACGTTTCCTGGTCTGCAGCCAATTTTCCAAGTTCAATCAGTACATAGTGACATCCATACAAACCTCTCGTGACCATGAAGAGTAAATGAATCCTCCTTTGCCTCATTGCAAAGAGCCTCGAGGCACAGTGGTTAAATGCCTGTACTGCAGGTAAAACTGTGCTCACGACCTGGGGGTTCGATCCGCGGTAGCCGGCTCATGGTTTGACTCAGCCTTCCTTCCTTCCGAGGTCAGTAAATTAAATATCCAGCTTGCTGGAGGGGGGTGGGCATTGTGTAGCCTGCATAATTAAACTGTAAACCGCCCAGAGACTACTTGAAGTGGTATGGGGAGGTATATAAGCAGAACACTTTTGCAGAACACTTTTTTTGCACTTTAGAGGCATGCCAGAGCGGGAGGGGTTTTACTTGGAAAGCTTCCTTCAATGGAAATGGATCTCCATTATTCCTCCCACTTTTGTGAAACTCAAAACCATGCCTGTTTTTCAGCCCCCCCCCCGGGGGGTGGGTTTGGGAAGGGCCCCCCCCCCCCCGGCTTCAAAATTTCCCTAAATTCTACATGTTTAATCCGGCCTCTTTAAAGAGAAAGTGATACAGTTGGAGGGTCTGCCACTGAGAAAGAGCTATCCCATGTCCTATCCGAAACAATAAAATGTAAAGCTAGGTCTTGGAATATTAATGTGCTTGTTCACGTTGGACGTTGTCGCGCTTCATATACCCTGGACCGCTTTGGCATTAGGATGGTGCTGTTAATTTTTTATATGGGATTCAGAAATAAATAAATAAATAAATAAATAAATATGCACTTTTATATTTTGATTTTGAATATAGACAGATGAAACTCTTGCTAGGTAACTAGACCGTAAGATAGCAAGCTCAGAATGGTGTAATGATGTGGTGGTGAATCTTCAGCACTCCAGATGTTTTGGACCACAACTCCCACAGTCCTTTGTCATTGGCAGTCTAGGCTCGGAATTCTGGGAGTTGTGGGCCAAAACATTTGGCGTGCCGAAGGTTCGCCACCAGCGGCAACCCATTTTAGGAATGGGTCCAAATCAGATAAATAATGAAGTCGACTTTCTTTCTTTCTTCCTTCTGCAGTTTGACCCTGTGGCGTACAGGATCGAGCCCATGATTGTCCCCGATGTGGAATTTGAGCCGATGCTGCTTCCTCACCACAAAGGCAGGAAAAGAATGCATTTGGGTAAAACAGGAACCCTTCCTTTTCTAGTGGTTGGCCTTTTGAATTCAAGCATGGTCAAAAAAGAAGAAGATGAAGCCTCCTTGTGTTTCTGGAAGGCAATTGACTATGTGCTTATCCCAATCGTCCCCTGCTCCTCTCAAGGGGATAGTCATTCATGTAGCTCAAGGGGATAGTCATTCATGTAGCTTCTTCCGTCTGAAGAAAGTTGGTGGGAGGCTTCCTCAAACTGAAGAAGCTACTTCGATGAGGGGCGAAACATTTTGATCCCACAAGATTCTTTCCGTTGCAGCTTGTCAGCGTCTCTGGTTTCAGAAAACCTAACAGGTCCTCTCTCCTTCTCTTCTCCAGAATTGAAAGAAGGTCTCACACGGATGAGTATGGACCTGAAAAACAACTTACTGAGCTCCTTGAGAACGGCTTGGCAGTCATTCACCAGGACTTCATTGCCAGCGGTGGAGGCCGGGTCCACCGGAGATACTGAACACGAAGTGGAAGAGGAAGCCGATAACAAGAAGCCGGCAGGTGAGTGCGAATCCTGGCTGGTCCGAGGAGCCTCGTGGCGCGTTGCATCAACGGCAGTACTGCAGTTGAAACTCTGCTCCTGATCTACCAGCTCGAGGTTCATTCAACCTTCTGTCCTCCTGAGGTCCATCAACGGAGTACCCGGCTCGCATTGTAGCCTGCACGGTTAAATTGTAAGCCTCCCAGAGGGTGCTTTAAGCATAGGGTATATTAAGTGGCACGCCTTATTTGCATGGGTGTGCGGATGGTGGCTGATCTGTGCGGCGGGTAACATTGCCCCAGGATCACCTGAAGTTTTTCGGCTCTGCTCCGTACCCCTCCTTCACCAATGCTTCCAGTGTGGTAGAGCAATCTGTGCCACAAAATCAGACATTCTGAAGATGGGGATACAGTGAGCTGGTGTCTTTGGATAGGTTTAAAAGATGTGGTTAACACTGCAAATTTTATTTATTTATTTATGTATTTTGAATATTTTTACCCCGCTTTTCTCCTTGGAAAAGGACCCAAGGCGACTTAGAATAACGAGGGACGATATACAGCTCAAAATGTTTGAGATATACTCAAGTTAGGAACAGGGAATTAGAAGAGGTATCTTAAAAGATAGCATTAAAGCTACAAAGACCACGTGTCAAGAAAAAAAAAATCCATTATGAAGGATGGAAACTAACATGGAAAACACTACTGTTCATGCATGGTAATCCGTCTAAAAGACACATAATAGGGAGTCCCTCGTTCAGGAAAAGCTTGCCTGAAGAGGAAGGTCTTTGCCTGTTTCCGGAAAGGCAGCAGAGATGGGGCAGTCCCGTCCTCCAGCGGGAGGGAGTTTCAAAGTCTGGGAGCAGCAACAGAGAAGGCCCTAAATGTTTTTACGATTGCGTTGCCCAGATATTGGCTGTGACTCGCCCCCTGCCCACCCCCACCCCCATCTTGGATGAAGAAAGCTAAGGAGCAGTGAAGATTGGCTTGCTAGAATCTTTGGACCTGAACCGGGGAATGGCTTGACTCTTGGGGCCCAAATTGCAAATTTGCAAATTCTTTTCTGCTTCCGCAAGTGTGTAAAAGTTCTGCCTTCTTTTGTGCGGCTGCCACCTTTCAAGAGGGCTACGGAAGCAAAAAAAAATCATAGCACCTGTCTTCTCAAGCAGAAAAAGGTGCCTTCCAGTACCTGTTACTAGTTGACAGTCCGGTCTTCATCGATGCGATCAGGTAACCAATTTTAAACTACCCTTACCTATCCTTTATTTCTTTTAAATGCAGAAGAGAAACCGGAGGAATTAGCTACACCGGTGAAAGAAGAGCCTGCTCCGGTTAATGTGGGCATGCTGAATGGGGGCCATCGCATTGACTACGTGCTGCAAGAGAAGCCGATTGAAAGCTTTAACGAGTACCTCTTTGCCCTGCAGGGCCACCTCTGTTATTGGTAAGCTTTGAAGTTTTATCCGTCTGTTTTCATAAGTTGATGAGGCTTTTATGTAATTTTCTTTCCAAGCGCCTCAAGGCCTCATGTACATTTATCTTCTCCGTTTATGGTTGGCGCAGTGACCTGGTGAACTAGGCTGTGCAGAGACCTTTTTGCTACGTGGGAATTGCCCTGAGCCTTCCTGCATTGTTTCTGGAATACCTGGATTGCCTTATGTCTCGTTTCCTAGTGTTGTAGGTACAATTAAGGCAACCCTACCTTGCTGCAGGGCTCAACGCCGTGATATTTCATAATGGGAAAGCTTGCCTGTTGTAAAGTGTTCCCCTCGATTTCTTCTGTTTCTGGAAAGGCAGCAGAGATGGGGCAGTCCTGGCACACACACACACACACACACACCACGTGTTGTTAGTCTGTGGAACTCCCTGCCACAAGATGTGGTGATGGCATCTAGCCTGGAGGCCTTCAAAAGGGAATTGGACAGATTCCTGGAGGAAAAGTCCATCACAGGTTACAAACCATGATGGAGATGTGTCATCTCCAGGCTTAAAACTGGGCTAATTCAAGGACCAGACGCAAGGGAGTGGTATGAGGAGACAGATATCTAGTCTCGTGCGCTCCCAGACGCATTTGGTGGGGCCACTGTGAGATACAGGAAGGTGGACTAGATGGGCCTTTGGCCTGATTCATCATGGCTGTTCTTATGTTCTGTAGGCTCCTGCTGTTTCTGGTCAGTTTGGGGTCTTTTGCTTGAGAAATGAGGCCTGAGAGGAGACATCAAACAAGTTTACTTGCTTGCTTTTTGGTTGCTTGGTGGTTTTGTTGGTTGGTTTGGTGTCATATGTCGGGCGCCTTTCTCCTGATGAAGGTGCAACTTGGGGTTGCCCAGTTGAGGAGGAATCAAGTTCTCTTGGGCATATCTCTTACAATGAATGACACGTCTCTAGAATAAACCATGCTAAGAGCCAAAATAATCAAAGAAATACTTAAAGTTTCACCTGTTCTTATGTAGGCTATTTTTTACTGATTGTTGCCAGGAGCTGCATTCAGCTAAATATAAGCCTGAAGACAGAATCTAACCTTTACTGAACCATCCAGATGGTCTCTAGGGTGGTCTTTTGCACCACTTGGGAGGAAGAAACTAAGAGCAGCCATTTGACCTTCTAGCCATTTTCATAGTTTTTTTTTTCCGGGCTGAGAAAAACTTAACATTATGGAAGAGAAAAGAAGGTGGGCAGATCTCTGCTAAAACTCTTGCCCATCCGCTGGGGCCTTTTATTCAAAGTGGGGACCACGACCACAACGTTTGCCCCCTTCTCTGTGTTGGAAGATGAGAAGGGGCATCTTGTCCGGTGTTTTGAACGAAGCTGATCTTCCATATGGATTCCAAGGGGCTTCCTGTACAAGCCTCCTAACCCTCCTAAAATTCCTTCTTCTTCTCCCTGTATTGATTGACTCATCATGCCCAGGGAGTCAGAAGACACGGTGTTACTGCTCCTCAAAGAGATCTACCAAACCATGGGCATCAACATGGACCAGCCTCTTCCATGAAGCCGACACGACACACTGCGGTGGTCTTTGGTTACCAAATGTAAGTCCCTTTGCCGTTCAGACTGACTAACTGGAGGGACAGGGCCTGCTTGGGTTGACTTTACCAACGGGCTGCACAGCTAGGCCGATGGCCAAAACGTTTGGAAATCGATCAGGCCACGTCCGCGCTGTGCAAAAGTGTTCTGCTTATATACCGCCCCATACCACTTCAAGTAGTCTCTGGGCGGTTTACAGTTTTAATTACAGCGTGCAGGCTACACGTTGCCCTCCGCCTCTCCCAGCAAGCTGGGTACTCATTTTACCGACCTCGGAAGGATGGAAGGCTGAGTGAACCTTGAGCCTGCTACCTGGGATTGAACCCCAGATCGTGAGCACAGTTTTACCTGCAGTACAGGCATCCATCCACTATGCCACGGGGCTCCTTCTGCAGCAGACTCAATTGTGTCCCCTAGGAAGCAACTCACTGGAGCAGCGAGCAAAGCTTGCACATTGGTCGTGCTTTCACACGGCCACTAAAATCCGCTGCAAAGTGCTCTCAGATGCGGAGCATAACATCGTTTTCCCACAAACAGCAGAGTTTAAAAAAATAAATAAAGTGCGACCACGCCCACTTAAGTGCGACTCAGCGCATTTTACAAGTACCTGGTCTCGAGGTGGTAAAATCCTTGTCGCTGTTCCGATGCGGATTTTAAACCGTTACTCGAGTCCGTGGGAACATGGAGAATCCGCAGCAAAACCTTTTTCTCCCCGTTATGGTGTCTTTGCTGCCGTTCTCAGTCGTGGGATCAGAACAGTTGTGGATTTTCAAATCGTGACCATGGGAACATCTGATCCGCAACATCAACCAAGTGACCACTCTGGAGGGTGATCCAGATCAAAGTTTGCTGCGGATTTTAGTGGTCATGTGAAAGCAGCCATTGCTAGATTTAGTTCCTAGTATTAAGATTATATACCGTACTTAGAGAATATAGTGTGGATCTTTGCATAGCAAATATCCTTGTTATTCATGGCTGGGACAGATAAGTCGCAGAAGTTCTAAGTGACCTTAAATGGGCAAGATATATTACTATTGAAAGATCCTGCTTTTGGACAAAATAGTCCCATCATTTTAACATTGTAATTTTGTTTGAACTTGAGCTGCATTTCTTAGACATCCAAATTTTTTAATTCTGCAGTGTCTCGATTGCTGCCCCCCCCCCCCAACATGTTTTGCATGAAATGCCTAACAGTTTCTGGATAGCAGTGTTAGACAGTGGTACCTCAATATATGTTTGTCTCTAGTTACGAAAAAATTGTGATATGGAAGGAAGTCCATCCAGGGAGCAATGCACCCTGGGAATAGAAGTCTTCTGGAAAACTTCAGCAAAAACTCAATATATGAAAATTCTCTATGGGAAAGCTCAAGATACGGAAATTTTGCAGAAGACTTCAGTTCCCAGGGTGCATTGCGCCCGATTCGAATCAAGATGTGAAAATTTCCAAGTTACGAAGCATCTCGAGGAATGAATTTTGTATTTAGCAGGACAGTAGGACCCCCATATCCACTGATTTAGTTATCCATGGTTGGCAGAGGAAAAAAATTAAATAATTCAGCAGCCACAAAGCAAGCTGTAAAGCAAGCTGCTGTCACAAATAGCATCTGTAAAGCAAGCTACTGTCACAAACAGTGGCCATAAAGCAAGCTATTGTCTCAAAACAGCAGTCATAAAGCAAGCTACTGTCAGGAAACAGCAGTTTGGGGTTGGGCGGGCAGGTGTTCTCTTTTATCCACGGTTTACATTATCCACGGGAAGGCCTGGAACCAATCCCCAACGGATAGTGGGGTCCTACTGTACTACTATATAATGTCCGCAACAGCCTGGCTGACTTTTCAATTGCTTCCTTAGATTTCATGCCGAAACTTCATTGGTCCTCCTGTCCACCTTGCTCCTCCCATCCGTAGCTGACATGCGCCCGGCGTGCTTAACCTCGACTGACTGGAGCTCTGGAGGATCCACCTGCCCCACAACAAGCAGGGGATCTCACTCATACCTCTTCCCACCACCACCACCACCTGGACTTTCTGGGCTGTGTCCTCCAATGAGAAGCCTGGATTGCGTCACGTTGCAACACCACCTGCGTCCATCGGTGCTGCAGACTCCACATACACGTCCTCTTCAGCCGGAAGGCCCTCCCGGTGGACGTTGGTATTCCATGGAGAGATCCCCCCCCTTCGGCAGAGTCAAGCTGCTAAGCACTTGGACACATTGCAGGCAACTCTTCTCCTTGGGCAGCCCTGGACCTCTTGCACCAGGCATTTAGTTTTCGGGAGTTTGTGTGTGAGCATGTTTGTACACACGTGTGGGTATCTGTATACATATAAGCACACCCACCCACACACATATATATCTATACACCCCTCTTCATTGGCAGATGGAGCTAGAGACCAAAGCGAAAGGCTGCCCAAGGCTCTTCTTAACCGCAGGGCAAACCGAGGTCCTAGCAGTTGCTGCGTGTGGTCTTACGACACCTGCATCCAGAAAAGCCGAGAGCTGGCTACTCGGCCCAGGAGGGAACTGACAAGCACACGAAACCTCGTACTTATATCCCCCCACACCTATCTGCCCTTTGCACCAAAGTCACTCCTTTCGTTATGGCAGGACTGTCCTTCTCTTTAAACGAGTGGCCCTTCAGTGGGCTTCAGCTGGTGGGAGAATCAGGGCTCTTGCCGTTGCCTGTCTGGAGAGCTGAGGGCTGTTCAGGCAGCCAGGCAGGGAGGCTCGTCGCTCAGCCGGGCGTGTGTGGCTCAAGCTCTGTTTCCGCCGGTTCTCCGACCTGCTGGGAAGGTTTTGGAAAGCGAAGGCCGTTTATTTGCAGTCCTTGGGCATTATCGGCGACAGAAGGTGGGTTTTGGTGACTCGGTAGGCAAGGCAGCAATCCACTGCCAACTTAGTGTTCCTCGGGAACTGTGTCTGATACTAAATTAGGCCTCTACCTATTTGTGATCTCTGCAGCCGAGTAGCGACACCCATCCCTCTCGTGACCCTGGTGAGTGCAGTAGGTGCCTGCCTACCCTGCCCTTGAGGCTTGGACAAGGCAGGAAACGGCCGGAGAAACCACTTGCTGTTTCTTCTATCAACGGCAGTGACCACCAAGCCGGCCTGAGATTGCAGGGCGTCCTCACCAGAGCTTACTTCCTCCAAGCTAGCAGGTAGCATTAGTAAATATTTGCTGAAGGAAATATCCGCAGTTTAGAGGCACGCCAGAGCAGGAGGGTCCCCCCCCCCCCGTATCTTGCTCTGCTTGGATTCTGGAGAGCTTAACACTTGCCCCTGGAGTTTCAGGGTGTAGGCCCTTGCTGCCACAGGACTGCATAACAGCTTCACCACCAAGCGATGGTCCCCCGTGTCTTGGCGTGATTGCTGGCTAGTGGCCTAGCCAGGGGTGTCCAAACTCTGGCCCTCCAGATGTTTTGGACCACAACGCCCAGAATTCCAAGCTTGTATTGCCAACGACAAAGGACTGTGGGAGTTGTGGTCCAAAACATCTGGAGGGCCAAAGTTTGGACACCCCTGGGCCCTAGAGTCTCCACGGGTTTACTAAGATTTTCCTGGAGTCCTCTCTACAAGGGTGGGTGGATGGCGGCAGCAGCAGGCAATGCATTCAGGGGAAGGATGTGACTGTGTTATATTGTTCTCACATTGTATTATAACTTGCCGGCAGGCTTTCGATGTTTTTATTCTGCCGGATATAATTGCACTTGTTTTCATGGCACTGTTCCTTCCCCCTTATCTCTCGACGCTGCAGCGATGACGGAGCAGCACTGTAAGGCACAAGTCAGTTCTGGATTAGACTCTTCTCTCGGCAGGGGTAAGAGGAGTCCGGCCTTGCGACAGTTGGAAGTTTATGCACTTTGTAAAATATATCTATTTAAAAGAAGTTATTTAACCTTTTCCAGTAAAGACTTGGTCTTGAGTGCGTTTCTTGGCCTCGTCAAGGCGAATCCAGATGTCTCTGAGCAGGGCGAGGACTGGTTTCCAGTCTGCCAGTACGGAGTGACGATGTGTGATTGCATCTCCAGTATTTGGCTTCTGTTAAACATTCTGAGTTTTTACATCCCTTGGCTGTAATTAGATGTACATCTAACGGTTTTCAGGTTGCAATGGGCAACCTTTTCTTTCCTTATTGTTGCACAGGACACAGCTGTGCCAGGGAACAAACTCAGGAAAGGGGGTCCCAAATGTGAAGCTGCTTCCACCTGTCTCGTTTTTGTTTTTCACTCTGTTCTTTTGCACAGCCCTTGCTTGTTCAAACCATTTGTGTCCCATGCAAGTGTAAACATGTTTTCTCATGGCCTATCGCGCCCAATGCGATTTCCTACATTTAGCATCCAAGAAGAAACACAACTCTTGTTCTTCTAATTTACAGGCAATTTTATTAAGAGAACACTTTAAAACAGCCATCAAACAATTCAAATTGTCCTCTAAACATACTGCTTAAAAGAGGAAAACAAGAAATCCTAATTCTTGTCCTACAGACCACCCTTCATTGACATGGGTGAAGGGTAGCATCAGTTTAATAAGGAGCAGAAAGTGAGTTGGCCGAAAGGATTCTGAGGCAGCTGCTTGTTCGCATAGCAGAGTCCAAAAATTGCTGAAGGACCAGAATGGATGTGATGTAAATCATATTTCAATCAGGTTTTTGACTATTTTTTTAAAAAAATTAAAGCAATGTTATTTTAAAAATCATTTTAACCTACCCTGTTAGGGCATGGTGTCTCAGTGGGCTAGAGTGCTGAAACTGTTGGCTGCAGAGTTATTTATTTATTTATTTATTTATTTATATTTATTTATTTATTTATTTATTACTTTTGTATACCGTCACATCTTCCAATGTGGAACTCGGGGCGGTGAACAATAAAAGCGAACACATGCATTAAAAAAAAGGCAACAATAAAAGCAGAGGGGCACAATACCCCCCCCCCACAAGGGATGGCATGGGCGGCGAAAAAAGGAGAGAAACAAAAAGTTGGCAGACAGCGGTTCGAATACCGGGTGCCACGCAGCAGAGTGAAACCCCGCTGTTAACCCCAGCTCCTGCCAACCTAGCAGTTCGAAAGCATGTAAATGCAAGGAGATAAATAGGTACCGCCGTAAAAAGCGGGAAGGTAAACAGGGTTATGTGTGCAGAAATGCATTTAGCCATGCTGGCCACAGGCTTCCACAACACTGGCTCTTTGGCTTGGAAATGGAGATGAGTGAGTCGCACATGACTATCATGCGTGTGGGGGGGAACCTTGACCTTCACCTTACACAGGGCTGTACTAGGCCCACCCTGCTCTAAATGACTTCCCTCAAAATGGATGCCGGATGAGGGTGAGGCAAGATGGCTGGCCCTCATCTCTGAGATGCCCAGACCAGATACATTCTCTTTTTGAAGGCAGCTGAGGGAACACGCAGGACCTCTGAAGAGCGAAAAGGCCCCCTGAGGGAGCAAAGCAAAAGAAGGAGACTTGCAAGTGGAGTGAAGCGAACATGATTTATGGCAGAAGCTTCTGTGCATGGGTCCACTCAATCAAATGCATAAGTCATTCATCTAGCGCAGTGGTTCTCAACCTGTGGGTCCCCGGATGTTCCTGGACTGCAACTCCCAGAAGCCTCCACCACTCGCTGTGCTGGAAGGGGTTTCTGGGAGTTGCAGTCTAGGAACATATGGGGACCCACAGGTTGAGAAACCTACGCCCAACCCTACCATTAGACACACTGAGGCCACTACCTCAAAAAGCAGATGCTGGGGCTGATGGCAAGTCGCAGCAGCTCTCCCAAGGGATCCTTTATTTATTATTTTATTTTATTTAGAGTATTTTTTTACTCCGCCTTTCTCCTTAGAAAAAGGACCCAAGGCGGCTTACAGAATGAGAGATAATATACAGTCCAGTACAATTAAGATCCTTTCCATTGAGTTCTACGGTGGACCACAGAGGCTCTCCTCATCTCTGAAACTGACCTGCTTGCCCTCAGGTGGAATGGAGGATGCTACTCCAGTAACACACATCTGGCAGTCCTCCAACTCTTAATAGGTGGAATGGAAAAGGGGCCACCATCCTGTCTTCTTGTTCCAGTGCCATGTTCTCATGGAACGTTGGGGATCAGTAGCCTGAAACTACTGATCTAAAGCTATTCTAAACAGAGCGGCTGTGCCCACTTCGAACCAATGGCTTAAGTTCTTTGGCCAGAATGTTCTTCTATGCCCTGGGCCACGCTTCTCATCTATTTTTCCTATCTTACGGGTCACCCTGCTGTTTATCGTTTCTTACCCCCATGCCGTTGGATTCCAGCCTTCTTCAACACAGACATAAGAAGAAATCTCACCGAATTGGGGAGACTTCTCTGTAGATCTACTTGTCAAATGTACTTAAAGATCACTGTACATGAGACACCCAGTATACCTGTGAAGACGGCCTCACTGATGGACTGAGAGCATTGGCTTCTAACTTTGGGTCTCCAGATGTTCTTGGACTACAACTCCCATAAATCCTGACAGGCACAGCTTGTAGCGAAGGCTTTTTGATCTAAGAACACCTGGGACTCCAAGATTGGGGACCCTTAGTTTCAATTTTGATCGGCCTGCCTGGACATCTAAATGGAGGTAATGCACTATGTCCTTATTTCTAAAAGCCTACGTCACTCTTGACCATGCATTTCACGTACCATCACGTCGTATCCGACTTACAGCAAACCTATGAGGGTTATCAAGACAAGTGAGAGATTTTAGAAGCGGTTTTACCAGCCCACTGCCACTCCTCCCTGCCACGTTTCGGTGGCCAGGGAGCTTAGGTCTCCGTAGCCTGGTCCACCATTTTATCCGCGACACCACACTGGTGATCCACCTCCTACAGCAGGCCTGGCAAGGTGTGGTTCTCCAGACATCGCAGAACTGCTCTTTCTAAGTTCCCTTGCCATCGGCCCAGGCTCATCAGGCTGGTCACAATATCTAGTGGGCCACATTTGCCCACCATGGTCCCAGAAGGACCTGAAGTGTTACAGAACAGGGGGACACCCTCATGGTACAGCTAGGTTGGCTCATCTCGTTTTCTCCATGGTGCCAGCCTAATGCACCTTCATTGGGACTGGACGGTGTTGATCCTGGGGATAAATGAGGTACAAGATGAAGGCCTTGGCTTTGTGGGAAAGGAACTGGGCTTTGCTTCGTTGTGTGTGCCCACCGCAATCCAGACTTTTAATGCAGGCACGGCTTAGCTTGTAAATGGACTCAAAGGATCAGCCCCAAACTTCTAAGGTCTTTCAGATTGCCTGGGATGACCGGGGAGGCGACTTCCACCATTCATGGAACAAGGAAAACATAAACCTTCTCTTTTCTTCTACCAGACCTGCCAAGAAAGGGAGCAACCTTCACTTTTCTTCTTCCAGCCACTAAGCATGGACCGCTGTGCCCGCTTGCTTCATCCAGACCCCAGGGCATGCAAGATGGTTGGTGGCCATCCGCCACAACTTTAGACCTCCAAGCGGAAGCCGGAGAGTGACAGCTTTTGCCTCTCGGGGGCCGAGAGCCTGGACAGGCGCTGTAGTGGCTGATGGCATTCGGGGTCAGTCAGTGGAGGGTAGTGCTGCCTGTAGCAGAGGTAGGCAAAGGCCAAGCCCATTCCCGAGCCAACAAGCACATCTGGGGAGGAAAGAGTAGAGGAGAAGCGTCAAGGAACCTTTCCACTCGGGCTGGCTGCCTAGCACCACAAGATGCGGTGTGCGTGTGTTGCGTCGTTACAGTCATGCCGACTCTTGACCAGTGCTGTGGCCCCGACCCATCTCCCCACCTCAGGGCCCTTCTCACCTTGCCAATGATGCTTATAATCACAGATGCGGGATAAAGCAATGAGCATGGCGACCAAGAGGGGCATTAAGAAGACACAGAGGCGCCAGGATTGTCCTTGCCCACCGGGCGCAAAGCAACGGAGCTTCCCTGCTACGTAGAAGGATCCAAAGGCGAGGCCAGCAAAGGCAACTGGAAGACAAGGTGGATTATGTTGGGACTCAGAGTAGAAAGGCTAGCACTGAGTCTCCGACAGCTTGAGTTACAAGATCTCTGGCGAGGCTACGGTATAGGCCAGTGGTGGCAAACCTTTGGCACTCCAGATGCTTTGGACCGCAACTCCCATCGTCCTTTGTCATTGGCAATCTAGGCTTGGAATTCTGGGAGTTGTGGTCCAAAATATCTGGAGAACCAAAGATATGCCACCACTGGTATAGGCTGAGCCTGGGAGGTGAGTTCCTAGCAGGGTATTCTTATATATGTATGTCTACTCAGCAGGGCTGTGGAGTCGGTAGATAAATGTTCCGACTCCGACTCCTAAGTTGTTTTGTACTTCCGACTCCGACTCCGACTCCTCTGTATTAATATGTGAATGTATTTTATACATTCCTTGAACTATTGACCCTCCATTCCCTTCACTTATACAAGTGTCTCTAGTCCTGCAAAAAACATATTTACTTAATCCCTTATCAATGAGAGGCTAGGTTACCCGTGGGCGCTGCATAACAGCAGAACACAACACTATGGAATATAAGTATTGCCGCTCCTAATTGTGCGTTGCGTGCCATATAGTGAAGCACATGAAAAGCATGCTTCTTCACGGTCACTTACCGTGTTCGTTTTGCAGTTACGTGAGGCACTGCATGCATTGGTCTTTATTCTTACATTAGAGAAGTCATTAATTATAACCTTTTGTGAATTGGGACATTTAAACTTACTTTTTTAAAAAAATTCCAATCTAAATTTAGTAGGAGTCGGAGTTGGTGCATTGTTTGCCGACTCCGACTCCAAAGTTATTTTTGCACTATTGCTGTCACATATCCCTGTCAATACTCATGGTGGCCTGGGTTGATTCTGGGAACTCTGGAACTGTCAGTCCAAAACAAATATTTTGAAGTTATGCCTTGTGCAACCTGTAACTGAGGATGGCCCTGCTTCTTACCTGGCCTCAAAAGTTTTTATCTGATGAGATTTGGCATTGCAAAAATGCGTCCTTGAATGATTTTATGGGCCCTGCTCCTGAATAGGGGAGTGGAGGTTCATTTTTCGTTTAGCTGGCGTGTTAACGAACCACGCCCGGGTCTGCCTGCAAGATGGCTGCCAAATTTGCCTTCTCTCTCCCTGGAGCGCTCCCCCTCCCCCCGACACCACTGCCCCTGGGCTGGAGAGAGAATGTGGGGACTCACAAGAGGAATGTCCACTGGGGAAACTCTTGCGCCCTTCAGTCACTACTTGCACGTCGCCGGTGCATAACAGCTGCAAGGTTTCCCGGCCGTCTGGAAAGCAGCGGTAGAAGAAATCGGGCCGAGGCCTAGGGGAAAGGAAGGGACGTAGAGGATGAACGTCGTAAGTGAAACCCCGGAAAGAAGCAGCCGCTGAGGTGATGAGGAGAAGGCCGGAGCGAGGTGGGATCCGTGATGGTGACCCCACACAGGGGAAGGAGAAGTTAACATTCAGAGATGTGGTCTGCAACCCCTGATCTTATTGGGTCCCTGGCTAAAGCACCAGGTGGGACTTTTCACCCTGTCTCCCTTTGGAGTGGGAGTAGTGTGGAGGACCAGCACGCTCTCCGCGAGAGGCTCCGGAAGATGTTTGTGGCACTCGCCGAACAAGAAGGAAAATCTGGAACTGGCGCCCGGGGCGTGGGGGAGGGGGGGGAAGGTTTAAAAAGCCCAGGCTTTTTGCTGGAAATGCAAACAAAAAGAAGGTACATTATTCCATATGTGGTGGCTGTGGAAAAAAAGCACAAAAATATTGGAGTAAGATCAGCCAGCTACTGCAATTCTTTTTGCTAAACATAATGTCAGATACAATGGATCAGCAACGTGTATATTTAGTCATCCATATTACAACAGCAGCGAGAATTGTCTTTGCAAAAACACTGGAAAGAATCAGGAATCCCAAATGAACAGGAGTTGATAACTAAAATCTTTGAGATTGCAGAAATGGACAAACGATCAGAATGGTTAGAGGCACACCGGAAGGTGAACCACCAGGAATGCTGGGACAAGTTTTATATGTGGTTAAGTTAAATTGAAAATATAACAAAAGCCAAAACTGTTTGGTTGTTGATATGTACATACATGTCTGAATTGAACTGTCTATAACTGTAAAATGACTTTGATATTTTTAAGTGTTCTGCCCAATCTGCATCCCCCCTTCTTTTTTCTGCATCCCAAGTTATTCTCCCCTATTTACTCTTTATCTATAACAATAAAAAAGGGGGGGGACCCAGGCTTTTAAAATCTCCCCCCCTTCCCCGCGCCCTGGGCTTCAGCTGATTGGCGCTGGGGTGGGGAAATAAAGGCTTTTCTCCCCCACCCCAGCACTAATCAGCTTGAGCCCTGGCATGGCGCACCACTCCCCAGGCAGGGGTATGAACCGCAGTATATGAAAGGGGGCGACCACTGTACACCAAGCCAACCCCCCCGCTGCAGCCTGAAATGCGTCAGTCCACCATCTTGGCAGGTGGACTAGGCCTGACCCTCTGCAAGTTGTCCATCAACATGTAAACACTGGTTCTCCTTCAAGAAATGTAAGAAGAGATGCACCAAATAAAAAGGGGGGGTCCTCACCTGCCCACGATCAGCTTCACCGCATTGGTAAAGACGCCATTCAGGGCAAGAGCCAGGCTGCCACCTGGAAACAGAGGAAATAAAGGTATCACTCCCAGCAGCATGACTTGATCCAGTGCAGAGCCAGAATTTTACCTACCACCGGGGGAATGGGGGCGGATTAGCAGGGAATAACTGCAAAGGAGCCAGATCACAACATTTAACATGACGGAGCTGGATCTAACATCAAAGGTAACTTTGTGATGGAATGTCCATTTTCAACGCCATTTTCAAGTGTGCAACAGGATCCATGTCCGCTATGCTATTACAGGTAACTCCCATTTCCCCACTCTACCATCCCCATCTTTTATTCCTTTGTACGTCATCCCAAATTCAGATTACAAACCCAAGAGAAGGGAATCTCATCTTTGACTAGCCCTGTGGCGCAGTGGTTAAATGCCTGTACTGCAGCTAAAACTGTGCTCACCACCTGGGGTTCAATCCCAGGTAGCAGGCTCATGGTTGACTCAGGCTTGCATCCTTCCGAGGAGGGTAAAATGAGTACCCAGCTTGCTTGGGGGGGGGCAATGTGTAGCCTGCATACTTTAATTAAACTTTAAACAGCCCAGAGACTACTTGAAGTGGTATGGGGTGGTATATAAGCAGAACACTTTGCTTTGCTTTGTAAGCCCTGCGAGCCCTTTTACCTAGGCTTCTGACGGTCTTTTTTTTAATTTTTAACAGCACCATGCAGTGACTCAGTGTTGCTTCAACCCGAGGCTCCTTAATAACCCCATCCCCTTGAACTCACCTAAGCAGGCTTCTTGGGTGTCTCCCGGATCAGCATTCATGAAGAATTTGGCCAGGAGAATAAAGGCCAAGGGAGACAAGAAGGAAATGAGCTGGAAGAAGAGGGGAGAGACAGCGGCGGAGTCAGCAAGGGCAAAGGCAAGGGCTAAATGCAGCTGGATCGAGGAGGGGAGAAAAATGAGTTCGTGCACATTTTAAGCCTCATGGGCCATCTTGAAAAACTGCATATCACTGGGCGGGTTTTTTTTAAACTGACCCCCATGAAATGTTAATGCAACAAGGGCAACCAGTAGGGTTAGCCGTATGAAGAGGGTCAGGGTTTTGGATTCGATTTCAAGTACAGTATACTACGTGTAGCCTTCGGTACCCTGAAATAAATTACACTCTCCTCACCCCAGCCCTGTCTAACATGGACCCAGTTGGGTTTTTTGGTAGGTTTTCTGGTTTTCCATCCTCCTTACGGGAAATCCAGCTGAGATTTCTACCCTACCTCCTGGATCTAGAACTTGGATTTCTTTCCCACCTCCTGGAAATCCAACTTGGATTTCCAACAGGCCCGGTGGAAATCCATCACTAATGCTAGAACATAAGAAGAGCCATGCTAGAATCAGGCCAAAGGCTTGTCTAGTCACAGTGGCTTCATCAGATGAGTCCGGGAGCGCATGAGACTAGATCTCTGTCTCCTGACACCACTCCGCTGCATCTGGTCCTTGAAGTACCCTGGTTTTAAGCCTGGAGATGACACATCTCCATCATGGTTTGTCACCTGTGATGGACTTCTCCTCCAGGAAACTGTCCAATCCCCTTTTGAAGGCACCCAGGGTAGAGGCCATCACCACCTCCTTTGGCAGGGAGTTCCACAGACTAACAACGCGCTGGGTGAAAAAAAAATTCTTTTGTCTCTTCTTACTCTCCCAGCCCTCAATTTGAGTGGATGTCCCCTAGTTCTGGTTCTCTACAAATCAGAACAGATGAACCACCACCACCACTTTGGTCCCAATATATTAATAGCGACTGAGCTTTAAGAAAACCAACCACCAATTATGTCCCATCCTGGATCAGGAGGCTTAAAATAAAAATCCTAACATATTTCAGTAGGCAACATTGGACTAGAGAAACAAGTTCGACCTGGAAAAAAAAGCAACATGCTATGTTTCTAAGGCCCAAGACATCGGTCTTATTAAACCTCCACCTGCTGCACAAGGCTGAGATGACCACTGCACTACACTGCTCATCAGGGGGTCCAACTGGGTCAAGCCCAGGGAACAATTTTCCTTCCCACAGGACCAATTATGGGGCTGCTCCTCGGCTAAACATGTAGGCCCATAGATTCTTTCCTTTGGAATCCAGAAGAGTACCAAGTTGACTGTCCATCTTAGACTGCCTCCATGCACAGGTTTGGTAACTTCAGTCTGTGCAATTCGCTTTACAGAATTCAGTTTCATGGAGGCTTCCAGGAGGCTGACTGCCCCGTTCTTCTTGCAGATAAAGAAGGGCTTCATTTTGTCAAAGGCAGGCTTGCAACAACGGGCAGTAGGGAGGCCCATCTATAACCTTCTGGAGTACAAGCTCCCCATCCCCGATGTATAGATATCACGCATGACAAGTGGTACGCATGGCAACACAGAAAGGCGTGTGGGAATGAAGTCCTACTTACAAACATGGGTTTGGCAGGGACATGGTCGGACTCGATGTAGGGGTTCTTATAAAGCCACATCTCTTCCGGCTGGATGACCCGCTGGAAGGGAGGCAGCAGTTCGGTGACCCTGCAGAAAAGGCAATGCAGTGTTTGACGGACAACCAACAAATCAGAAGGACACCATTGGAGAGCTTGCTCTCTATCTGGTCAGACAGTTTTACATGCTTTCGAACTGCTAGGTTGGCATGAGCTGGGGTGATCAGCGGGAGCTCGCTCTGCTGCGTGGCACCCGGGATTCGAACCGCCGAGCTGCTAACTTTGCAGCCAACAGTTTTTGGAGCCTTAGTCTGCTGAGCCACCACGCCCCAATGGGTGGTAGAAAGCTAAATAAAATAAATAAGTAAATAAATAAGAATTAGGAATTCTGGGGTCTTTAATCAACAATAAAATAATGGTTCAAACCTCTTGATTCCCATGATGCACCAGGGGAAAAAACACCCAACTTTGTCATACAGTGGCTGAGCCAGCAGATTCCAGATGCTTTAGAGTTCAACTTCCAAAATCACTAACCATTGGTCATTTTAGGGTTTTGGGGGGGGGGAGTTTAACATTGATGGAAGTTAAAACTCCAGGAAATCCCCTCGCATGTTCAAAGATGCACACCCACTCCCTTAATGAACCCCCAAATGGCACGGTCACGGAAGATGTACATCTGACACAACCTTAGCATTAAACCTGTTTCTTATTTTCATACCAGGTAGCCTTGTGGGCACAGAATCGATCCCTGCATTGGGGGAATGGGTGGCAGTAGCAGCCAGAGGTTTTGCCCTTGTGATGTCAAGTTACTTTGGGCTTATGACAGCCATGTCCAAACTTTGGCCCTCCAGATGTTTTGGACCGCAACTCCCACAGTCCTTTGCCATTGGCAATCTAAGCTTAGAATTCTGGGAGTTGCGGTCCAAAACATCAGGAGGGACGAAGATTGGACATCCCTGGCTTATGACAACCCTGGTATGGGTTTTCGAGATACAGGACACAGGAGGAGTTCAAGGGTGGTGTCTCCCTGACACACACACCCAATTAAATTTCTGTGGCTGAGTGCCGATTTGAACGCAGGGCTCCTTCCTCTCGGCCAGAGGTGTACCCTCTGAAAGAAGGGGCACAAAACAACAGGCCAGACCGCTCATTGGCTCCACGGGATGGATTAGTGCCGATATGTGAAATGGGTCAAGGCATCTGGAGACCCCAGCCTCAGAGCGGGACCTCTGAGTTGCTGCTGTTACCGTACTTACTGACCTGCAGAAATGCACAGCCAAGGTGTCCCTTGGTATCTAAAATAGATTTTAGGCCATTTTTCTCAGCCTTTGCATCTTAAGCGTTTTACCCCAAGGACGCGGCCATGGGTCACACAAGCATCCATATATCCCCCAGGTATTGGTGTCACGTGGCCTGTGGACTACCTGCAGTGGAGCTCACGTATGCCCAAGGCCACCTCTGAGTCACAAGGACTGGACGTCACAGCTAAGGCAACAAAAAGCAGACATCCTGCAGAGCGTTTGGCGTATTTAGTAAATACCCACAACAAACCCTGCCCAAAAACACTCCACATGCGCCCGCGCGCGCATAACACTACACAGATGCTCCTCGCCCCGTGCATTAAGAACAATAAAGCATTTTCTCTCTCTCCCGATCGCCGCGAATGAAGGCAGTAATACACTTTACAGGGGAGGGCGGGATGCTGGGGGGAGGAAGGAAGGAAGGAGAGGCAACCACGTGGCTTTGATGCAGCAATATTGCACTGCCCGGCCTGGGTGAATGGGGTTTACGTGGCTCAAAGGATCCGACCGCTTCGTGCAACCAAGGGTTGCATCAACAAAAAAAGCGCGATCCACCGGTCCATCGATCACAGAGCACCTCCCCTACCTCCAACCTTAAAGCAGCCGATGCAGAGCCCCCACCCCACCCCGCGGGAAGAAAGGCGAGGCCGTGCGCCCTCCTCTCGCCCGGATCCCTTGCAGGGACGACCCTCCCCACTTTCCCCACCACCACCTTTTTTTTTTTTTTTTCACTCACAAAAAGAGTCCCAGCAGCAGCGCCCGGACCCCGATTTCCAGCAGCAGCGCCAGCCCCGCCCGCGGCACGCGCCGCATCCTGTTCTTCTCAACCACTCCCCCCGGAGCCGCGGTGGCAACGCCAACAGCTGGAGGATCCCCGGCCGACGCGCGCCTTTCCCTAGCCGGCAAAGGCCCAGCCCACTCGCTCCCAGGACCCACCCCCGGGGGGGGGGGGAGAGGGAAAAGGGGCGGAGCCTGCCGATCACGCCCCTCCCCCTATTTGTAACCTCTCGGGGGCAGACTTGATGCAACCACCATCCATGCCTTTAGCAACCCCAGCGGGCTTAGAAACTCTCCAGACGTATTATTGTCTATTTTTCAGAATACAGGAATGTCCAAACTTCGTCCCTCCAGATGTTTTGGACCACAACTCCCAGAATGCCAAGCTTGTATTTCCAATGGCAAAGGACTGTGGGAGTTGTGGTCCAAAACATCTGGAGGGACGAAGTTTGGACATGCCTGGATTAGATCTAAAACACTGTAACTCATTCTCAGCTATTATTATTATTATTATTATTATTATTATTATTATTATTATTATTATTATTATTATTATTATTATTATTATTATTATTATTATTAATCTACAACCCCCAGCATCCCGCCATAATGCTGGGCGGGATTTGCAAAGACGTGGCACTCCATTATCCATTGTTGCCGCAATTGTTGTCTAAATGGCTCTAGCTTCAGTATGCTGTACCACATAGGACCAGTTGCCAAGTTGCTACAACGGGAGTGAGGGTGCTGCCTTCATGTTCTGGCTGTAGTCCTCCAAGAAGTATCTAGAGAGCTGGTGGAGAAGGATAGGCCCTCCGCCCTGCTTGCGTTGGGCAAAACGGGGCACTGAGTGAATCGCAGCAACTGAACAATAAAACATTCCTTTCAAAAGTAGGAGAGACATCAACTCACGGATCCAGTAATAAACATGTGTAGAGTGATTGTCTCTGAATAATAAAACAGTTGCTTATTCATCCTTTGAAGTTCTGTTTCCCAGAAAATAGAAATAATGCATGATGCAAACAACTTTCAAAGCATCAGTGAGGACGGCTTTCTTCTGATTATTTACACTGCATGATCAGGAAGTGTTTTGTCTGTTTTAACTTTACTTTATTTGAGACTTACATACCGGCAGCTTGTATAAAACAACTCATAGCAGTTTACAGACAAGTACAATAAACAGGTAAAATAGATAAAGATAAATAGACAAACAATAAACAAACACTAAAAATGTCCAAAAGATACTGGTGTCTGGACAGAGCTATACAAGTAACACACAACAACACTCCTGCTTGAACTGACTCAACAAATGTAACTCTTTGGATTACTATGATGCCCAGAGATGGACCCTTCTCTCTCACACACCCCAGAACCATTGGAAGAAAGATGTTGACTGAGTTTGGCATGTCCAAACTTTGGCCTTCCTGATGTTTTGGACCACAACTCCCAGAATTCCAAGCCTGTATTGTCAGTGGCAAAGGATTGTGGGAGTTGTGGTCCAAAACATCTGGAGGGCCGACATCTGGACATGCCTGGATGGTCTGACTCCAAGATCTACAGCATATTCCAGATGACCAACTGCTTTTTGTGGATGAAAGCACTAAACTAATTCATGCAATTGTTTCGTGTACATTCTGTACATCTCCCCCACTCATTTTCCATTGGCGTTCCTTCCTAAACGGGAATCATTCTAGAATCACCTCTGCCGAGAAAAACATGCCCTTGTTGACATCATCCTGATGTCTCATCAAACTGATGTTTGCAGAGCTACATTAAGCAGTGCTTTGACTTGGCCAGCAGAGGTAGCTGTTTGTTTGATTCCTAGCCTTATGGTAGCCTTTCTTTAAACATAACATCATCTTAGAAATATGTCTGTGAAGATTCTCAGTCATCCAGGTGAGTTTATCTGGAAGTTGAGTCATGGCTACTGGACTTCTTTT
>JAHTLZ010000327.1:15379391-15389396 GCA_023846285.1 Phrynocephalus versicolor
TCTCTCTTGTCACCTGCATTTGAAACATTAGATTGAACTGCTGAGACATTTTCTCCAAGAGACTGCTGTAAATCTGTGTAAACAGAATTAGAATTAGAGTCAAGCAACTCTGAGTTATTCCTCACTGAGGACTAGTGACCTGATAGCCTGAAACCTAGCTCTCTGTTTTCCTGTATTTTCTACCTGAGTTCCACTTGAGACATGGAATTTCTGACAGAATGGAAGCCATAGAAAAATATAACAGGGGATTTCACACAGTTGCTAAATGAATAAATAATTTCCCTTCCCTTCCCTTTGTGGTCTAACTAATGGATGTCATTCTGCTGATGAACTTAAAAGAAACAGGCTGGCTAATGGGAAGGAAAATTCAACCTAGTCCAGAAGACACTAATCAGAAATGCAAGATTAATTATTTCTGATTCAATGCATAATAGATGGAAAATGTAGAATTGCCCTTTCCATTTACTAATATTAAAAGGTTCCAGGCAAGCATGGTTAGTCATACATTTGGAAAAAAACATTTTTCTGCTTATGGACAGGGCTTTTCGCGCCCTAGGCGAGGGGCGGGGTGGCGGAGGGGGTCAGGGGCGGGCAGCGGCAGTGGCAGGGGGGTCGGGTGGCGGCAGCAGGGGGAGTCGGGCGGCGACGACAGGGGGGTAGGGCTGTGGTGGTGGCGGCGGCAGCAGGGGGGTCTGGTGGCGGCGGTAGTGGGGGGCAGCAGGCTGGGCAGCGCCCCCTGTCCATTTTGGCGCCCTAGGCAAAGTTCGCCTTAATGGATGCGCCGGCCCTGCTTATGGACAGGTTGAGAGATTTAAGATGCACATTCATCTTTCTTCCATGCCTCAGATTGATGGACCCCCTCCCTAGCTCTTGCCCCCTCAGTTCTTAAAGAGAGAGGATTAGCTGCTGGAATTTAAATTTAAATAAAAGTGATTTATGGGGAAAAGAAGCCAGATCTTACTGTAGCTTCTTGGTTTCATAGGATGTTTGCATGGGATCTTTCCCAATCACCACAAAATCATCTTCCACACTTATATATCTGGCAGCCCAGCTTTTCCCAGACTGATCACTATATCTTACTGGTACATCATCCATTCCTAGGTTCCACCTGTGTATAGCATACCATTTTCAACCTGTCTATTATACAACTCCAGATGCTTAAGGAAGACATCTAGAATTCAGAGAGACTCTTTGCATCCTGGCCACTAATTTTTTGAACTGTTGCTGTCTGGCAGGAGGTATAGGACTCTTAGGTCAAGGACAAATAGACTAAAGAACAGTTTTTATCCCAGAGCGGTATCCAAGTTAAATGTGACAGTTTTAGCACCATCCTAATCAGTTTTTAAGTAGTATCTTAAATTTTGTACCCGGTTTTAAGAGTTTTTAATATCTTGCCTGGTGTTTTATGTGCTTTGTATGATTCCTTGTTTAGAGTGTGTAGTGGAACAGCACTCTAATTTCATTGTGCATATCTTACATATGCATAATGACAATAAAAACTGGGTGTCTTTAAGAGTTGGGAGAACAAACTCATATAGTATAATGAATCATTTTGTTTTGTTGTGATTAATTATTCACATGAATCATTAATAATGAAATATCAAAGAAAGAGAATAAAATACATTTTTTTCTGTTTTGTTCCTGTCTGTATGCTAAAACAATGGGGAGTTGCAGGATTTGTAGTCTAAGGAATCAAGAACAACCCGATCCTGATATTAGTTTCAGAATACCTCTATGCATCAGCTGTTTTCTTGAACTGCCCCTAAGGCATCATAATGCTTTTAGGCGTCCCCTGCTAAGAGAACATGGTTGCTAAACAAAAAAAAACTTGCCAGCCTGCCCTTGTATTCTTAATTGCATTTCTATTTGGTGAATGCAGTTATATTTGATATTCTGTCCTGCCTCTTCTCTGACATACAACAAGGCTCTTGAGACCAGAGAGAGAAAAAAGAGGAAAACATTATTTCCACAATGTCCACTTTTGTCCTCCTTTTAAAAAAACAAAACAAAACACTGGTGCTTATATATACCACCCCATAGCACTCAAAGCACCCTCTGGGCAATTTACACTTTAATACAGACTAAAAATGGTCTCCACTCCCACCCCACCCTCCAGCGAGCTGGGTGCTCAGTTTACAGACTTCCTAAGGATGGAAGGCTGAATGAACCTTCAGCTGGCTACCTGGCATAGCACCTGGATTTATTTTTATTCCTTAGATTACAAATCCCATAATTCTCTATTCTAGAAGTTCTGCTCAATGAACAAACCCATGTGGTCTGCTTGGGATAAAGGGCTCAGCTATAAGGCTACGAATTCCACCAGATCCCTTGGTTTAGGTCTGGCCAGAAATCTGAATTTCTCCTCTTGGACAATGTGAAGAGTCGCAGTTGGCATATACCACAAGGCACAGCCCTCTGTTTTCTCCCTTACAAAAGAGGGTTGTAAAACCCAGTAAGGCCAATTGTTTTGGGTTTTTTTTTTTTTTACTTTGCTCAGCTAATGTGACCTGGAGCAGGCCCTAGGGACGGAAATTTGGCTCATAAACACATCAAATTTTTTCTCCTCTGCAGATGCATTGAGCAATTACCCATGGTCGAATGCTGATTTCTGTTGTCCACGAGAGCTCAACGGCAAAAACAAAAATGTCTGCACCACAGGGAATGAAAGCTCTTTTCGAGCCCCTGAAAATCTACCCTAGGTGGAAGCCATGCGTTCTCTTCCCAGCCATATGTCTGAACAAGTTCAGGACGCAGCTAACGGGAGTTTTGAGTTGGTCCTGCCGCTCTCCTCCTTGTTCTCTGGTCCCAAATAAACTACAGATTCAGCATCAATATGTTCTTTCAGGGAGGTGCATGTGTCTCTCAAAAGCTGCAGAGCAGAATAGCAGAAGTCTAGATACGGTGACTGGCTGCCGCCGATGGGACCGATTTGACAACAGGAGAAATTCAGGTGTAGGATAACAGGACTATCGGTTCCTTTTCCTGCGGATTTTCATATCAGGAACCCGACCCTGTGACTTGATTTTGTGGGAAGAAGGGAGCCACAGACCAGGGCCACGATCAATACTTGATTGAACGAACGGAGACCCCTTGAATTTGAGGGCAAAGGGCAAGGCAAAGCGCACGATTCATTTGCACATAAGTGGTTGATCACGAGCCACATCACCCTCTCCTTGGGATCGCTCGCATCCTGTCTTTTTGGTAGGCTCAGCTTGCTGGAAGTAATCGTGAAATTAACACACTCCTCAACCAGCGTTTCTCTGGTCACGTTAGGCTGAAGAGGCGCGGAACAGTTGGGGTAATGGAGCCCGTCTGGGAAATGCTTCAGATGCGCCCTGTAAAAGTTGTCATCGCTGGGTTCGAGTCCCACGCCGCCGATCATTCCACCACCACGGCACAGATTTCCCTGGACAGGTGATGCCGTGGTTGTTGGCGGCAGTTTGGTGGTGGCAGCGGTGGTGGAAGGCTTCTTATACCGCCGGTTTGCTGAGCCGCTCACTCTCCGACAGAGACAAACATCGCTGCACAGGATGGCCAAAAGGACAACTCCTGCTAGATTGCGCTGCATCGTGAAAGCTTGGGGGGGGAAAGGAAACACAGGGAGGTTCCATGACATCTCAACTCATGATCTTCCAAACCCGAAAACTAAGATTGAGGTCTGGGAGAGTAAGAACAGACAAAAGAAAATATTTTTTTTCACCCAGCGTGATGTTAGTCTGTTGAACTCCCTGCCACAGGAGGTGGTGATGGCATCTGGCCCAGATGCCTTCAAAAGGGGATTGGACAGATTCCTGTAGGAAAAGTCCATCAAAGGTAACAAACCAAGATGGAGATGTGTAATCTCCAGGCTTAAAACTGGGGTACTTCAAGGGCCAGATGTAGGGGAGTGGTATCAGCAGACAGATATCTAGTCTTGTGCGCTCCCAGATGCATCTGGTGGGGCCACTGTGAGATACAGGAAGCTGGACTAGATGGGCCTTTGGCCTGATCCAGCGTGGCTCTACTTATATTCTTATGTTCTTAAGATATATTCAGTTCTTGGGAAAACCTCCGGTTTATGAATGTGGGCCATTGTGCTTCTATATCCACGATTCAAAATGCCAGGGGAAAGGAAGCCAAGCAAAAGGCAATTTGAATGTTGATACCAATGGCAGCAGTCAGGATGGTCTGTCGTGCACACTACCATTCTCAGCCCTGACAATTGCTTTGTGTTTGGGAGAGAAGAAAATAACTGATAAAAAGAAGTAAGCTTGTGGGATTTTCCCTTCTCTGATTTTAAAGTCACAATTTTTTCGTGCACCTGCTTTACTCTAACCACTGGATTTGTCGGTTGTGTCATTACAGTCACGACTGACTCTTTGCAACCCCATGTCCATGGAGTTTTCTTGGCAGGAATATTGGAGTGGCTTGCCAGTTCCTACTCCAGGAGCCTATAGCACCTGGCTCTCCTTGGTGGTTGCCTCTCCAAGTACTAACCAGGAACAACCCCGCTTAGCTTCCGAAAACAGGCAAGATTGGATGTGTTCAGGGCTCCTAGGCAGCTAACCACTGGATTTAGCCCTTGTTGTAGACTGCTTGATAACAGGACTTCTCTGGGTAGTGTCCAATAGGCTAAAATGTATCCGTAAAAATGCAAACAATTAAGTAAACAGCTACGGGCAGCACATACAAAAACCAATAGAAAAACATGAGCAAAAAGTAAAACCACAACAACCTATAGATTTAAAGTAAGACTAGTTCAAAAGAGAAGGGTTCCAAAATCTCTTATAAGAAATTCTTAAAATACCTGGAAGATTGTTCAGTTTGAATGGCCCAAGTTGACCTTACACACCCTTCCTGCCACACACTGGAGAAAAAGAAGCAGGACTTAGTTCAACAGGTCTTGAGGACTCTGACCTGGGTCTAGAATAGCAAGAACTAGTAAATGGGTTTAAGATACAATTTTAGAGTGAGAGAATCATCAGGGGTGAACCGGTTTAGCCCGTCAGTGTAATGTAGCACCTGTAACACAGGATCCAGCTGCAGCATCCTTGACAGATGGTCTGTGTGGCGGTTGATTAGACACAACCAGTAAAAGGAATACTGTCCACCTCTGGTGGCAGATTGCTCCCTGTCTCTGGTTTGCAGAATGTTCCTCCTGGGGCGAAGCTGCCATCTCATAGAATCGTAGAGTCATAGAATTATAGAGTTGGAAGAGACCTCCAGGGCCATCCAGTCCAACCCCCTGCCATGCAGGAACCACCATCACAGTGCTCCTGATATATGGCCATCCAGCCTCTGCTTAAACACCTCCAAAGAAGGAGACTCCAACACCTATAGCAGAGTAGAATTATTGTAGGCACAAGAAAGATTTGATAAACATGGGATCTGCTTACCTCTTTTTGGAATCTGTTTCTGACAGGCTTCTAGGAAGGACAGGATTGCACACCCTCTGAAATCCGTCTCTCCCTGAATATATAGTGGCAAGAAGAGCAATCTCTGCTCCAACTATGGCCAATAATTTGTCTTGGAGCACACGCTGTCTCCAAATGCTGCCTCTCCCCCATTCTAAATGTGCTAGACAGATGAAGCTTTCCCAGGGGTCCTTCCCACACATTGTGTAGAGAAATCAAACAAAACCACCAGAAGCCGCATGAATTGACCACAGACTCCGGCTAAAAGCTGTGCTGTCAACATTAGCTTCTCCGTTTCAAAGATGCAAAATGAGTCACATCGTTCCTAATTAGCTTTCGAAGTTGGGATTGACGCTAAGAGCAGAGCAGAGTCATCATTCAAGAGGCGGTTGAAATGTTTTCGTTACATTTGGTGACCCCTGGTCAAGTTCACGACAATTCATAACGAGTCAATATCTGTCTAATACAGTGAAAACTAGAGAAGAAAAGGGCAACAAAACCAATGGAAGGCTAAAATGTCTGAGGCACATTTCTTGCCTTGAAGTTGTGCATCATGTCTTAAATTTAAGGGCTGAATTAGATATGCCATTGATCACTTCTAGTGGTGTCCAAACTTTGGCCCTCCAGATGTTTTGGACCACAACTCCCAGAATTCCAAGACTCTATTATCAGTGACAAAGGTCTGTGGGAGTTGTGGTCCAAAACATCTGGAGGGCCAAAGTTTGGACATCAAACTTTGAGGAATTTACTCTTTGGGTGAATTTGTAAGTCACACAGACACAGTGGGATTCTGGTTGTTGCAGTTCAAAATGGAATTTTTTTGTGTCTAACTCGGCACATGATATCTTTCTTTAGCAAATACTCAGCATAGGGAAAAGTGTTCAGGAAGGAAGACAGACTGCCCTGCTGAGACTGCAGTCAGGATCGCACTTGGAGTGTGTAGTGGATTTGCTCAGACACTTTAAAGTTTATTGTGGCTTGTTCTGTTCATCAGCACATACTAGCCTGTACCGATGAACAGAATAAAGTAAATTCTGAACAGCAAAAGCTTTGAATAAGCAAGCTGGATGGAGCATCTGTCAGCTATGCTGGAGTTGTATTTGCTACCTTGCTTGCAGTCTGTAATATGTATGACTGGGAGGGACTTTTCCAGTCTGAGGTGATTATCTATTGGTCCAGCACTATTCAATTATTCCTTCCAGCATTTGAATATGAAGAGAGCTTCCCCTCTCTGCCAAGTGTCCCCCACCTACCTTCTGTTGGTGGCAGTTGTTATATTGCTGTGGATCTGTTCTGTTGGTTGCTAAGTCTGTCTGTGGTAAAGAAAGCAGTACACACAAGTATGTAATTTCAAGTAAATAAATGTTTTTTATTATTTCTCCTACAAATGTCTCCTATATCTCCCTAAGATACCTACAGGATCTTAGAGGAGATTTATTAGGGACCCCACTGTAGATTTTTGGACAGCTATTCTGGTGTTGACTACCACCTAAGATCATTTTATAAAATGGGAGTGAGGGAGGACTGGGCAAAAAAAGAAGGAACAAGGGGGGGGGGTCAGATCAGCAAAAGAGCAAGGATCTCTCCAGTAGAGGAGATGAATTAAGAATGCAGGAGGAATCTGGTTTGAAGGAAGAGCAGCTGGAAAAGGCAGGAAAAGAGACTCCATTTGAACATTAGGAAGAACTTCATGATGGTTAGAGCTGTTCGGCAGTGGAATATCCTGCCACGTAGGGTGGTGGAGTCTCCTTCTTTGGAGGTTTTTAAGCAGAGGCTGGATGGCCATATGTCGGGAGTCCTGTGATGGGGGTTCCTGCACGGCAGGGGGTTGGACTGGATGGCCCTTGAGATCTCTTCCAACTCTATGTTTCCATGATTCAGAAAACACAGAGATATATGAGGAGAAGAAACCTGGACGAGGGGAGATAGAGGTGGGAGAAGTAGACAGCAAGAGAAGGAGCAAGATCTCACCACCTGGATGGGAGTCATTCTGGATGGAGAATCCCTGGTCCCATAAATGGGAAAAGTGGACGATCCTTCCAGAGGCGGCACAAAGGCGAGGGAGGGAAGTAAAGTAGCAAAAGCTCTCTTATTGAGGAGGAACGGAGGGAAAGGAGTGGAGGGAAAAGATCATGGGAGAAAGAGCTGAGGCAGTCAATGATGAAAAGATGTCCCAAGCTGGAGACGATGGAGTGTGGTAGAACCCCAACCTGTGGGACTTCTCTGTCCCAGGACTGTGGAACCCAAGATAGGAGGTAGAAGATGGCAAACTCCCAGTATCCCAAGCGTGGAAAAAGAGAGAACCTTTTCACAGATCCTTGCCAAGAATCCTCAGAGACAGACTATAGGGAATAACTCCTTTTCAACTCCAGTCTTGAAAGCCCTTTCTCACATTGTTGGATGAAGAGCAAAAGTTGGATGTTCAAGACTTCTCTTAGACTTGCCAGAAATGCGTGTTGGAGTTTGGGAACCTTTGGATCAGGTGTCTTCATTTGTTCCTAACGAAGAACCAACTGCCTGGGCGTACCTGTATTCAAATCAACCCTCACAGGGGTGCCGTGTCATAAATGATTTAATGGAACATGATTGCCATTATCTTTATTAGTTCTTTCTCATTTTCATTATCTCTTTCCCACACTTCTCCAGCCTAATGCTTTCAGTGTTTCTCATTACTCTTCACACTCTTTGTCCTTCTCCAACCGGTCTTTTTCTCCCTCCTCCTGTACTCTTCAGCTTTTCCATGACTTCCCGCTCATCACATGGGAGGCACCAGATCACTTTTGTTCATCTAAAGACCTCGACCTCCTGCCAACAGCCTCAAGAGCTCAGCTCTCTCCAGGCCCTCTGGAGAACTCCCAGGCCTGGTTGCAGCTTTCTTTGTGACAGTGAGGGTAGCCTGCACTCTAGTGACTGATGGAGGCACTGCCAGGAATGTACATTATTTTTAACTAATCCAAAGGTACTCTGTTTGAAAAATGAAATCACCTTGAGACGTAGCCCCTTAATGTCTTCTTAGGCTTCGTACAACAAGGCAGTTTTCTAGTTCAGACGGGTTTGGAGATGCGGGAGACACACAGGTTTTTCTGTCAGGATCCCGGAGATTTCAAAACCGGGTTTCCAGATCCATGGGCAGTCTTCATCTCTTGCATCAAACACAACTGGAGCTTTAAAGATATACCTTCAAAGGAACCAGCATCACATTTGTTGAGCATACATGTCAACTTGGAATTCTTCTTCCTGTTCCACAGTCTGGGCACGACTCATTTCCTAATCCATTTAGTGGACGGATGCGCCAATTTGCAGGCTGCTCACAAATGGTTTATTCTCAGATATCAACAACTGCCCATCTAGACACTGAACACGCCCTGCCTACTGCATCACATCGTGTGTGTCTGGCAAATGTCAGAACATAAAACAGTTGTTTTCCACAAGAAGACATTCTCCACTACAAAGTTTCTCCACAACCTGGCCAAATCAAGGTAAGCTACATCTGTGTTTATTCCATTATTTTATGTTAAATAAGATTACTGAGAGATCTTTTATTTTACTTAGGGATCTTGCCCCAGAGCACCAGCCATCCTAGAGCCCAGCCTCTGACTCCCTTCTGTGACACGACTGTTGTTAAGATTCTATAGCAGTTGTTCCCAAACTTTTGGGGCAGCTCCATGTTTTCCCTCTGTTGATGATCTGAGACTGGGGTTCGATGGAACAATAGCATCATGGAGTGGGAAGAGTGCTTAAGGTCATGTAGTCTAACCCCCTGCTCAATGCAGGAAAACAAATGCAGGTGGAAATGGTGGTCTAATTTAATTTCTTGAATGCCTCCAGTGTTGATTGTCTCCTTCCGATGTAATTGGTTCCATTGTTGTACTGCTTTAAAAGGGGATTTTGGGGTTCCCATAACTTGAGCCTGTTATCACATGTCTGGCACTTGGTGATGATGAAAAACAAACCCTGCCCCTCCTCCCAATGGCAATATTTCCAGTATTTAACGTTTGCTGTCACATCTCACCTCAACCACCTTTTCTTAAGGCTAAACATGTCTAAAAAAGGCTAAAAATAGAAGAAAGAAAGAAAGAAAGAAAGAAAGAAAGAAAGAAAGGAAGGAAGGAAGGAAGGAAGGAAGGAAGGAAGGAAGGAAGGAAGAAAGAAAGAAAGAAAGAATTGACTGACTGACTGACTGACTGATTGATTATTGCACTTATTAACCATGCTGACTTTTCCAAAGGGAATTCTGGGCAGTAAACAAATATATGAATAGGAAATGCAAAAATATAAAAACAATACAAAAGAATAAAAACTAAATCGATATAAATACAAATAACACAAATGCCTCATTTTTAACGAACAGACGTCGACAAGGTATTTCTCAGGCTCTTTTCTGCTTTAATTAGCCACAGCCAAATCTCCCCTCCAGGATTTCCCATTGAAAATGGGAAACCTCACACTATGCCTGTGGATCTGCATCACCCTACCTAGAGCAACCTAAGCAGGCAACAAATGAAACCGAAGCAACCTACGCCCTTGGTTTTACTTGATGGTTTCAGATACTGGAGAAGACCAAGAGGGTGGGAGAAAAAAGACAAGAGCCCAAGTGACAGAAGTTGCATGT
>JAHTLZ010000327.1:15389406-15408447 GCA_023846285.1 Phrynocephalus versicolor
ACTAATACGAAGGCAGAACAAAATAGAAGAAATATCTGGCAAGATGGTGGTGGTGATGGGGGAAAGAGCTATTCAAGGTTGCCAAAAAGTGTACAGATGAAAACAATCGCTCTGGTCTGGACGCCCACTGGCTGGGGAGTTTCACCCCACTTGCACTTCGCCATCTACAGATAACCAAATCTGTGGATGGTGAATCAGCGTATACGGGGGTCCTACCGTACTGGGATGTGGGCATGTGGGGAGAGATGCACCACCAGCAGTCCTAAGATTGCAAAATATCTTAGAGCAGCAAAAACATTTTGGAAAGCCTACCTTGTCTGCTTGTAAATGTGTGCTTTCCAATTTATTGCCACATTCTTATCCTTTGACTCAATTTCTCCCATTAAATTAAACGTAATTAAATGTTGCATTGCAGAATAACAATGGAGAGAGAAAGTACGTCGCCATCGGCTGCATAGCAGTTATCTTTGTTCTGCTACAGGCAGAGGTCACTCTCTCCAGAAGAGGAGGGGGCAGATCCCGATCCCGATCCCGATCCAGTTCCACCGGGTGGTGGGGAAGAAGCCATCATCAATCTAGTAAGAAGAACTCAAGACAGTCTGTAAAAACCACTGGGTATCTTGAGAATGGTGCTTCCGCTCCACAGCACAACCCTGAACACCACCCAAACTTCGCTACTCATTTTAACAAGCCTGCATTCAACCCCTCTTTTCCCCACAATGACCCAAGTTACTCACAGATTCTTGCCCTTGACCAAGGCCATCCTGATTCCCTAAGGAAATGTCTCAATTTTTTTCATAGATCTGGCAACCTAAAAAGCTCTGACAACCCTTACTATGGAGGAAACATCAGCTGGGACCAGTACATCGGTAAGCCCTGGAAACTGACACCCTCCAAGCCCACGCTGAAGCCCACGGCAGGAGCAGTTGCAACAGTGACTACCGGTGGCTTCCTCTTAGGCTGTGCCGCATTTGCCGTCCGTTTTCATTTTAACTACCTCGACAAGGAAAGGTGGTGGTACGAGAACTGTGACCGTTACGCCCATCACGTTTCCTTCCTGAGGTTCAAAGAGCCTGTGTTGGAGGACATCTTTGTGAGGGACTGTTGGAACGTCACCATGAGAGAGTTGGTGTCCCCCAGTGGGAATGAAACAGCGGATGAGATGGAAAGCAGGGTGGTGCCACAGGTGGTGCACCAAATGTGCGTCAAACTGTACCGTATGCTTCTGCAACTTTCCAGAGAAGACAGCTTGCAAGGCCCAAACAAGATGAGGCCTGTGTCTCATGCAACTAGCACAGAAACTGGAGGAGGAGCCACTGTCACCTACATCTTAAGTAGGCCTGCATCTGTATCCATTCTCATTTTGATGCCGCTCTACTGCTTGCCAGCCTTCCTATGTTATTGATCATAATACTGTACATCTGCTTCTTGATATACCCAGGCTGTACTCTTTTCATAAGCCCAGCGCTTGGAAAAGCTACTCTCTATTTGTGTGTGCTATAATGGCCAGATCATCACCAGCTTAGAGGCTCCATAACCATAGCAAGCGGCATGGTTGGCCATGACCTTCCTCTTCCAGTTTTTGTGCAGATGGTTGAGCGGGTCAGATTAACTGGCCTCCTGATGTGGTGAGTTCCCCATCGCTGGAGGTTTTTGAGAAGAGATTGGACAGCCATCTGTCCGGGATGGTATGAGGTCTCCTTGGCCAGGGAGTTGGACTAGGAGACCTCCAAGGTCCCTTCCAACCCTACGATACTTATATGATTCATTTAGGCAGTTGCAATTTAGCAACTGCAGACAAAACGAGAGAGAGAGAGAGAGAGAGAGAGAGAGAGAGAGAGAGAGAACCTAAGAACTTAAGAAGAGCCATGCTGGATCAGGCCAAAGGCCCATCTAGTCCAGCTTCCTGTATCTCACAGTGGCCCCACCAGATGCATCTGGGAGTACACAAGATTAGATCTCTGTCTCCTGATACCACTCCCCTGCATCTGGCCCTTGAAGTACCCCGGTTTTAAACCTGGAGATGACACATCTCCATCAGGGTTTGTAACCCGTGATGGACATTTCCTCCAGGAATCTGTCCAATCCCCTTTTGAAGGCACCCAGGCCAGATGCCATCACCACCTCCTGTGGCAGGGAGTTCCACAGACTAACAACATGCTGGGTAAAAAAAATTCTTTTGTCTGTTCTCACTCTCCCAGCCCTCAATTCCAGTGGATGTCCCCTAGTTCTGGTATTTTGTGAAAACCTTACGGAGCATCTTGCAGGAAGTTATTGAAAAGCTGAAGAGTTACAGGAAGGCCAGTTTTGACCCCATAGCTTAAAGGTCCTGACTCAGTTGTATTTACAAGGTTAACGTGTAAATTCCTTTGCTTATTGTGGAATATATATGAAATATAATAGGCACCAGACAGAGGTACGGACAGGCCCAACAGGAAATTAAAAAAACAAAACCCTATAGAAATCTGTAGAAAAGTGGTGAGCCCACACATGTTCAGTGGCCACGACATACTGACTGACTGTCACGAGGTGAGGGGGACACTGCCCAGAAATCTATTTTTTTCCTGGAAATGGATTGGAATATCCCGGAGGAGATCAGGGCTGGCCGACAGGAGCAGTGAATAGGGCACATTTCAAAAAACTGCCTTTCTTGTTTTTACAACAAACTTCTTTGTGTTCCAAAAGCTTTCTCAACAACATGTGACTTAAGTTTCTAAGCCTCCACTTAGTAGTCCCCCTCCATTAGTTAGTGCTTATTTTGAACTCTTCAGAATTAAGGAGAGCTAATATTTCTTCCGTACGCTTCTGTGATTATGCAATTAAATGAACCATTTTTTAACAATCAACCAATAATGCCAAAGTGCCATGTATGTCACTCTTTTATTTCCAAAGAGCATGTATAGATGAAATGTTGCCTAGTGCTTTTTCTAAAAAAAAAACATTTCCCCTCAACAAACTTTCAAAATGGCGTGTACTTTTGAGAGCTAAAAGCTCTAGTAATCCCAGAAATTACTTCTAAGTGCTGTTTGGGTGTTTTTTGTTTTTTTAAATAAAAGGGTAATTACATTTTTCAATGTAATTGCAAACTTCACACGTACCGTACACACTCCGGATACATTAGCAGTAATTATTTCCAAATAACAGAACACACATTATTTAATGGGCTAGAAAGAGCTGACAAATGCAGTAATAAAATTAAAACTAGTAGTATTTGTTGTTTTTAGGAAGGCCTTCCAAAAGGATGATTTATCTGGAAAGAAAGCCACAAACACGGGAGAAGCAGTTGCATACTCTCCCTTTGGCTTCTGGGTTTTGATTTTTACCAAATGTTTGTATGCTTGTCGGTGAATTTATTCATTTATTTCTTTATTTCCCCCCTACCGCCGACCAGCTGGCCCTGGGGCTGGTTGGTGCTAAGGGGGTGGGGGATGCAGAAAACCTGGATCATACGCACTCCCACGGACTTCTGGCTCCGGAAAAAATGTGCATTTTTAACTGGAGCAGAAAATATCCAATACCAGAGGTAGGTCTTGGAAAACTCGCTAGAAGGGGCATTAGCGTTATTGTTTTTTTAACCCTGATGGCTGTGGGGACAAGATTGTTGGAAACGGTTTATCTGAAAATTAGATCAGGATTTTAAAGGACGTGTGATAGAGCGCTTGGTGATGTGACAGGGAGCTTGCTTTTGTGATGTCGCAGAGGGCAGACTCTTCAGAACACCTACAAATTGGTGTGTGTCACTTGGACCGACCAGGTGGAAATATAATTATAAAAACCAATGGCTTTCATCCCTGAGTCTTTTGGAAAGATTTGTAGTCTGGATGCTGGAGCAAACCATTGGGAGCACCTGTGCTTTTAAAAGGGGGGGGGAGGAATGCTGTTTTTTAAATGGGGCAAGAGAGAATTCAGATCTATAAGTAAATCTTGAGATGACCTACAGCACTGGGAAAATGAACCCACAAACTAGTCCAGAGGCTCCAGATCTTCAGCATCTAATTCCTTGAGATGTCACAACTTAAGCCTGAAAAGCAAAGAATAAAGTCCAAAATCTGAAGCCAACATAGTGTGTGTGTGCAGTTGTGGTGCAGATGGCCTGTTGCTGCAGTGCTCTGTCAGATCTCCAAGTTGCCGTTCTATGAACAGAAATCTATTTGGGGCAGCTGACGGAGCGGGGGGAGGGGTTGACTTATGTTTCTCTAAAGACCTTTCATAAACATGGAAAACGTCCAACGGCTCATGCAACTCAGAGACTCCTGGCCTGAGTCATGGGGCAGAACTTCAGACCTGTCAACCCGGCTCGTAACTATCCAGTTGTACTTTGTATGATTTCATTCCACATTAACATTTGCTCAAGGACAACAGGAATGCAGGTTGCGATGCCTCGTAGGAACGCAAGTGCAAGAATCCACACGCCGCTTTCTGCTTGGCCGCAAATGTATTCTTGCATAGAATTCGCTCGGATCAGCTGGCACACCCTGAGCAATCAATCATCTCATGTTAAAATATGAACAACAGGGGCTCACCATGACAGCTACCAGTGCTGCATGTATAGCGGAAATCCAAAAAATGCAAGTAGTTGTGTCCCTTTGCAACAACAAACCGGATCAAACAATTTCCATCTCTGTCAAGAGCAAGTCTTTTGTAAAGCTAATGGATCTTAATTTCTCATGCGCAAGCAAGCACTTCAAAATATTTGAAATCATTACAGTAACTGCTCCCAACAATATATTGTCCTCCCCCCCCCCCCAGAAAATTTGTTTTCTGTCACTGTATTAAGTTCAGAGGAAGCAGGGAAGGTTGGGAGGTCAATTCTTGATAATCAAACAGATTCAGTTAGTGATAATGATCCTTCAAGTCCAGTAGCACAGAGATTCTGACTACTGTAGATTAAGAGAAAATTGTGAGTTTCTTGTAGACTCAGTGAAGGACACTTTGCCTCCTAGGAGGACCTCAGAAACCATGAAAATGCAGATCCTGCGTAAATGCTTTAGATACATAACTTCTGAAAAAGACCAACTGTGGTTTGACATGTGACCGAAACCGCTGTAAAGCTCTCTTCTAGTGCACCAAATTGTTGCACAATTCCCGGTATACCATGTGATCACGCTAGACTACTCCCAAATGTTAAAAATACTTTCCCATATGATCACATGTCCTTTGGGAGTTGCAAAGAGCTTCGTGGCACAGTGGTTAAACTGCGCTCATCACTTGGGGTTCAATCCCAGGGAGCAAGCTCAAGGTTTACTCAGCCTCCCATCTTTCCAAGGTGGTAAAATGAGCCCGCAGCCCCCGGGGGGGGCCCCCCCCACAATCTGTTGCCTTCATCTTTACTTGTAAAATGCCCAGAGAGTGCTTTAAGAGCTATGTGGCAGTATATAAGCAGCACACTTTTTTTTACATTGGATTATTTGGAGCAGGCTAGTACGGGCTAAATAAGATCCGTTGGGATCAAATAGAGACCCAGTATATCATTTGCTGTGAATCTTGCATAGTATATACACCTCAAGCACCCGGCCCCCGCCCCCGGGGGGGGGGGGAACTGTCATTGCCGTTTTCCATCTCCTCGCTTCCAGTTTTAATCTGTTTTTTCAAAGCGATGCAATGCAACAATGCTTTCATAATACATATTTTTTTTAAAAAAAATCCTCTGCCTCTCCACCAAAGAGAGGGAAGATTGATTATGCAATACCACAAGGTGGCTAAATTCTCTTTTGTAAGCCACTTCACGAGATTGGCAATTTGAGAGCCAGAAGCATGCAGACAGCTGCGAGCTTGCTTAGGTTCATTCCCAGCGATCCCACACTCTGGGAACAAACCAAAATGGAGCGATCCTACCTGCAGCAAAAGAAGAAGAAGAAGAAGAAAGCAGAACATCCTGGCAGGCACCCAGAAAGGTGAAGTCAGGAAATCTCTGGGGAATGACTGGTTCACTCTGGCAATTTATGTCCTGTGATCACTGGGGAGGAAATAAGTGAACCAGCCCTTATATGCAGTGGACCAAACAGCAGGACAAGTGACTGTCCGGTTGCATTGTTCTCTTAAAACACAAATAGATGAGCCTTCAGTTACTTTTGAAGTGACACCTGTGAACTTTATCAGCACCAGGAGAACACAACTTTTGCCTGTCCCTGGCTGCTGATCTGGCTCACTTAGTCTGCTTTCTGTCATCCTCTCCTGGAAAGTCTGATTTTTCTCATTCATGTAATGTCCTGCTGGGCTGGCGCAAAGACTGCCCTCTCAAACAGCTGCCAAGAAAAAGCCACTGTGTAGACAGAGGAATTGCCCAGGCTCCACCTCCCGGTACATGTTTGAGGAGAGAGACAGCTTCACAACAGAACGAGACCAGCCCTTTGAGAGGAGAGCGCTTCAGGAAGACGTGCCCTGAAATCGTTCAAATAAGGGTAAGTCCATGCCACATTTCTTTGACCTGATTAAATTAAGCAGCGTGCCGGTTGCTGTTAGATTAGAGAAATCATAGCTTTGCTTCCTTAAACCCATGTATCTCCCGTGGCTCTGAATAAGCAGCTTGTTTGGAAGGGAGCCCTACGTAGACCGAGAAACTGCTTTTCATGTGTTTAGGCTCGAGATGTCAGATGCAAAGCTGATGAATGATCTGTTAGCATTCTATTCAAGGAGGGAGAAGGAGTCAAAAACAGTGGAGAGTCTTTTGGGACCTTAAAGCCTTAATACGCAGCCTCCTTGGGGCATCAGCATCCCTGCTTAGCAGCTCAGTTCATGAGATGCAAAGCACCTCAATTGGGCCAACTGATAGGAAATAAAATGGCTTGACCATCCCCCTTGTTCAGCTATGCGATATAATGCATCATCAGAGCATTAACACCCCCCCCAGCATTCTTCTGGGTGGTCCCTTGCTTCAGAAGCATCCATGGCGGCAGCAGGTTCCCCCCCTCCCAAAATAGCTCGGGCAGCGCATTAAATTCGGTGCCTTGCCCCCCGAAGCTGTTCGTGGCGTATGCCGAAATTCCTCTCCACAGGGAGCAGTTGTCTGCTTAAAACAAAATGAGACCCAAGACATTTTTCAAACCAGGCACGGCCGTAGAGGCAAAGAGAAACCCTCTGGCACATCAACAGGAAATAGAGGACAAAAAGAGACAGAGAGGGAGAGAGGGAGAGCAGGAGCTGGTGGGCTATAAATAATTCTGAGTAAGAAGCAGGCTCCAGAGACGAATGTGTTAAATAGACTGCTGCTGGGAAAAACAGGAGAAATCCAGTGCTTATTGGGGGGGGGGGGCTGGAACGATGATCGTATTAGACCCCGTGGCGCTCCGTATTTTAACAGGCAGATATTTTTTTTGAAACAGACCAGCTACAGATTCGTCTCCTTACCCCACTGTCAATTATTGCTGAATTTATAGCAAGCTGGCAATATTGGGTGGTGTTTTTTTTTGTTTGTTTGTTTTGTTTTGCATGATTTGACCTGGGAACATCAAATCTGAAATATTATTGGTTGGTTGCCAAATTGTATTATGCGCACTGTTCAAAATGATTGGTGCAACAGGTATTCTTGGGCGGTTACAACCAGGATCTGTACATGTTATCTAGTACAGTGGTACCTTGTATAAAGGAATTAATCCGTTCCAAATGATATTCTGTTAAGCAAATTTCCTTTATACAAATTTCCCATAGGAATGCATTGAAAACAGAGTAATCCCTAACCGTGACCATTTTTATGTTGTACGGATTTGCCCCATAGACGATTCTGTTAAGCAAGTTTCTGTTATCTCTGGAATTGTTTATGTTGTACAGATTTTGTTATACAAACCATTCATTATCCACTTTATTGTATGGAGGGTTACCAAGTATTTTTGGGTAGCGGTGGTGGTGGTTCGTAAGTTGCCTTACATGTGTTGTTGTAGCCCTTGTTATACAATTTCTTCTGTGATATTTCAGACTGGAATATTAAACGGAGTGTGTATTTACTGAGAAGGGATGGCTTGACCCCATTGAAATTGCCTTTTTATGCGGAGGGGGGTTATGGGTTGCTTGGCTATTATAAAAGAGGGTCACAGCTTTTTAAAAAATGGGAACGACTAGTGTAAACAAAATGCAAACATAAACAGCACAGAGAGAACTCCTAGTTCCCTGAGCTCCTTACCCTCTGAAGATGCCAGCCACAGAGTCTGGCAAAGCGTCAGGAAGAAAAACTTCCAGAACACAGCCAAACAGTGTGAAAAAACCACAACAACTATAAGAAGGGAAATTGTGTAATCCCACCCCTGACTGCTCTGGCAGATTCCCTGTTGCATGATCCATCTTGCATCCAGTGAGAGACCAGACTACAGTGGTACCTTGTATAAAGGAATTAATTCGTTCCAAATGAAATTATGTTAAGCAAATTTTCCTTTATACAAATTCCCATAGGAATGCATTGAAAATGGAGTAATCCCATTTTTATGTTGTATGGATTTTCCCCATAGGCGATTATGTTAAGAAAATTTCCCCTATCTCCGGAATTTTTATGTTATACAAATTTTATGTTATAACAGCTGTTTGTTATACAAGGGTCCACTGTATATGTAATTTCCCTTCTGCTCTAAGGTTGGCAGGTAGCTGTTCTATATTTTAGGCATTTATTCTTGAGCAAATTAACCATTGGACTCATATAATAAGAAACAGCCTCTATACATCTCTGGTAAAGTCATGTTTAGAGAGCCAGTGAAAGGCTTGTGGACAGAGCAGTAAATGAGGACTCAGGAAATCTGAGTCCAAATCCTGTTCCACCTTGAAAACTCACAGGGAGGTGACTCGGGTAAAACTACTTCTTCAGGATCTCATATACCTTGAAAACCCTGTTGGCGTTGCCGTAAGTTGGTGGTTACTTGACAGCACATTAGCATGCACTGAATCTTGTTTACTTCACATGAAGTCATCTTCCGTCCTAAGATGGAGTGAGCGACTAAAATGATTACTGGGCTGGGGGACCTATGAGGAAAGGCTAAAACACTTGGGGCTCTTTGGTCTTCTGGAAAAAAGGCACCTGAGGGGGAATAGGATTGAGATGTACAAAATAATGCAGGGCATGAGTAAAGTGGATAGAGGGACACTCTTCTTCCTCTCACAAAATACCAGACATACACTCCAACTGAGGGCTGGGAGAGTGAGAACAGACAAAAGAAAATATTTTTTTTACCCAGCGTATTGTTAGTCTGTGGAACTCCCTGCCACAGGAGGTGGTGATGGCCTCTGGCCTGGACGCCTTCAAAAGGGGATTGGACAGATTCCTGGAGGAAAAGTCCATCACAGGGTACAAACCATGATGGAGATGTGTCATCTCCAAGCTTAAAACCGGGGTATTTCAAGGGCCAGGTGCAGGAGAGTGGTATCAGGAGACAGATATCTAGTCTTGTGTGCTCCCAGACACATATGGTGGGGCCACTGTGAGCTACAGAAAGCTGGACTAGATGGGCCTTTGGCCTGATCCAGCAGGGCTCTCCTTATGTTCTTATGAGTGAATAACTGTCTGTGGTCACACAGTTGTTGTTAACTAGCAGATGCATCAGCCAGTGCACAGGTTGCCTACAGCTCTTTAAAAATTATTTGCTCTCCCAGCACCTTGGTCCTTGCTCTGTCCTTCTGTGGGTGCGGCCCTTGAAGAGAGCTATTGGGAGCTTCTGCTCTGTGGGGCTTGCTTAGTTTTATCTCTGACCAGGCATTGGAGATGAGAGATTTCCCACCCTTCGGTGAGGCTTTTAAAAAGCCTCTGTGGACATCAACTGAGCATTTGAGAGCTTATTTTCCACTCAGAGGCATATTTGGGAAGGGGGCCACTGCCATGAAGGGAAAGACTGACACACACCCCCACTCCTAATACTCTGCCTCTTCCCTGGAAAATCCTCTTCTTTTTCCTATTAGGCTTTTGAAAACCCTCCACCGGTAAGAAAGGAGGCCTTAGAAATCCTAAAATGCAACGTAGGTTGGATTCACAGAGGAGTCATAGCTGGCGGCAGTATTCCTGTTATTAGTCGCATCTAAGAGCGGAATTAAAAACACATTCCTTTCCTTTCCTATCCGGTAACTCTGGAAAAGATGAAGTGTTACAGGTCTCTCGTTTGGAGCTGTTTACAAGCCTCAAACTTAATTGCTTATGTAACAACGGGTGGGGCTGCAGCTTTGAGGAGAGTGGGAAAAGTAAGGGGAGTGATTTTTCTCTCTTCAAGTCACCTCGTTTATACTCTGAGGGATCTTTTAAATATAAACTCCCAGTTTCCTACTTTTGGGATACATTAATTCCTACCAGGTGATTTTTTTTTACTATAAATGCCAACCACTCAAACAAATGACTTTGTGACCTTGCTAAGAGTTCCTGGGCTAGTTACTTCTCTTCTGTAGGCATGAGTTCCTCACTTGATGTTTTGCGCTTGGTGGTTTAAATACGAAAGACTCCTAGCGGACACAGTGCACTTTCGCTTCTAACCCAACAAGGAAAATTCAGGGATGAAGGTGTGTTTAGTGATGCAGCATCACGGATGTTTTTGCCAGATTCTGGAACCTCATAAGACAAACCAAAACAAGCCAAGCCCTTTTATCTCTGGTGCTTACAGTCTTATTGGAGACATCAGAGGAGATAGTAGATTTTATTGAAAGAGGGAAGGAGGTGCAAAGAGCGGAGGGAGCAGAAGCGAGTAATGTCCTTTTCCGGCTACTTTGATGAATACAAGCTATAGCGAAAGAGATAAGTTCTGCTTCACCACCACCCCTTTGGCTTGTCTCTCATTGTCTCTTGGCTTCTCTGTCTACTTTTGCCGTTTATTTGCAAACGTGATTTGTTTTACAAGGTGCCACAGGCAACCTTTCGCCTGGGATGACAATCAGGGATTGTGGGGGGGGGGGGAACCCCTCTGGGGAGGTGAGGAATGATGCTTCATCAAAGGCAGTGGTTCCCAAGCTGTGTGCTGTGGTGCCCTGAGGCGCCGCAAAGCCTGGTCACGAGCACAGCAGGATTTTCAGAAGTACTACTGTAGTGCAGGTAAAACTGTGTTCACGACTTGGGGTCCAATCCCAGGTAGCAGGCTTATGACTGAACCAGCCTTCCATCCTTCCGAGGTCAGTAAAATGAGTACCCAGCTTGCTGGGGGGCGGGGGGCGGCAATGTGTAGCCTGCATACTGTAATTAAACTGTAAACTGCCCAGAGACTACTTGAAGTGGTATGGGGTGGTATGTAAGCAGAACATTTTGCTTTGCTTTGCTTTGACTCATGCTGGGCTTCTGACCTTCCCCACCCAAATTAACATACTGGGAGAATGGCAGCCAGTGGCCAGTAAGATGGTTACTTCATGTCCCTCTCATCGCGGTTCATGGTCATGCTTGGGACCGGTATGAGAAAATGTTACTCCACGTCCATTGCGTGATGGCGGAATCTCATCCCGACCACGCCCCCTGAACTGGGATTTAAGCGTGATCAGCCATATCTCTCCCTGACCTTGGGAATTCTCTTGTCTCAGTCCCTGTTTCGAGACAAGTGCCCATGAAGTAAGGCTTGTCACGCAATGTACTTATTCTCCATCTAGTGGCATGAGTGCGAAGTTGCATTCTCCAGTACAATCCCAATGGAGTAAACAATGCATCACAGAGAGATAAGAAGGCATAAAACCTCAAACTTTGCTGCTTAATGCATGAAAGGCAAAGTTACGGAGAATCAAAATATCAAAAACCAGAAGGTTGGACCATAAAAAAAGGGAAAACGAAGGCAGGGAAGTACATATATTGTCACGAAACAAGACGTGAAGTAACACTCATCACGATACCATCAGTCACGCCCGTGGGTAAACAGAAACAGGGACAGAACCGGGACAAGACCACGTGACCATGAATGATGTTATCATGAAATGAACGTAATCTCGGAACGAGGAAGGATGTGAAGTAACCGCCTAAGTGAAGGGAGTCATGAGTCGAAATTGTTCGGGAACCACAGATAAGGAAAGGGAAAGGAAAGTCCCATTAATGGAACACTTTGAACAGGAGAAATGTACAGTTTCATTTTTTAGGCAACCCAGAAACACAAAGAGGTAGGAACTCCCTCCCCAACACACCCCACCAACAGAAAAACTCTCCATCATGAAGTCAAAATATATGCAAAACTGTAGGCTTTGTTCTCCTCCGTCAAAATGATAATTTGTATGTGGAGAGCTGGCCAGTGTTTTCTCCATTGGAATAAGAGGAGCATGTAAGAGCATTTGATTGTTTGATGGCTGAGAAAGAAACAGGTTTGCTTAAATTTTGATTTCATGCTACATTTTTAATAGCCAGGTTTGTGGTGCATTCAAATTATATGCGGACTAAGGTTTGTATTACCATGAAAAATGCCCTCGTCATGGATTCTGCTGCTTAGCTTGGCACAGAGGAACTTATTCCATTTTCTCCCATGAAGCCTCTAAGTCTAGAGCTCTAAACAAGAAACAAGGGGAAGATTTAGAGGACAGGCGTGGCTGAGACCCAAGAACAAATTTTGTATCAAGTCCAGAAAATCCTAATTGGTGGTTTTTCATGCTTTGATTTCATTAAAGCCTCTTCCCCCTTTATGGCTGCTTCAGCACTAGTCTTAAGGATCAAAATTGTGAAGAATCAGTGTTAGGAGAAAATAAAACCAGTAGATAAAAACTTTGAAGAATCATGATCAGGAAGCAGCTGATTAAAAACTCATTAAGTAAGCATTACGACTGGGCATTTAAAGCAGCAAGATTTTGGCAAGCCAGATGCCTGTCGAAGGAGGACGGGTGAAAGGGTGATGGAGGCTGAATGTCCTCTTTTACAGAGAAGAGTTCTTCATTTGTAGGATTGAGAGTGGATAGAGATGGGCACGAACCACTGGTTCGTCCCTTGGATGAAGAAGTCTTTGATGCTTTCAGCCCTGCCTCGTCCATCACGCTCCCACTCTGAAGCAGCACGCAGCGGAAGCTTCAAAGACCTGTTCATCTAAAGGACCAATCGGCACAAACTGCAGTTGTTCGTGCCCATTCGTACAAGTGTAGACTCATCTGTCTGAAGGTTTGTTCTCATAAAAGTCCTGTTTAAAAACAAAGGATCAAAGAAAGTGGAGAACCAGGACCGGGAAGTTGCCCACCAGCACTTCACATCTGGACAGCGAATTGATCAGGAGGATGAGTGACCTTTGTATTTGAATCCGGGTTAGCATGCTGGAAATTGATTTCTTAAAAGGTGACAATACGAAGTAAACAGAAATGGGGATTATTTTTATTTATTTTTAAATCTCTCTCTCTCTCTCTCTTTTTGCCTAAGAAGCATGATTTTGTTTGGAAAGTGAGGTAGTTTTCTCGGCTACGAGAGGGTTGTTTTATTTTAAATCACCTGTGAAACTGATTTATTTTGAACAGTTTTGACTTATATGTGAGTGCCTGTGACAGTTAAATTAAGTCTGTGGGTTTTGCCTCTTGATGGTCTGTCTTCCATGCTGCCCTTCCTTCACTACCCCCCGGGGGGGGGGGGGGGGGGGGGGGGTCTTAAAGTGCTATGTAGTCAAAATATCTCTGGTCAGTTTCAGCCCTGGCTGATGATTCCCTGTTCCATCTCCTTCTTGTATGTGTGCGTGTGTGTGTTCCTCCTTTGCAACCCTTGTCAATGTTTAACCCTGCTCTCCCTTGCATCCCCCCCTTTCTCCATCCCATCTGTTCGTGAGTCTGTCTATCTCGGTGCACATGTATCGGGCATCAGGATAGCAAGAAAGGAAATTTAAAAATCCAGCAAAACCAAAGCAGCAGTGGTTAAGTGGCAGCCAGTGTGAAGGCAAGCGATCACCAGATGCAGTGATTCTAAAAGCCTGTGTCACCCCCTCGTCTGCTGTACAACACAGTTTAAAAACGGATTACAAGTTTTCCCAAGGGGAGACACACACTGAACCCAAAATCACGCTTCCCTCTGTTCTGTGCAAAGCTGCCATAAAACAGCAGCAAGGGTGCTGTTGTTATAAGCAGGGAGCGGCCCAGGGTCCTTACGCAGAGCTGTAATTTGAGCGCTACTCAAATGGAATCAGATCCCTGTGTGGCTGTTGAATGTCCCAGATAACTGGCTTCAAAAGGCACATGCCCCAGATATGGTAGCTGGGGTGCATTCCCTGACACTCTCCAAATGTTCTGGAAGCTCCTCTGGCCCTACCGAAAGTACATTGCATTCACACAATAATAATAATAATAATAATAATAATAATAATAATAATAATAATAATAATAATATGCCAGCAAGTCATTTCTGACCGGTCTAAAGTCTTCTAGGTTTAAAGTTTCCCAAACCTTCCTTTTGGTGGAGCTCTGGGACTGTGTATCTCAACCAAGAGTGGGATAAGATGGCAGGGCATGAAACCTCACCAGCCCCACATATGTGGGGTGACCTGAGGTGGTCCGTTTCCTGCATGCATAGCAGGGATTTGGACTCCAAAATCTGAGGTGCTCTGATCTACCAAGGTGGAGCAACTCTTTCATACTTTCTAGGTCAGTGGTCCTCAACCTTCCTAATGCTGCAACCCTTTAACACAGTTCCTCATGTGGTGGTGCCCCCCTTGCCCTGCTTGGAAGAGGCCACAAGCCCCCTTTGGCAGGCCACTGCTGCAGGCGCCATAGAGAACCCTCAGCCAATCGCAGCCTCCGGTGCCATTGACTGACATCCCCTCCAACCTATCAAGCTAATAACTCACTTTCTCCCCCCCTCCTCCTCCAGACCCAAGCTGTTTGTGCCTTATTCTTCACTGGCTCATGGCGACCCCTGTGGAGTAGTCGTTCGACCCCCAAAGGGGTCCCGACCCCCAGGTTGAGAACCATTGTTCTAGATGGAACTACGTTGTGTGTCCCATGAGCAGATTCACCCTGTCCTACTGGATAATGACAGTAGTTGGGGGAAGGAGAAGAAGCGTATTATTCTGCTTGCTTGTTTTTAGACATTATCCATAATTGGAATGAAAGAATTTGAGACTTTAAAAATCACCGTGTCAGCCAAACTGATTTTGAGGAGCCTCGTGGCGCAGTGGTTAAATGCCTGTAATGCAGGTAAAACTGTGCTCACGACCTGGGGTTCAATCCCAGGTAGCAGGCTCAAGGTTTCCTCAGCCTTCCATCCTTCCGAGGTTGGTACCCAGCTTGCTGGTGGGGGGCAATGTGTAGCTACTAGCCTGCATACTGTAATTAAACTGTAAACTGCCCAGAGACGTCCTGAAATAAGTCTGGGTTCAAATCACTGTCTATTCGAACATGTCAGTGCTGAATTTGGTTTTCCAGGGTTTTTTTTTTTTTTTTTTTGAAAATAAGGCCTCTCTTTTGTAACATGTATGTGGCAGGAAAGAACAGTTCCCTTGGTAGGAATAGTTCGCACCATGGGAATCCTTCTTATTCTTCCTATTGCTGGCCAATGCCCAAGTATTCCTCATGTTGTGTAATGCAGTCCATATAGTTGAACATTTGATAGATGAAAACAGGGACATATTTTTGACTCGCTCATATTACCCTCACATGATGGGTTCTTCTTTCTGGAGGGAATTCATCCATGTTTAAATAGCGTTGACGGCTCAGCTCCAGCTGCTGCAGTATTTGCTATTCAGATCCTCTGCTTTTACTTCTGTTTCAAAAGCCAAAGTGTTTGGGGTTTATTTTTTGCATTAAAATTTAGTTATTGTTATTTATTCTTTTTTTAAAAAACTTGCTGACTTAAGGCAGGGTTTAGGCTATCTGGTGCTGGCAAGCAGTTGGGAAGTAAGGCAGGCCCTGTGATGAGGAACGGTGTTGATGATATGTGATCCAGATGTTATGTTTGCTTACAGCTTCATGCATTTACTGGGGATGTGCACATTTTGGTTTGCTTTTGTTTCTTTGGGGAGCTCTTTTTTGTTTTCATTTTGGTCATCTTATGGGTACTAGATCGGTTGGCAAACCCAACTCTCAGGATACAGTATTTTCATTTCAGTTTCCCTATTTGCGTTTCTGGTGCTAGGACAAAATGACCCTGATAGAAACTTCAAAGTACTGCAGAAATGCAGGGCAAGGCAAGAGGGAATAATTAATTCAAAAAGCAGGCAACACAACAGAACCTGGGGTGGGGTGGGGATAAAAAAATCAGATTTATGCAGCAGACACACACTTTGCATCAGCAACAGTCACATCACATGCTCAGCAGCAGTTAAAATCACGATCACCATCATCTACAACAGGATACAGGACAGAAGAGAAAGAGAAGCATCAGGCAGATCCATTTTCCCTTCAACTATTCCCACTACTACTACCCATTTCCCCAAAAATAAGACAGCACCTTATATTAAGTTTTGCTCCCAAAGATGTGCTAGGTCTTATTTTCAGGGGATGTCTTATTTTTCCATGATCATTTTAAGTGATTCCCTCTTCCCCCCACACCTTTATCAGACATTTTCCCCACATTGCCTTCGGGGGATGCCTTATATTTCAGCGAGAGGCGAAACTGTAAGTAGGTCTTATTTTGGGGGGATGTCTTACTTTCGGGGAAACAGGGTATTCACACTTGTTGAAAAACAGCCCCAATGTTGCTTTTGTGTTGGTTTCAGTTGGTGAAAAAAGGAGTCAGCTTTTGGGATTTCCCCTTGCACGGTGTCACTCTGTGAAAGGTAGTGAGTACAAGAGGGTGTCCTGCAGACTATCTTGGTTACTGCCGTTGGTGGTGGTGTCAGCATCCAGGCTGTTCTCTGTTGTGTAAAGGTTGGCGTGCTTTCCCCTGCTGGCAGCACGGGGACCATATTAATATGCAGCCAAATTAGGTCGTTTCCCGGCTGTTTGAATAGCGCCTACAGAACCACAATAGCCCACATTCAGAAACTGGAGGTTTGCTTAAGAACGTAATTTATTAAAAGCTTCCGCTTGGCATGCTGTAACTGCAGAAATGTATTTCGTGGGAAGTGCAGTAGAGTTCCAACTCTGCTCATATATAACAAACTACACACAAAAGGTACCAACCTTCAGAAGGGTAGAAGAAACATAGGAGATCAGTGATTTGGTGCTGTTTGTCACTATTTTCACACACACATACACAAAACGTCCTTAATATGGGGCTGTTGTTGTTGTTATGTGTCACCAAATTACCTCCGACTCATATCAGCTCAGCGAATGTGTAATCTCCAGAATATCTGGTCCTTAATTTATCAGTTCAGCTGTTGCAAACTCAAGATTGTGGCTTCTTTTAGGAAGTTACTCCATTTCATATTTGACCACCTTCTTTTCTCATTGCCTTCCACCTTTCCCAGCATCATTGGCTGCTTTTACACGACCCCTAAAATCCACTGCAAAATGCTTGCAGATGCAGAGCATAAAATTGTTTTCCCACCAGCAGCAGACTTCAAAAAGTACGACCACGCCCACTTAAGCACGCCCCAGGACATTTTACAAGTACCTGGTCTGGAGGAGGTGAAATCCTTGTTGCTGTTCCTTGTTGCTGTTTTAAAGCATTGCATGCCTGGCCCTCCTCTGCTTTTTGTTTGTTTTTGTTGGGTTCCCCTCCTCTTTTAACAGACAGGAATCCTAACAGGCTGGAACTATTAGCTGCTGCCAAGGCAGGCGGAGGTGAGCCTGCAATTTTTTCTCTCTCCCCTCACCGCAGACAGAAGCAACAGAATCAGAGTGTGTGAGGTGGGAACACAGGAAGCAGAACAAAAAACACATGGGGGGGGAATCTGCTTTTAAGTTGCCAGTGGATTTTAAGGGTCATGTAAAATCAGCCATTGTCTTTTCCAGAGAATCTGCCTTCTATAGGACTTTACAAAACCAGGACTTTGAATTGAACGGGTAAGTAGAGTGGAAGCTAGTATGGTTATTTCAAGGCTGGTGTTAAGTGGATTCTATCATGGATGTGATACTACAATCTAGCTACTGAATTTTGCGCTGGCTGTACACTCCAATTACTTTCCAAACCACAGATGGTACATCGCCATAGTGTCTACAGGACCTAATTAAGTGCAGGCTCATTGTGGCCAAGTTTTTCTTCCCTAGGAGAAAAATACATGAAAAATAAATGAAAAATACGGTTTTTGCACTGTCTGGCTTTTATGTGTGTTCCATTCTTCATCATTTTAAAACCGATTTCCTACCATTTTGTTTTTACAGCACCATCATCATGGGGAAGTGCCTGGTCACTTGCTCCATCGTAATTCTCTTTATCCTGCTGCAGACTGATATCAATGTGTCCTCCTCCCGATCAGGAAGCAGCAGGCCAAGCGGGGGCAGCCACCGAGGGAGCTCCCATAGGCCTAGCCGACCAGCCCATCGACCGAGCAGGCCAGCGCAACAGCCCAGCCGACCCGTGCATCAGCCCAGCCGACCCGTACATCGGCCTAGCAAACCCGTACATAAGCCTGTCAAACCTGTAGAAACCCCCATCAGACCTGCAAATATCCCTGTCAAGCCTGTGCAGAATGAGCGGGTTCAACCTGTCAAGCCTGTACAAAACCCTGCACCACCACAGCACAATCCAGCCAACCCTCCACCATATAATCCTGCTTACCAACCCCACAATCCGGCCAACCCCCCACCTCAGAACCCTGCTTACCCACCCCACAATCCGGCCAACCCCCCACCATATAACCCTGCTTACCAACCCCACAATCCAGCCAACGTCCCACCTCAAAACCCTGCTTACCCACCCCATAATCCGGCCAACCCCCCACCATATAACCCTGCTTATCCACCTCACAACCCTCTTAACCCACCCGTACAGAATCCTGCCTACCCCCCACGAAACCCTGCCTACCCACCACAAAATCCTGGGTACCCCCAGCACAACCCGGCCTACCCACCCCACAATCCAGCCAATGCCCCCCAAAACCCTGCTTACCCCCCACAAAACCCTGGCTACCCTCAACACAACCCTGGGTACCCCCCACAAAACCCTGGTTATCCCCCCCGCCATCCGGGCTACCCACACAATCCTAATTATCCCCAAAACCCTGGCTATCAGCCCCACAATCCTGCTTACCCACAGAACCCTGGTGGCGGCCATTACAATGTTAAGCCATGGAAACCGAAATCACCTAAAACCAATATGAAGCACGTGGCAGGCGCAGC
>JAHTLZ010000327.1:15408457-15420957 GCA_023846285.1 Phrynocephalus versicolor
AATATACTTGTACATAGCAGTGGTTTCCAACCTTTCTCACGATGCCTTTTTATAGTAGTCAAGTTACCTGTGACGCTACCACCACCACCACATTTGCATGAAAAAGCATTTTAATGGCGTCAAGTCATTCCATCTTGAAGGGTTCTTTCTCCCCAAAATAGTGTTATACAGGTACATGCAAACGTTAATATCTGGTTCCCAAAGGTCAAGGAAGCAATTATTTAAGAGGGGCTACAACTTATGTAAGAGCTGCCTAGATGCCCTGAGCACATCCGATCTTGCCTGATTTCGGAAGCTAAGCAGGGTCGGCCCTGGTTAGTACTTGGATGGGAGACCACCAGGGAATACCAGGGGCTGTGGGCATCAGGAGTAGGAACTAGCAAACTACTCCAGTATTCCTGCCAAGAAAACTCCATGGACATGGGGTCACAAAGAGTTGGTCACATCTGTATTGTATTTGTGACAAGGTGAGTTGAGCACCAGGCTGGGGGAAGGGAAGGGAAGAAGGAAGTTAAAAGTACAGTACTGTGGGACCTTGTATAAAGGAATTAATTTGTTCCAAATGAAATTCTGTCAAGCAAATTTTCCTTTGTACAAATTTCCCATAGGAATGCATTGAAAACGGATTAGTCCCTAATCACGACCATTTTCCTGTTCTACAGATTCACCTCACAGGCAATTCTGTTAAGCGATTTCCCCCTATCTCTGGAAATCTTTTCCATTAAGTGGATTTTCTGTTAAACAAACCACTTGTTACAGTATGCGAGGGTCCGCTGTACTCAGACTGGCATGCAGGGTTGGTTCTCCTGCTGGTTTTCTAAGGCTCACTGTTGGGGATGGGATGTAAACTTTCAGAGCCCTGTGGGTAGAAGATCAAGGTTTTTGCTTGCTTGGGTATCCATGGAAACAGGGGCCCTTCATCTTGAGACTTGGTGCTGACAGTATAAAGATGGTGGAAACAATGGAAGCTGGATGAGGTTCCTTGGACCCCTCACCCCCCGGGCATGTTTTGAATACTAAATTGAAGTGCTTTTGGTTTTTTTATTTGTCCTGGCTGTTGGGCATGCAACCCCCTAGGAATTGCCTGTTTTCATTGTTCTAGAAAGTTCCAAATAAAGGTGTATCCTTCTTTAGCATCTAAGCAATATGTGTTTGTCTCACTTTCGGCCACCGATGGGGAAGTTACATTATTCCAGATGTAACATGACTGGACCTCTCATCATCCTTGACCAGAATACAGAATGGTGAAGGATGATGGGAAGGTGCCATTCAACAACCACTCAAAAGGTTCAGGTTGCCCGCACCTGCTTTTGGTTCTGTCCTACAACTTAGTCAATAACTGAAATGTTGGGTTTCCATTGGACCATTTCCAAATTTGTAAAGCCTAAACATGTTTTCTTGTGTTTATGCGTAAAGTACCTCTCTCCCCTTTTCCCTTGTTCATTAAGTTATTGCTTTCATGAACAGACAACCGCCCAAATCCTCCACCGTTTGTTTGTTTGTTGTATTAGATAACGGATGGGAAAAAGTGAGAGACAGCTTAAAGAAATGCTTGACCTCATGGGAGCTGTGTGTGAGTGTCTCTCTGTGTGTGAAGCACGCTTAACAGATTAATAATACTAAATTCTCCACCCTCACTTGGATCCCTGATTGGTTGGGAATTTAATTAATTAAAAGGCTCTCACTTTAATATGCTGTCTTAAAGGCTGTCCACACTTGTTCAGATTGCAAATTATTGGGAAGAGAAAGAGAGAGCGAGAGATGTCTCCCAGAAATGGGCAAAGACAGGCAAGAACAATGAGGATTTGCTTAAAGCAATTTTTTTAAAGTAATGAAGTCCATGTGTGTGTGTGTGTGTGTGTGTGTGTGTGTGTGTGTATGTGTGTGTGTGTGTGTGTGTGTGTGAGAGAGAGAGAGAGAGAGAGAGAGAGATACAGAAAAGAAGTAAAAAAAAAATTTCATTTGCATGAAACCTTTTTCCATGTTATTGCCACTTAATTGGCTTTTATAGGAGAATCAAATGTTATTGCCCCCTAAGTGAACCCTCCTATTCCCCCCCCCATGTCATTTATTTTCCTCTTTCCAACACTGATACGTCTCTTTTAAGGATAAAAATCTGGATGAAACTCAGTATGTGTGACTTTCCATCACTTATTAGGGAACAGAGCCTAGGCATGTGTTTGGAGCAAGATGCACTTCCCAAGTCCCGTATCAACACTGTCCTACCATACTGGCTTCCCCTTGTGCCGTGAGAGCTATGCTGTCCTGCTTTCACACAGAGAGTTCCTGTAAGCTTTGAATCGCTCCATACGAGGGCAGTCTTGGCTAGAGCACAATAGGGAATGTCAGGCCGAGTTGGGACACCCAACAGCTAAGAGTCTTAAAATCCCAAGAACAAGGAGAGAGTGGCCACACTTCCATTCACACAGCAGGTATTTCTTCCCCCATTAGACAGATATACACATTTCAGATTGCTCCAATTCCTCACCCTTTCATTTATCGGCAGTCCTTCCCCCACTTCTTTCCTACCGTTTTGTTACAGCTGTCATCCTGTGGGCTATGGCGCCTTCCCTTTTTCAGGTTTAGTTTTGTAAGTGGCATAGAGCTACAGCAATGCATCAGTTCAGCATGGATACTCTCTTATATCTGAAATAACACTGGGTTGCTTTTTTTAAAAAAATGTGAGATGAGGAAAATAGAGAAGGTTTCCCTGTTACAATCCCAACCCACTGCATACATGACAGGGTCGTCACTCAAGGGGACTCCCCCCACCCAGTTCTATTTGGGAGTGAATTAAGCTGCTACACAGACCCTGAACGATGAGGCACTCCTCACTGCACCAAATAAATAACTGCAGCTCTATCAATGTGCCAGAAAGAAGTGGAATAACTCACAAAAGAGGGATCCATTGCTCTTCTTTAAAGAACAGACGACTGATAGAAAATATGGTAAACCAAGCTGTACTAAAAGCCAGCCAAATATATGCTCATCTGATCATCCCCTTATTTTGAGAAGAAAAGAGAGGGGGGGGAGAGAATGAATAGGAATGTTGTTAGAACAAACTCACACAAACAAAATCCCAATTTGCCATATTTTAATATTACTAGATATCAAACACACATTTTAAAAAGAGCATTTGAAAACCAAAATTAAGCACGTGCAATATTACAAAATTACAAAATGTCCTTGGGACAATGCATGTATTGCTTTGACGTCTCCGGCTTTACTCCCTACTGCCATTTTAATTTCTATTTGTAGCAAAGTATCAGTATTTAAAGGAGCCTCTGTACAGTTATCACCTAGCAAAATAAACAGCATGTATTAGACATACTTAAGAAGATAACTGCTTATTCCTTACATTTTTACTCCACTTAGAAATCTATACTTTTATACAAACACATCATTAGCAAACCAACAGACGCAGAGAATGGCAAAATGGTTCCCTTTATAAATACTACAGGCAGTAAGTGGTAGAACAGACAGAATTACTGGAATCCAAAGTATTGCCTCAGATTAACGTACCTGCCTTTTAAGGTTAAATATGGCATTTTTGGAAACCAGGTAAGTTACTGAAACACATCAACCTCCCAGGCGGTTTATGCGATCCCAAGAACACAATGCTATGGCTTGTTGTGCAAATGAAAAGGGAGATAACTTAAGCATACCAGCTCATTTAGTCACCAAACCGATGCAATCTGGGGTGCACAATTGGTGCAGCATCCTATTAGGTCTATGCATGCAGAAAAGTACAAGAGGTGTCATTTGCATTGAATGCGTGGAATTAACGAGCACGGCAGCAACAGGAAGCGAGTGGGAGCTGAAAGAGCAATCTTAAGGTACTAACGGAGAAATTTCCACCCTGCACAGAGAGTGGCCAAGGTGGCCATTGGATGCTGGAAGTTTTAGCCACAAAACAAGAGTCCTAGAAGATGGCAGATGTCCACCAACAACATGCCACATGGACCCTTAGAACCTTGGAAGCAAACCCTCTTGACTGCCATGTGTATGTTTAGTGCTGTAGGTCTAACTCCTTACACTTATTACCCCAAAAGCTCTTGAGCAGCTCGCTTCGTTTTTCGCATCCATTCACCAACAATCTACTCCTGCATTCTTGGGACACACACAAAAAAAATCACTCTATGCGGTTTAACTGCTTTTAGGACAGCACTGTTAGGGCCAAGGTAGACATTCATCTAGGTGGCACGGGATTCCTTCTCCTCTGGCGTGCGAAGTGCTGGCACACCACTCAAGTTTCAACACGTACCGAGTGTGTTTTGAAATTCAAAGCATTCTAATGCTAGTTGTTGTGAGTTTTCTGGGCTGTCTGGCCGTGTTCTGGAAGTTTTTCTTCCTGGCGTTTCACCAGACTCTGTGTCAGGCATCTTCAGAGGGCAAGATGCTCAGGGAACTAGGAGTTCTCTTTGTGCTCTAGGGTACTCCCAAGTTGCCATATTATACTCTATACCCCAGAGCACAGAGAGAACTCCTAGTTCCCTGAGCTCCTTGCCCTCCGAAGATGCCGGCCACAGAGTCTGGAGAAACGTCAGGAAGAAAAACTTCCAAAATATGGCCAAATAGCCCGAAAAACCCACAACTATCAGATCCCGGCTGTGAAAGCTTTCAAATACATTCTAATGCTGTTCAGGTGCTACTTAAATGAGACACATGAGAAGAGGGAGCATCGTGTCTCAATCTCTACATCAACGATTCAGAACCTGAAGAATCCTTTTCATCTGATGGGTCTCCATGAAAGCTCTTTGGACTTGACATTTCTGCATGTGGAAAACAACAGTGGGTGGGGGCGAGGTCAAACACCCCCTTATTTCTGGGTTGGAATACTGAATAGGGGTTCTTTGAATGTCTTGTTTGCCAACACCATGAGTTACCATAGAATGCTTACTCACAGATGTAACCGCAGCAGGTACAGTGAGGCTGGTTCTGAGGTTGATCGGTGCCAGTAAAACAGCCCCAAATTTATTTCATTTTAAAAGCCTGCTCAGCACAAACTCATTAGAAACAGCTGAAACTATCCACACAAATTAAGGGGTTCCCAAGAAACAACGAACCAGAATTCTCCTCCTATGTAAATATATAGTTATTTATAAAGACATGAGATGGCAGGCATGAATCTAAAAAGCTACAATAGAAGCCTTCTTCAGAAAATGTCTGCTCATGTACAAATATATTACATTTTTATATATTCCATATTTCCATGCTAGTAAACAGCACTGCTGTCTTTGGCAGTCTACGAGACCCTAAGTACTGTTGCGATTAGTAATATCATTTTATCAGATCCACTTTCCTTAAGTGATTCCAATATGAATAAATAATAGATCGCCACTAGTGACATTCCATTCAAGTTCTTCTTCATCAAAAGGAGGCAAGAGATTTTGGGTATCATCAGAAACAAATGATGGGCAATCCATTAAAATAATAACATCTTCCCTCTTGATCTAGCTCCTTGATGTTGGAAGACTAATGCTCCCATCGATGTAGACAACTGGTTATAGAAAGGTCTAGTCACAATGGATCACCCTCAATAAAGATTTAGGGCTCAATGGTTGAGTAAGCCATTTAATTACCAGATAAACCAAAGGTGCATGGATAGGGTATGAGTCCCCCTTTGCTACCAAACCTCTAGGAGACCTGCAACATGTACCAGCAGCTCACAAAAACTTGGCTTCCTCCATGCAACAGCCTTGTCTTCTACGGAACTCTGCTAAGATTACAAGACAACAAGGAGGCTTCCGGGGCCCAAGCCGTTGCCTTGGCGACCGAACACTGACTAGAGGTTTGGGAGCTGAGGAAGAGGAGGAGGAGGAGGAGGAGGAGGAGGAAAACGAAGAGGAGGAGGAAGGCCTCCTGGGGCCAACCCGGGGGCGGTCCAATCCGGGCCTCCTGAGGAGGAGGCGTTGGCAGCCAGGTGTCCTCAGGCGGCCGGGCCACGGGGGTTGGCCCAAGGACAGGAGGGATGGAGAGGCTGAGGAAGATGAAGAAGCTCCTGGGCCTGCAGGGGCGGAAGGTGGAAGCGCAGCAGCCGCAGGAGAAGAAGGGGGATCCCCCCTCCTCCTCCCGCCCATCATCATCATCATCATCCCATCTACGCCGGGCCTGGAGGGCTCCTGAGCTACCTGTCGCTCCTCCACCGGGACTTGTGGAAAGGGCGCCGGGCGGCGGCCGACCGGGACCTCTCCCTCCTCCGGTGGCAGCTCCGCAAACAGCCCGGGCAGCGGGACACGCAGGAACCAGGGGGGAGAACTCCGTTGCATCTGGCCTGTGCCAGCGGGCACATCGACGTCGTCACTTTCCTTATCAACAGCAAATGTCAGCTCAATCTCCGTGACAGCGACATGAGAACGCCACTGATGAAGGCCATGCAGTGCCGTCAAGAGCTGTGCGCCATCCATCTGCTGGAGTGCGGAGCGGGCCCGAACGTGGCGGACACCCGTGGGAACACAGCCCTCCACCTGGCCGCCTCCACGGGCAGCCGCTCACTCGCCAAGCACCTGCTCGGTCACGGCGCCCGGCTGGAGGTGCCGAATCAGGATGGGAGCACCCCTTTGATGGCAGCGGTGGTGGAAAATGACTGCGACATGGTGGAGTTTCTTCTTAAAAGAGGAGCCTCGGTCCACGCGACTGACAAAGTCGGAAGAACACCCCTCATGCTCGCCGTCTCCAATAGGAAACGGGACGTGACCAACCTTCTCCTGGCTTACGGGTCCAACATCTCCCATCAAGACGACAGCGGCTGGTCCTCCCAGGACTACGCCACGCTGAGCGACGATCCTATCCTGCTCCGATATATAGCGGACTATTCCAAGTGGGAAAAGGGAGGCGAGTCTTCCGCGGATGCCCTGAGAGCCCTCTCCATGTTGGACCACCCTGGCAGAGCCGGAGACCTGGGCGTTACCTGAGGAAAGAGCTGAAACGGAGCGAGGAGGCCTTGGCACAGGCGGTCTCCCAGCGCGACAGGCAGGTGACCACCTTGAAAACGGAGGCGGCCCTGCTGGCCACTCAGATGGACCACCTGAAAGGTGACAAAGAGAGGTTGGAGAGCGAGGCTGACGTGTTGCGGGCTCGTTTCGGGGCAGCCGCCTGGGAGCTCAAAGAGAGCCAGGACTCCAGGGAGGGTCTGGAGCAGGCCCTGCAGCGCGAGCGTGACGAGGCGCAGGGCCTGAAAGACCGGCTGGAGGACAAAGCCCGGGCCCTGCGGGAAGCCAACGGCGGCCTGTCGCAGTGCCTCGGCCAGGCTGAGAGCGGAGCGAACGCCCTGGAGGGCGAACCGCAGCGGGCCACCCATGCCCTCCACGACAAAACTTGGTGCTAGAAACCACCCAGCGGGACTTGGAGGAGGCCTGGAGCCGTGCCAAGGAGCTGAACGGCGCCCTGCGGCGGGAGAAAGAGCAGGCGAGCCAGTGGGCCGCCAAGGGAGAGGCCGTCCAGGAGTGCCTGACCAGCTTCAGAGTGACAATCTGCTCCTCTGCCAGCAGCTGGTAGACCTGCAGATCCAGGGCCTCCTCAAAGAGTGCGTGGTCGCAGGCGCCCAGGAGACATTCCGCGACCTCGTCACCCACCTCCGGACTGAGGCTGAGAAGCAGGTGCAGCAGGTGGAGGAGCGGAACAAGGAGCTGGCCGCCCAGTGCGCCGACTTGCGGGAGCAGATCGGGAGGCACGAAGCGGAAAAAGCCAACCAAGAGGGTGCCCTCCAGCAGCTTCAGCAGGAACTGGCCGACATGCTAAACAAGCAGTCCATGTCCGAAGCCTCCTTAGAGGTTTCCGTTCTCTGTCGCAACAAACTTGAAAAGGACAAGCAGCAGCTTCAGGAGGAGATCGAGCGGATTCAGTCCAGGCTTGAAAATGAACAGAGGGAAGTGAAGAAACTCAAGGAGCTTAAAGAGTTGGCAGAATTACGGCTGGAACAAGAAATGAAGAGAAACGGTGAATTGCAGAAGGAATATAATGGGATGAGAAACCTCGTGAAAGCCATCAAGAAGAAACTGAAAGAATATGAGAACGGAGAGACTTCCCCGAAAGCCAGTTTTCACAGGGGCCTGAAAAACCAATGTACTGAAATTGACGTTGAACTAGAACAGCTCCGAAAAAGCTGGAGGTGGAATCGGCAAGGTGCGCCCAGCTGGAATCGGCCAACGCTGAGCTGCGGGCGGAGCTGTCCTTCGTGTGGAGGCTGCAGAAGAGCTACGACGACCTGCAGAAGAGCTACAACGATCTGCAGAAGAGCAAGCTGCAGCTGGAAGAGGAGATCGCCAGCCTTCGGCACCAAGTCCAACGCCACGCCTTCGACCTCGACCGAGCCGAGCGGTATAAAAGAGACGCCGAGGATCGGGCCAAACAAGAAGTGAAGTAAAAACTGGAAGAAGTCATATTATTTTTGCAGACCCAGGCGGCCTCCCAAGGAGCCTTGGAGCAGGTCAGGGCCGCCAACCACGCCGCCCTGCGGCATCAGCTGGAGTCAGAGCTCGGCAAATTGCAGAGGAGTCAACAGGAGGTCGATTTGCTGAAAGAATCGGCGCACTCGAAATTGGAAAGGGCAAACGAGATGCTGGCCGAAAGCAACGCCAGGATCCTCCAAGAGCGCAGCCGGAGTGGGTCCCTACTGGCTGGCGGCTTTGGGGGCGGGAGCCTTTCGGCCGGTCCAATGCGGGAAACCATCTTGTTCGGAGGCCTGAAGTTCAGCCGACCCCTCGGCCTGGCTGGAGGGCTCATCAACCCCTCTGAGAGACCACAGGCGTTGAAAAGATGGGTGGAAGCGTACGTGGGCAAGATGCAGAAGCAAATGGAGCAAGCTATCAAGATGGAATTGGACAAATCCAGGGCAGAGATGAGTGCCGCCTCTGCTCGGATCCTGAGCGGATCCTCCCCACTTCTCAACGGGAACCCCGATCCGGTCTCCAGGGCCTACCAGGAGTACCTCGAAGAAATGAGAAAAAACCTCGGGATTTGAAACGACGCCTGTTGCCGACGCGTCCCGACGGGACTCGGATCCGGCCGCCACTTCCTGTTGGTATCACGATTTGGTAAACGAGCACAAAGAGTGTTCTGGGGAGGTGCAACCTCCTTGTTTTCGTAGAATTGCCAAGTTGGAAGAGACATCAAGGGCCATCCAGTCCAACCCCCTGCCATGCAGTGTGAGGTGGAAAGGAAAGGAGATGACCAGGCGGTCGTTGGTCCGTCCACAGAGGATGGTCAGGAACGAAGGCCAGTGGAGAAGGAGGAGAAGAGGGGAGTGGAGTGGGAAGAGCAGCCCGGAGGGTTGTTCTTTGATGGAGGAGAACAGGGGGAGAGGCATTGTGACGAAGAAGAGGCTAGGAGGGAGCGGTCAGGGAGGTTTGTGGAGGGTTGTATGGCTGTGGTGATGGAGGTGGGAATTTGGGAGGTGATGGAAACTGAATTGGAGGGGGTGTCCCGGGAGGTGGAGAATGTGGGGGTGCAGACTTAAATTGGACTATATGGTAGAAAGGAGAGTGGAGAGTTGGGTGTTCGGGCTGGGGATTGGAAGTGCATGGGAGGATCGGTTAGTATTCAAACCAATATCGTGGTTGAGAAGGATACTAAGACCCAGGCAGTGCAGGTGGGGAAGATGAGGGATGAATGTATTGTGGGTCAGTCCTGGCATATTGGGGTGCAAGTAGAATTGGATGGGGTTGAACGGAGTGGGGTTGTGGGGGTGCAGGCAGAGGAGAAAGGCAGAAGGGTATTGTTCAGCTATTTGGAAGCCGCCCAGAGTTCCGCCTTGGAAGATGGGCGGGGTAAAAATCCAATAAATAAATAAATAAAATAAACAACTTTTTGGGGTGTTATGTGCCTTTTGGCTTCTTTAGATTCCAACCACTCTTTGTCATCTAGGTTTTAGCCTAAAAAGGCTCTTCTTCTGGAATGTTATCAAACCGGAAACCACAGAGAAGATCCACGCTTTGTATAACATAGGAGATTATATGGTTCCTTTAATTAATGAACATCCCTAGTTTTTTGGTTCACAGCTACACACTCGAGGCAGTGATACAACAGGTTCTCTACTATTTTTTTCTGCATGCAGTGCAAAAAGTGCTATCCCAAGTTTCTTCCTCCTCCATGACAAAATGCAGATGTTCCCACTGCAGGGTAGGGGCTGGAGTGCTCTCCAGATGTTTGCAACTCCAACTCCCATGAACCCTGAGAATAGTCAACATCTGTCACTTGCATTCCCCCCCCCCTCCCTCTCCATACCTTCTATTACACTGGAACTCATTCTTGAGGAAGCAAAAATACAAACAGAAAAACCTACTTTTCTTTCACAGCTAGCCCCTCTGGAATGACATGAAATAGCATTACAAAACTGTTCTCTGAGCAGTCAATACAACGGGAGGAGGAAAAGATACGGGATTTCCCCCCCTGTCCTACCCCTGTGTTCATATCTAAATTGTGCATGTTTACCTATGAAAGAGGATGGGATTAGAGCGATGCTGAAGGGTCTCTCTCCCCGCCCCCTTAGAACAAAATAAACCCTTGTCTTCCTCGTCTACAAACAATTTTTACATCTCACGAAAGACAGAATCAAAAGACGGCTGCAAAAGGAATATGAGAACTTGGGCAGAGCTTAGCAGATGTACGCGCTCTTACAAAGAAGCAAGGATGAACTCCCGCTGACGGGCTGCTTCGTCAAGACCCCCGTCCCTTCTCGTCGCGGCTACGGCCACCAGCTGACGGTTTCGGGAGAGCCTTCTTAGTGGATCAGGAAGCGCAGAACCAACGTGCCCATCAGGAGGAGGGAGGGGCTGGCAAGGAAGAGGGCGACCCCCGATATCAACCGGTACTGCTCCATGCACATCTCGCGCACCACTTGCGGCACCACTTTGCTCTGCATCTCGTCGAGGGTCGCGTTCCCCGTGGACTCGACGTACTGCGTCACGGTGATGTTCACGCAGTCCCTCACAAAGACCTCCCTGGCGACGGGCTGGTCGTACTTGGGGTAGTACACTTGGTCGGAGTAGCGGTTGCGGTTTTCGTACCACCACCTCTCCTCGGCGGGGCTGCGGAACCCAAAGTTCATGTTGGACATCGAGCTGCCTAAGAGGTAGCCGCCGAGGGCGCCCACGGCAGCTCCGCCGATCGCGGCGCCGGCCACGTGCTTCATGTTGGTTTTGGGCGGCTTCGGTTTCCAGGGCTTGGCCCCGTAACCTCCTCCGTATCCGCCCCCATAGCCGCCCCCGTAGCCTCCTCCGTAACCAGGTTGTGGGTAACCCGATTGCGGGTACCCGGGTTGTCGTGGGGGATATCCAGGTTGCTGGGGATAGCCAGGCCGCTGTCCTGGTGGGTAGCCCGGTTGCTGGGGGTAGCCCGGCCGTTGCCCTGTATTCCATCCGCCACCACTGGGCTTGGGTTTTCTTTTCGAAAGGGTCACATCCGTCTGCAGCAGAATAAAGAAGACAGCCAGCCAGCAGACCACGGCACACTTCCCCATGATGGCAATTCTGGAAACCAAAACGAACAAGGGATCGTGTTACGTCAAGGGCAGCCTGAAATCCACCACATGAAATCGACAACAGTTCTTCTCTACCTTGTAAGCAGCCAACACAGCATCGACTAATAATGCAAGCATTAAGCAAATTATGTATTAAACACTGTAATAGTAAAAAAGGTAAAGGTTCCCCCCGCACATGTGTGCTAGTCATGTCCAACTCTGGGGCGGTGTTCATCTCCATATGCAAGCCGAAGAGCCAGTGTTGTGCAAGTCCATGGCCATGTGGCTGGCATGGCTGCAAGGAAACACAGTTTTACCTTATAGAATCATAGAATCATAGATTTGGAAGAGACTTCAAGGGCCATCCAATCCAACCTCCTGCCAGGAACCCCCATCACAGTATTTCCATCCAGCCTCTCCTTAAAACCCCCCAAAGAAGGAAATGCCACCACCCTCCTTTGTGGCAGCATATTCCACTGCCGGACAGCTCTAACTGTCATGAAGTTCTTCCTAATGTTCAAATGGAATCTCTTTTCCTGTGTTTTACGGCAGTACCTATTTATCTACTTGCATTTTACATGCTTTCAAACTGCTAGGTTGGCAGAAGCTGTGGTTAACATTTGGAGCTCACTCCGCTGCGTGGCACCCGGGATTCGAACCGCTGAGCTGCTGAATTTGTAGCCCAGTTTTCCGTGCTCTAGCCCGCTGAGCCACCATGCCACTTAAACACTATAATAACCCAACCATAAAATGAACCAAAGCAATTCCCATCACACTCAACCTCTGCTCACTGAGAGTACGGAAGAGATGTATTTTGTGACCAAACCCTTTGACTTAAGATGACTGCTGTGCTACCCACGCTGAGCACATGAAAATCAGAAAAAAAGCAGAAGAAAGATTTCTTGGCTCATGGAAAACAAGTCTAAGCATGCTCTCTATTAGGCCATTTAAGTATCCTTTCCTGCACTACCCTTGGGTCTGTAATGCCCTGGGTGATGAAGATTCCCATGGGAGCTAAAAGCTGGCTTCTGTTTGTGATATT
>JAHTLZ010000327.1:15422072-15442675 GCA_023846285.1 Phrynocephalus versicolor
ATTATTATTATTATTATTATTATTATTATTATTATTATTATTATTATCATCATCATCATCATCAAATTATCACACAGCAGGCAAGATAACTACGCTGGATTATTATTATTATTATTATTATTATTATTATTATTATTATTATTATCATCATCATCATCATCATCATCATCATCATCATCATCATCAACAACAACAACAACAACGCCAAATAGTCTCTTTTTAGCAGAAAAGGGAAAGTCTACGGTTGGACTGCAATTCCCAGAATCCTGCAACCACTACTTGGTCGGCCATGGAATCCTGGGAGCTGTAGTTCAAAGCATGACTTGGTCTCATTTCTCCTGTTTTTTTTTGCAGGTCTTATATCTACATTAGGCAGATGAGAGGTTAAAAACAAAACATCTTCAATCAGAGGGCAGAGATCAAGGAACTGAAAATCAGACGCATGGCCAGGATTTGGAGTGCCTGGGGACAAAGTTCGTTTTCATGCCCTTCCTGCTAACCCCCCCCCCCATTGCACCCATCTAGCAATCTGGATGGGTGGACAGGTGTGTGTGTGTGTGTGTGTGCGTGTGCGCCTTATACCTCTCCCACCAAGGTGAGGAACAGGAGGAGGAGGGCGCCGTGGCCACTGTGCTCCCGCCTGTCTGCCTGCTTCGCTGCTCACCTGGCGCGAGGTGGTGGAGGCAGTGGAGGGGGTGCTGTCACCAAGCTTTAAGGGAAAGGAGGACTGCTGGGTGGTGGGAGGATGCACGGCTTCCTCCTCCTGCTCCCCCTCCAGGCGCCCCCAGATTGCTGCGCCCGGGGCAGATGTACCCTTCTGCCCCCCCCTCCATACAACCCTGCTACAAAGGAGAAATCATGCTGTACAAAGAAAAGCCAGATGGTAATGGATTTAATGGTCAGGAAGATTAAACAGAGATCTGCTTCTTGCTAATCAGGTCTATCAGATAATTAAATTGGGCTTTTAATTAAATGTCCAGATTTTAGAAGATCCATCAATTCAGAGGTCTATCCTCAACATAATTATCTAGCAGGGCATCCTATTTAATGTACCAAGAAGCCTTTATGGATAATAGTACGTGCACACAGAGCAGCCGCAGAATATAAATAATCGTGCTTTCCCGCGAAATCTCAAGAGAGCATAACGGAACATCTTATTTGCAAAGAACAAACCCATACGCCAGGTGCAGATTCTCTGGTCAGCCCTGTGCAAAACAACAACAAAGCCAACAACGCAGTGCAACCACAACCCACTCCCTGTTGCTTCTGCTAAATCAGGGATGGACAACCCCCAGAAGGCTGTGGGCAGCACCCAGCCCCAGAATCTCAGAGGACTACTCCTGCCCTCTGCTCCTCACTCCATTAAATTAATTACATAGAGCCATTATCTACTGTAAAAACAAAACAAAACCTTACTCACTCTAATTGAAAAAAAAGCATAGAAACAGCTCTAATGGTCTGAAAGCCCATGTTTCAGAATATGCGATGAAAGCCTTATTGATGGATCTCCTCCATTATTGTGTTGACCCTGATTTTAAATGCAGCACATTAGTGACAGCAGAAGGATGTTTTAGCAAGGGATATTACAGAGGGAGGTTCCTGCAGGGATGTTATCTGTAAGGCAAAACAGCTGCCTGGGGATGCCATATCTTTTAAAAACTTGCAGCTGCTGCCTGTGATGGCAAAAAGGTGGGTTAGACCTAGACAGATGAAGAAATATACAAGGAACGAACATTCTGCACATGCATTTTATACTTTGCAAGGTCTGGGCTGATCCTACGTTTCCATTTAACAGGTCACCACACCCTAAATGTCCTCTGAATGTTCTTTGGAGATGACTGAGTCATCACCACTCACAGGAAACTCCAGAACTGCAGCTGCTCCTACAAGCAATCTATGGGCCCAGTGCAAAACACCCGGAGGTTATTATTACGTTTAAAGGTGTTGAAACGTGTGTCATATGATTCCGAAAAAGAGGGCAATACTAATAAAGGAACCCCCCCAATCCCTGGGGAAAAAATGTCCAAAATAGGTAACTGACAGTTTATCCAAGAAGAGTTAGTCATCCTGTGTGTGCTTGTGTTGCATCATTTCAGTTGTGACCAACTCTTCGTGACCCCATGTCCATGGAGTTTTCTTGGCAGGAATACTGGAGTGATTTGCCAGTTCCTATTCCAGGCGCCTACAGCACCTGGTATTCCCTGGTGGTCTCCCATCCAAGTACTAACCAGGGCCGACCCTGCTTAGCTTCCGAAATCAGGCGAGATCAGATGTACTTAGGGCATCATCCTAGGTGTGACCAAATTGCACGGCATGTTGTCCAGAAGATGGACCTCAGGGGAAGGCGCTGTGGTTGTAGAGATGGTTTTTATTTTCAAGATCCAAGGTTCAGTTCTTGAGCGCGAAGAGGGATGAAGTGTGTAGCGCAGTGGTTAAACTGCACCACCACAATGGAGACTCTTCTCATGACCCAAGTTCAATCCTGGACTCAGGTAGCCGGCTCAAGGTTCACTCAACCTTCCAAAGATGGAGTAAACTGAGTACTTAGCACTATGGGGGGTTGTATATAAGCAACACACTTGGCTTTGCTTAAGGTGGTATACCCATCCAGATGTGCTGCTGGACCACAACTCGAAGCATCCCTCATCCTTGGGTAAGCTGTCTAGGGCAGATGGGAGATGAAGCCCAGTACTATCTCAAGGACCAAAGCTGTTCACATTTAAATTTTAAGAATAGGATAGTCTAGTAGGTGTCCAGGAGAGCTACTGTACCATTTGATGTGAACAGGAACGTCCTCAACAAGCCAGTGGGGTGACAGTATAATGGAGTGCCGTGTTTTGCAGTGGGCGGGGTGGAGAGGGGAACTCCTTGCTGCAGGATGTGGTGATGACATTTGGTCTAGATGCCTTTACAAGAGGACTGGCAAGATTCCTGGAGGAAAAGTCCATCATGGCTTACAAGTCCATGATGGGGACATGTGTTATTTCCAGGCTTTAAAGGAGGGTACCTCAACATGTCAGGCACAGGGGAGTAACATCAGGAGATCTCTAGTTGTGTCAGGTGCTCCCAGAGACATCTGGTGGGGCCACTGTGAGATACAGGAAGGTGGACTAGATGGGCCCTTGGCCTGATCCAGCACGACTCTTCTTCATGACAGTTAGAGCTTTCTTCATGACAGTTAGAGTTGTTCGGCAGTGGAATATGCTGCACAAAGGGTGGTGTAATCTCCTTCTATGGAGGTTTTTAAGCAGAGGCTGGATGGCCATCTGTTGGGCGTCCTGTGATGGGGGTTCCTGCATGGCAGGGGGTTGGACTAAGTGGTCCTTGAGGTCTCTTCCAACTCTATGATTCTATGATTATGTTCGTAGCACAGTACTTCCTGGAATGTTTTGTCTCCAGTTAAAAGGGTGAGGTAAGAGACTGGGATCAGGGAAGCTCAGTGTGTTAGATATGGCGGGGAGTTTAATGACCCCCTGTGCCTTCCAAGAGAAGTGTCCACCTGGGTGATCTTGGAGAAGCTGCAGTGTCCCAGAACTGCCTCCAGAAGAAGGGAATTAGGAACCACTTCTGAGTGGTCACTAACTAGAGAACCCAAGAAAGAGCTGAAAAGGGACACCATAAGTATGGTACGTGATGTGACAATACGCCAGTATTACAGTGCACCCTTGTATAACAAACAGCTTAGATAACATAAAATCTGTGCAACATAAAAAATTCCAGAGATAGGGGAAATTTGCTTAACATAATTGCCTATGGGGAAAATCCGTACAACATAAAATGGGATTACTACATTTTCAATGCATTCCTATGGAAATTTGTATAAAGGAAAATTTGATTCACATAATTTCATTTGGAACGAATTAATTCCTTTATACAAGGTACCACTGTATTATTAGCAGATGGGACTATGTGATCACTGAAAATGCTATCCCTTCTTTCTCTCACCTTGAGCAGAGAGGCAATGGAAACCTCCCATCAGTTAAGGAAGTGAATACTGGGTCAATCGCTCAGCAATGTGACTTGATGCTGGATTAGATCAAAGTCTTATTCATTGCAGCATTTTGCTTCCATGGCAACCAAGGAGTCATTCACTGGAAAACCCAAAGTAGGAAGACATGAGTGCAGCATGTTCCTCCCACTACAAATTGGCAACAACCAGCCTTCAAAGGCTCTAGGGGGTCTCATCGTCACTATTGGATAGAATATTGTTTTGGATCCTGCAGCAACCACTAGGCAGCGTAGTACAGCTCAGTGGTTAGAGGGTAACGTTAGGACTAGGAAACGCCTAGGAAACGCCATGACCAGTTACAGTCTCTGGGGGAGCTCAGTGTGCTAGGCTGTTGTGAGCTGAGCCGCCCATGCTCCTCTGAGGAAGAGCAGGTCAGAAGGAGAGTACAAAACAAACCGAGAAATAAATCCTGCGGGGGTGGCAGCATCGTAGCTGGAAAGCCCATCCTCGGAGTCCAAAAAATAAAAAATAAAAAAGGGGGGAAGCAAGGAACCTATTGTGGGTGGAGGGGATCCACACCACTCGCAACGATCATTTTTACGCACGAGACTTGGGTTCCCCGGAAAGCTCCCCTCTTCCGCGAGACGGCGAGGCAGCAAGTGTGGGAAGCGGGCGAGAAGGCGAATCCATCTTCGGGGTCCGCTTTCCAGAAGCTCTCCTGAAGCTAGGAGGCTTTTCCAGGCGTCCGCTTTCTCTCTCCCTCCCCCCCCAACCCGCCACGCTTGCCTCGCCATCCCCCACCCCCTCGTTCCTTCCCCCTCGGCTTGCGGCGGGCAGCCTCGCCCGGAGCGGGTATTTTTAGCCGCCTTAAAGAATAAGACCATTGAGTCCGGCAGATGCAGCCCGTTTGGGGCGTGGGTGGGTTTCTATGGCGATTCTTCCCCACCGGGAACCGATCCTGACCCCCTCGATCCCCCATTCCCCGGCTGCTTAAGCTTCTCTCCAACCCCCCCCCAACCCCCCATCTCCTGTTAGTCTTGGACGGCCGCTGTGCCAAGTCCAACGGCACTAGGAACCCCTTGGCGCGCCCCACGTCTCCTAAATAACTCCCCGCTTCCGCTACTATTTGGGGGTCCCGATCGCCGTCGCCAAACCCCCTCCCCAAGCGCACCCTCCCCATTCCCCTTTGTGTCCTCCCTGATCGCGAACTCCTACCCACCTTCGCGGTTTCCTCGCCCCAAGGGGAGGCGGGCCGAGGCGCGCACAGGGGGCTCTGCGGCTCCGGTTTCGGCTCCTCTCCACGTACCAAACAGCGCGCACACCCGCGCGATCGCGATCGCGCCACCCGAGGCCTTGGGCTCAGCTCTGCCTCTACCAGGCGCCGCCGTGCCAGGAGGGAGGCAGCCCCATAAGGCGGGCAGGAGGAGGAGTTTCCGAGGCGCAAGCGGGAGAGGGTATCCAACCCGAGAGCCTGCCCTCCCCAACCCTCCGCGCAGCTCCTGGTGGCTGCAAGCCGCGCGCGTGTAACGGCCGCGGCCGGCTCTCTCGGAACCCAAGGGCGCGTCCTCGTGAGCACCACCCGCAGGAGAGAACCCCCGGGGCCGAGCGCGCCGCCGATGCGCGCCTCGCGCCGATCGGGGTGGCGGCGGCGGCGCGCGCGGATGGAGCCGGCGCTTCCCTGGAGCGGATCGCGCGCGCGCGCTTGGTAAACATCGTCTTGCGTTGCCTTAAAAAAATGTTGACCCCACAGTGGATGGGAAGGATGATGGGTGGGTGATGGGAACTGGTCCGAGGATCCCGATTAAATGTCGAATAGGAGAAGAAGAAGAGCATTGGGGACCTGCTCCAGGATTTAAAATATTTGATACTCTTTGTTTATATACACACTTCTGCACTGCCTATGAGGCCAAGTGATTCCCCCCCCCCTGCAGTGTGCCTCACTAATAAATCAGCATCAGGGACCAGATGCAAAACAACATAAAACATTTTGGTTCCACTGATTGTTGTTGGGTTTGTTTTTGTTCTTTATGCCATATTGTGGAACCGGTTATTATTTTTCTCTGTATTTTGTTGTACAGTATGTATTTTCTCTGTATTTTGTTGTTAACCTGAGTTCCCGTCTGGGAAAATCTGGCGGTACTGTAAATGAATGAATGAATGAATGAATGAATGAATGAATGAATGAATAAATAAATAAATAAATAAATAAATAAATAATATCCCATGGGCTACCAAGTAAGCTAATCAGATGGCTGCCAATAATTAACTCAAAATGGAACAATAAGAAAGAGTGTGGGGGTTCTTTAAACAAATTCCAGGAAGGCCCACCACTGAAGCTTCATCACACCATCTTTCAAGAAAACAAAGGAAAACATTCTCACTGAGCCAGGTCCACTCTTTCAGCTTTGCGACCTTACAGGGCTGTTGTTTTGTGGAGGGAAGGACAAAGCTTGGAAAGCAGCCAAAGTAGCATCTAGTTCCTTGTTGAAATGACAGCACAAAAATGCATTTAAGAAATCATTCTCTCGCACACACCCTGAACTACTTTACAGGGTTACTCCACGGAATGATATTATATGATATTATGCTGGATCCCAGCCAATGTGTAAGAGCGCAGAAATGGAAGAGTGGGTGAATGGTGATGCTTTTGATGCAAAAGTGCTTTCTGAAGTACTGCCAACTGTTCAATCCCAGGTAGCCGGCTCATGGTTGACTCATCCTTCCATCCTTCCGAGGTCAATAAAATGAGTACTCAGCTTGCTGGGGGGGGGGCAATGTGTACCCTGCATATTGTAATTAAAAACTGTAAACCGCCCAGAGACTACTTGAAGACACTGTAAACCTCCCAGAGACACTTTGAAGGGGGTTTTCTGATTGGAATATAGATGCTGCTGTGACATGAGAGATATTAGATATTAGGATTTCTCCCTTTGCAGAGCTAGGGAGAAATCCTGTGGTATCCCTCAAGTTTAGAGATGGACAAGAACTGCTGGTTCAGTGGTTCTTGCCAGTTTGTACTTGGTCCAAACAGACACTTGGTACATCTCTGGCACTCCAGAGGGTGTCTCAGCTTCCCTGCCCCACCTACTATGGCTGATTCCTCTGAGTGTGCACCTGCTGGAAGAAGCGGGGCCAGAAAGTATTTGAACGCCTGTTCGGATGAAGTGCAAACCGGCACAAACTGCCAAACTAGTGGTTCGCGCCCACCTCTAGTCAGTTTTATTAACAAATAAACCAAATAAACAAGCTTAAGATTAGAGGCAACTCCAGGAAAATTAGCTTGGTGACTAAAGGGAAGGGAGGGTGCAGGCCATAATCAGTGAGCATTTTTAAAAAAACAATTAAACATTTGTTTGCTTCCTTGTTGTTGTTGGGTATCCCCAGTGTTCTGCCAAAAACAGCACTTATCTTCTGCAACTGGACACTGTATATATGGGAGGGAGGGCCATATTTTTTATGGGATGCCCCAGTATCTCCCGCCCTCTCTTGGAAACTATTCCTTGCCAAGATAAAGGTGCGAAAAGCCAGGCACTGCTGAAAAATGGTAGACGCACATGACTGAATGAAGATTCAGTTACCACCACCTCGAAGATGATGTCCTTGTATATTGTTCCTTTTCCCTAAGCAGAACACTTTGCTTTATTGAACAGACTGCTATTTATTGACCTGATTTTCCTGTCTGTAAAACTGTCATGATAGCTTACTACACAGGATTGTTGCATGGAAGAAACAGCTGTGTTGCCACATCCATTATGATTTCAACAACAACAACAACAACAACAACAACAACCCACTGACAAGACTCGCTTGAAAAGACAATAACCCGTCAGAGGTTGACCACAAAAACCCTGGACCAAATCACAAATCGAATGAGCAAACCATGCACAGCGTGCCAATGTTGAGTGGCTTTGGAAGCTAATCAGGGTTGGGCGTGGTAATTTGTTGGACGAGAGAGTACCCGGGAAGATGGGTCCTTTTGAGGGAGAGTCTGCAACCCAGCAGGAGAGCATAGACTTGCCTTTCAGAAGGTCCCAGTTTCAAGACCCAGAATCTCTAGGAATGTCTAGGAAAGCACCCTGTTCAAAATTGTAGGGGGAAAAAGATATAATACAAAGGATATAGTATAAAACTATATAGTATAAGAATATAGTATAAAACTATCCTATATTCCTGACATAAGTTTGGGTGTATATAAAAACATGTATTAACTTTTAATTTTTTTACTGCAAGAAAGTGCAAATGCCACATAAATAATGGCTTGATTTCATTTGGACCTAATTAATTTTAAAAACAAAAGATGGAAATGAAAACTTAGAAAGGAATTGTAATAAACTGGCCATAGAAAGCATCTGAGCGCCCAGGAGGAAGCGAAGGGGAGAAGCTGATAATGGTGAGAAACAGGTGAGTGTGTAGAACGTGAAAGAGTTGGAAGACACCAGGTCAACCAGCTGGGTTTGTGCAACTTGTTTCTCTCTCCAGTGTGAACGTAGGCGACTTGAAAACAGGAAGGACTCAAAACAACTGAATGTCGGGGATTTTAAAACACACTTCCAATTCCTGAAAGTGTGCTTTTTTGGCTTATGGCAACAACTGGCAATGCTAAGTTTGGACTGCTGCTGTCTTTGCCCGTCTTTTAACTTTTTAACTATGTATGTTAACCGCCCTGAGTTCCCGGTCTGGGAAGAAGGCGCGGTATATAAATATATAAATAAATAAATAAATAAATAAATTTTGGGGTGGGGGGAGATAAGAGGAGGTAATGCATGGGATTAGGTTGACTTGGCTGAGGTTCTGGAGGACAGTTTAGAGAGGCAGGCAGTGTCACGGCCAACGGAGAACATGAACAGTAGTCGGAGAAGGAGTGGGGAAAAGGGAAGAGAGGTGTGTGCAGTAGATCAGCAGCAAAGCTTAATGGGGCAAGTTCTGAGACCCCGGCTTTAACACAGTGGTTCTTAACCTGTGGGTCCCCGGATGTTTCTGGACTGCAAATCCCAGAAATCCCTTCCAGCACAGCGAGTGGCGGAGGCTTCTGGGAGTTGCAGTCCAGGAACATCTGGGGACCCACAGGTTGAGAACCACTGCTTTAACACAATGTTCTTTTGGCTTGGCATTTGCAAACTTGACAGCCGTGTAGCTTGCAACCGTGACTAAAAAAACCACCATCTTCACCCAGGATGAGGATCTAGAATGGCAGGATCTAGAATGAGGATCTAGAATAGATGAGGAATGTAATAGTAGGATCTCAAGAGTGACAGGTTGGATCAGACAACATAAAGTACAGTAAACCCCCACCTATTGCGGGGGTTAGGGACCCGACCCGACCCGCAATAATTGAAAATCTGCACTATGCAGATGCTGGATCAGGTTGGGACTGGGCAGGCTCTCTGGGGGCTCTTGTACTTACCCCAGGCTTGGCACTGACCCAAACGGGCCTGCAAGGGGATTTCCAGTCCCTCAGAGGCCCCAAAAGTACTTCCTAGTGATATGGAGGTCACTTCTGGTTTGCCAGAAATCACTTCCGGTTTGCGGGGAAGCACTTTTTGGGGCCTCCGACAGGCTTGAGAAGGCCTTTCCTCCTTACCCCAGGGGGCCTTTTTTTCATATACTGCAGACCCGCGATATACTGGGACCGCAGTATATGAACCGCGAAAGGGCGGGGGACAACTGTACAAACTATGGACTATAACTCCCAGCATTTCCAGTTAGCATGGGGTGCATCTGTATGCAGCCTTTCCCTTCCTGGTAGAATAGCTCCCATGCCCCTCCACCAGGACTGGGGCAGATGACAAGATGATCTCATCAGAAGAGGAGACCGTGTTCCTTCACCTTTGAACCTGTGGACACTTAGAAGTACTCTCAAAGCCCAGAGGACTGCTCATGCATTATCTGGAGTGGTAAATGATCTTAAAAGCATTTACACTTCTTTTACTGTAAAACAAATGTCCAATTATGATCAATCAAGAAAAGAGGTCAACCACAGAAACCTCTGATGGATGCTGATGCAGATACTCATTATGTGTTGTAGCTGCGGCAACAAATACAACAGCAACTTTGTGGGGTAGAACCCCACCTTCAGAGAGTCACAGACCAGTTATTGAAGGGACAGCATTTCCAAACACAATACAGCTAAAAATTAAAATAAATATAATAAAAATATTTTAATAGTAGGAAGAATATGACTGATATACTATAGCAGTGATTATCTTGGATAATCCAAGTGTTCATGGGCTGCAATTCCCAGAAGCCTTCACTACCAGCTCTACTGGCAGGGTTTGGGGAGTTATTGTACTACTGGGATTAATCGTGCAGTAAGCTCTGTTTAAGAGATTCCAATTCCATTAATTTGGCAGCTCAAATCAAAAACACTGTTTTTTACCAAAGAACTTCAAAAGCAAGAAAACAGTGCAGTGTAGTGGTTAGAGCACTGAACACGGGAGATCCAGCTTTTACTACCCAAAGAGACATGGAAGATGATCCTCAAAGGATTACTGTCTTTGAGCCTAACCTACCCTCCAGATGTGGATAAGATGAGAGGAGGAATGTCATTGGAAGAAAGATGGGATTGGCATATACAGTAACTAACAATGGGCAAGTATATAAAATAAATAAACCAGAAAACTGGATATCTTCTATATGTCTCTGAGTGCTTTCCAGTAGAGAGGAACTGCCCCCACATTCCCAACAATGAAACAATACCAGCAACAAAAGCCCCTTTATATCTCTAAAATATGCTGGTGAACTCAAGTGAGCTGAAGCTCTGAATGAAAACAAATTCCTTCATCAAGTGTATTGTACGGGCACCCAAGACCTCAGTTCTCTGTTGGCCTTCTCGAACCACTGTTTCTCTCCCAGGCAGTGGTGGCAAACCTTCAGCATTCCAGATGTTTTGGACTACAATTCCCACAGTCCTTGGACATTGGCAACCTAGGCTTAGAATTCTGGGAGTTGTGGTCCAAAACATCAGGAGGGCCAAAGTTTGGACATGCCTGTAGTAGTACCTCTATTTAAGAGTTTAATCCATTTAAGAGTCCTCCAAAGGACTCCCACGTGAAACTCACTGTGATCCATTGGATTGATGGAATCCAGTCTGTGAATGAGACAGGATGTCATACAGAATGGCATTCTATGGATGAAGGGTATAATCTACACTTTGTTCCCCATTTTACAATAACCTGCAAGGGAGAGATTTGCAACTGCTAGGCCTCTGATTAGGCCTGCAGGTATTTCCGGGTTGTCCAGGCATTGAACACTGTTCCGGGGAATGAAAATAAGGTTCTTAAGACAAGAGCTAAATTTGTCTCCAGTCAGGTCAAGGGATGCACTAAGAGGCTCAGAGGGGCCCCTCCAACATACAGGGATGTCATAGTGTAGGAATCGCCTCAGAAGGAGGCAACGAAGACTCACTGCTGGGATATTTACTGCATTTGAGGGAAGGACCCATATGTAATGTTCAAGAATGTCTTTCTCTCTGGTGTTCTTGAAACCCAGGACAATGTGGGCATAAATTGTCTGTTTGACCTACGTGAAATTGACTTGAACAATTAATACTCTGTTGCAAACCCTGGGTGCATGGCCCAAGTACGCTAGAGAAAGCAGCCTGTTTGAATCCCACAAAAAGCTCCCTAGGTCATAATTTTTTTTTTGGGGGGGGGGGGACTATTAAAGTTTGGGATCAGGCTGTTCTTTTAGACATAGACTTCTTTGATTCTAAACGATTGTGCTGCATGATCAGAGATTGTTGGAAACATACCTTTTTGTTGTAAACAAACGATAAAATAAAGATAGTGCTAAGAACTGGTCACTAGCAATCATACACAACCTTACCTTGCCTGTTCTCTTTATTTTTCAGGTTGTGAACCTGAAATTTTGGGGCATATGCTATGCTGGCTATTAGGGTGCTGTTGTTCTCCTCCAAATGGGGCCTGGTTTTTCTTAGAGTTTTATTGATTTTATTTTAATAAATTTGCCAACAAACCCCTCCTTGCATCTAGTCAGAGCCATTTGTGGTTCCTTTTTGGTGTGAACGTTCCCCACCTATTTATTTATTTATTTATTTGCATGGACCATCTGGCTGGAAGGCCACTCTGGGTGACATACGAGCACGCCGCACGGCCTTAATATTTTAAGTCTGACCTTCCAAAAGAATAACAAGACATTTCTTTTTAGTTGACAGATATGGAATTGCAGAATAGAGGAACAGAAATGGGGTGGGAATGAGAGTGCGAGATAGGGTGGGGCTTTTGTTGTTGTTGTTGTTGTTCAGTCATTCAGTTGTGTCCGACTCTTATGGACCAGAACTCGCCAGGCCTTCCTATCTTCTACTGCCTCCCAGAGTTTGGTCAAATCCATATTGGTTGCATCAATGACACCGTCCAACCATCTCATTCTCTGCCGTCCTCTTTTCCTTTTGCCTTCAATCTTTCCCAACATCAGGGACTTTTCCAAGGACTCCTCTCTCCTCATGAGGTGGCCAAAGTACTGGAGCCTCCGCTTCAAAATCTGTCCTGCCAGTGAACATTCTGGGTTGATTTCTTTCAGGATGGATAGCTTTGATCTCCTTGCAGTCCAGGGGGACTCTCAAGACTCTCCATTATCTGCATTTCATCAACATGATGAGGAAGCAAGGCAGAGAATGGTTAAGAGTCTTTTTAGGCAGACGTTGGGCTTAGTCCGAGACACTTTGGAGAAGGGGAGCAGAATACTCAAGAAAACAAAGCAGCCAAATTGTTCCAGCACACAGGAAGTGTTTCATAGTAACTGAAGCTTGCGAAAATGCTCTGCTTCCTGGCTGGGAGCAGCAACCAGTCCCCACTCCAACACAGTGTCCATAAAAACACTGAATGATGTGCACTCCTTGTTATGAGTCACCCAAAACCACCTGCCTGGAGATCAAATATGCACATCACATGCATAGTGTCCAGCTGGAAGTCACAAAGGGAAGGGATTTTTCAAGCTTCTCTCTCTCTCTCTCTCTCTCTCACTGTGTGTATAAAAAGGGGTAGAATTTAGGTTAAAATGGGGAGAGAAGCTTTGAGCTTCCCCTGCTCCCATGAATTAGGCCCATGCATGATTACTAATGAGTGAGAAAGAAATTGGCCGTCTGTTGCATAGGAAGGAGACATGCTACATAAAGTGAAGGAGCCCCGTGGCACAGTGGATAAAATGCCTGTCCTGCAGGTAAAACTGTGCTCACGACCTGGGGTTCAATCCCAGGTAGCAGGCTCATGGTTCACTCAGCCTTCCATCCTTCCGAGGTTGGTAAATTGAGTACCCACCTTGCTTGGCAGGGGCATTGTGTAGCCTGCATACTGTAATTAAACTGTAAACCGCCCAGAGATTACTTGAAGTGGTATGGGGCGGTATATAAGCAGAACACTTTGCTTTTTGCTTTTTAGCTTAACCCTGTGGTAGCTGCCCCTCTCCTGCTAGTGCAGTGGTTCCTAACCTGGGGGGTCGGGACCCCTTTGGGGGTCGAACAACCATTTCCTAGGGGTCGCCATGAGCCAGTGAAGAAAAAGGCACAAACAACTTGGGTCTGGAGGGGGAGGGGGAGGAAGGGGGGAAAAGAGGGAGTTGCAGCTTGATAGGTTGGAGGGGATGTCAGTCAATGGCCCCGGAGGCTGCGATTGGCTGAGGGTGCCTGTAGAGCAGGCATGCCCAAAGTCAGGCCCGGGGGCCAAATGTGGCCCATTTTCAAATTCTGAGTGGCCCGCGGCTTCTTCTCCCCACCAGCTCAGCCTGTCACGCATCCCCGCCAATGGGCCCCTCCCCATATCGGATGGAGGCATTAGCTTACAGTTTTATGGTTTGCCTGCCCTCCCTGCCTCTGCCCATCCACCCAGCCACATGCCCAGCCTACCCACCCCCAGCTCCGTTGCTGCAGCATCCTCCCTGCCTCTTTGTATTTTATAGAGACTTTTCCAAAGTCCGGCCCGGGGGCCAAATGCGGCTGAATGGTCGGCCCCCCACACATTTTCATCTCACCAAATCTGGCCCTCCTTGCAAAAAGTTTGTACTGTACACCCCTTCTGTAGAGGGAGGTTCTCTATGGCCCCTGCGGCAGTGGCCTGCCAAAGGGGGCTTGTGGCCTCTTCCAAGCAGGGCAAGGGGCTCACCACCACAGGAGGAAGTGTATTAAAGGGTGGTGGCATTAGGAAGGTTGAGAACCACTGCGCTAGGGGTAGGGCTGGCCTTTTAAGAGTTAAAAGGGCTGGATGAGAGTAATCTCATTTCTCTAATAGAGATTAAAGGCACTTGAGGCTTGTGACCCGCACACGTGTACACACTGATACACACACCTCTTACCTTTTACTACCGGGTAAATGCGGTCTCGAGCCCATGACGTGACTCCTAACCTTGAATATCCAAATCCCAAATTTGCAAAAATTAACTTTTTTTAAAAAACTATGAGATCCAAAATCCTCCGCCACGGCCTGATGATCGTGATGATTAAGGGCTTCTGGAAGTTGTAGTCCAAAAATCACTTTCCCAAGATTTGCTTCGATCACATTCCACTCTGAAGCTAGCAGTATGAACCTTGCGCAGGAGAGAACAGACCTGTTAAGAGGACAATTCTAGCTAGAGGAATTAATAGTGTATTTTCACCGACAAGTTACCACTAGGTCCCAGTTGGAACAATGCCCAGGCATGACCCCTGTCAAGTAATGTAACTTTTAACAAAATGTATGCAATATAATATTTAACAGATTCAAAATGGTTTCTGTGTATAAATGGATAGTCATTTGCCAAGACACAGGTGAATAGTATAATTGCATGAAAAGGTCAGAATAATTATATCCAGGGCCATGGATAACTTCTTAACATTGTCTGCCCATGTGTACTCATGTGATGGGTTTATATGATGTCTGCCATATGTATAAAAGGCAGAGTTGCAACCCATTTTGCTTTGGGACTGCTTTTTGGTGAGATGAGCTGTTTCCCCACTAAACTGTAATATGTATGCTGTGTGTTTTATCTTGTTGTGTCTTTGTACATGTTTTGGTAATACAAGCTTTTATGCTAAAGTTTACTTCTTTCTCCCAGCTTCAAATATGTGCTTAGCAATTATCTTTCCACCCCACTTTATAACTCTGCTAATCTCTGAAACATTTAAAACCTACCCACTTTTTAACAACCCCACTGCTGCACACCTCACACAGGCGCAGTAAATACATGCTCTGCTTTTTCTCCTCTTGCCTCGCCTTCTGAGTTCTTACGAGCGAAAATAGTCTACTCCCACTTTTCACCTGAGGGAGAAACCTATTCCTCCCCTGTGTGCCTTTATGTAACCAGCTTGAAAATCTCTTTGGGTTTCATTACTCCAAAGCCGAACTTGAGTCTGAAGGTTCGTCACCACAGATTAGAACAAAGAAAGGACGGCCCAGGAAGGTTTTCCCTCTGGGTCTGTTCCTTTCTGTGGCAACACATTCATCTGCTAGGTGAAAACCATGATCACGTGGTTTTGTTGCTGTTCCCGTGTTCCCATGGTCGTGATTACTTGTAGCATGAGAAATGTTATATCACGGTCTAGTACCGTGACAAAGACTTGACTTTCTTGCATCGTTCCCCCTTTTATTTTATTTTTTCAAGTAAAAAATTACTTTCTCGATATTTCGAAAAACTGATTTTCTGGTTTCCAAACGCCATTACAGCTGCATTGTTCATGTTTTCATTCGTATTCATTTGACTTGCATGGTACTTTCCCTAGGGAAATTCATGTCATGTGTTGCTTCAGCTAGAAACCACTGGATGGCTACAAAAGTGTGCTAACTATGTTCTCCAGGTTATTCCTCCAAGGCAGAGATTTTCGACCTTATTTGGGGAACGTCACCCAAAATTTCAGTATTTCCGGCTACTTCCACTTCCTTTTTTTAGTAGCTTGTTGAAACTTCCTATTGACATTGTTTTCGGTTGTGACCAGTCACCTTCTGGGCAAGCTGGTATACATATGATGTCATGAGCTGCAGCTGTTGCTTTATTTCCCACGTTGTAGTTAGGCTTTCTGTTCCTGAGTAGCTACTCATTCTGCGTAACCTTGCCACTGGGTCAGGTGGACTTGTGCATATTGTAATCCTTCCTTAAGCTTCTAAAAAGAGAAAACAACCCAACAGCAACAGGCATGTTAAATGCAACCATGCATCTCTTATCCAATTTAGCCCTAAGTAGTTAATCCCATGTAGAAAAACACATAAGCTTTGAACACAGTGTGTGTGTGTGTGTGTGTGTGTGTGTGTGTGTTGAATAACACAGAGGTTATGTCATGTCATGCTTCTGGCTGCTGTATTGACATGGCATGTTTCATTTATGGTTTCACAATTCAGACAAAAGCACACTTTGTCCTGATCTAATATCCTGCTAATCGAGCAGAGTTTTTGTATCCTGCGGTAAAAATGAGGAAGAATTAAAAAAATCTTACTGTATAATGTCCTTCTCCCTTCAACTTCATTCTGACTTCCATCTCGGAATGTATTGTCAGGCACACATGGGATGGAAGTGTATTATTTTGATAATACAGGAGCAGTGGGCATCTTTTCCCATCCCAAATACAATCTCTTCTACTTCCAGCACCTTCATTCCTATTTCCCAATCTTAGAATCATAGAATCATAGAGTTGGAAGAGACCTCAAGGGCCATCTAGTCCAACCCCCTGCCATGCAGGAACCCCTATCACAATATTTCTGACAGATGGCCATCCAGCCTCTGCTTAAAAACCTCCAAAGAGGGAGACTCAACCACTCCTCGCGGCAGCATATTCCACTGCCGAATAGCTCTAAGTGTCATGAAGTTCTTCCTAATGTTCAAATGGAATCTCTTTTCCTGTAGTTTGAAACCATTGCCCCGAGTCCTAGTCTCTGAAGCCATGGAAAACAAACCTGTTCCCTCTTCAATATGACATCCTTTCAAATATTTAAACATAGCTATCATATCCCCTCTCAGTCTTCTTTTAGAGAGGCTAAACATTCCCAGTTCACTAAGCCGTTCCTCATAAGACATTTCCTCCAGACCCTCAACCATCCTTGGTCGCCCTCCTCTGCACCCGCTCGAGGTTGTCCCACCCTTTCAGGTTGGCAAGTGTCCTCTCTTTTAAAACCATACCATGGATGCCAGGATCATTGACTGTTTCCTGATATTTTATCAATATTCTGCACTCACATTGGCTTTCTCATATTGTGGTTTTTTTATCCATTCCTCTTACATAGCAGTCAACACCTTCCTTCCTTCCTTCCTTCCTCAATACTTGAACATGTCTCAATTGTACTGGACTGTACATTGTCCCTCATTACTGTAAGCCGCCTTGGGTCCTTTTCAAAGGAGAAAGGTGGGATAAAAATACTCTAAAACAAAACAAAATAAATGAATAACTACTTAAGATCCCCTTTAGGATAGCTGAATTGGAAGAAGCTATAAATAAAAATTAAAATAAACAAAGCAGCAAAAGTCTATGATAAAAAGACAGAGCAGATTAAACTGTTGGGTGCACATGCGTTAGACTGACGAAGCTGTTTGGATGAGTAGTGACACATTTCAACTTCGCAAGAAAAGAAGTCAATTTGCCATGACTCAACTTCCAGTGAACTGCAGCATGTGACACTGTCAGTCATAGGAAACTGCTACCTAAGATAAACGACCACACAAGAGAGAACAAACTAACCAGGGTTAAAGGTAGTTTCCTCAAGAATTGGGAGATTCTTTGAGACATTGAATGGTAAGAACAATTGATGGGGGTGGCAGAGGAATGGATGACACAAGGAAGGGTACTGTCACCCATATTGTATAATATAGATACAAGTGATCAGCCAGTCCTAGAGAACACGCAATAGTTCATTTATGCAGATGACACAGCGGGAAGTGTACAAAGACCACATTTTGAGGGAGATAGAGAAGAAACATATGAAAGCGTTAGAAACGTTAGGCCAATATTGCACCATCAGCCCCCTGAGGCCTAATCCAAACAAGACCCAAGCATGTGCTTTTTCACTTACAAAACTGAGATGCAAGGGTACAGTTGGGTGTGATGTGTCAAGGGGAGCAATTACAGCATTGCTTGACAACAAAGCCTCTTGGAGTCTTGATTCAACATTCAATCCTTAGCTTGAATGCTGAGGCTGAAGTCAGCAGGAGAAATAATGTGCTGTGTTGTGTCGTTAGTGACCGACTCTTCATGAATGCCTATGGCCCACTGTTGGTAGGCGACACCCAACCGACACTTTTATGGCAGCCTCTAGTGTTGAAACACAGTCAGTGCATCTGATTTCCAAATTCCATCAGCGGACGGCTGTTCCATATTAGAGGAATGACAGATGATCTGTTCAGATAATGATTCGCTCATGGCCTTTAGCCCCTGTCTTTGAGGAGGCTGAATCACATCTAGTTGAATTACACAACTAGGTATGGCCATAGTCATTTATAATAGAGAATCTTCCATCTCTGGCTTTCTTCATTTATAATGCAGGGCCTGAGTAAAGTGGATAGAGGGACGCTCTTCTCCCTCTCACAAAATACCAGAACTAGGGGACATGCACTCAAACTGAGGGTTGGGAGAGTGAGAACAAACAAAAGAAAATATTTTTTTACCCAGGGTGTTGTTAGTCCGTGGTACTCCCTGCCACAGGATGTGGTGATAGCATCTGGCCTGGATGCCTTCAAAAGGGGATTGGACAGATTCCTGGAGGAAAAGTCCATCACAGGTTACAAACCATGATGGGGATGTGTCATCTCCAGTCTTAAAACCGGGGTACTTTAGGGCCAGATGCAGGGGAGTGGTATCAGGAGACAGATATCTAGTCTCAGGTGCTCCCAGATGCATCTGGTGGGGCCACTGTGAGGTACAGGAAGCTGGACTAGATGGGCCTTTGGCCTGATCCAGCATGGCTCTTCTTATGTTCTTATGTTCACATGTTGTCACTGTAATGCAGGGGTAGGAATTGCATAGCCTTGGGATTACAATTTACATGGTGTTATTTATGTGGCCTTTGGATCCATCTTGAATTCCTCAGTGGATCACGTTGCTCCATTCTGTAAATGTGTTTTGATGGAATAAAAGAAGTATATTGCTTGGTAGTCACCCTTGGAGGCTGACTACCTCCTGCTAGTCCATCTGAAGTTACTCCCGGAACAATCCCAGTTGTTGGCTGCATCCAAAAGCCATGCCACTTTGTTTATGTCTACAAATGGGCGTGAACCAGAAAACCGTTGGTTTGTGGTGCTTCGTGGGTAACCACAAACCACCACAAAGGGCCTTTTCACACGACCCCTAAGATCTGCTGGCCACTTAAATTCGGACCAGAGATCTTGGGGGTTCGTTGCTCTTCCTGTGTCCCTACCCGTCCGCACTTCCTTGCTCCTGTCTGCGTGAGGGGAGGGAGAAAAAAAGAGAGGAAAAAATGCAGGCTCACCTCCAAAGCCGCCCGGAGCCCCGTCCTTGTCCTGATTCCTTCTCTTCTGTTTCCCCCCTCCCTCCCCTTCTCTTAAAGGGGCGGGAGGCAAAACAACAACAACAAACAAACAAACAGAAGCGAGGAGAGCCCCGCACTCACCAGATTAAATCCAGACTGGGGATTTTCACCCTCCCAGAGCAGGTACATGAAGAGTGCGCTGGGACACGCTTAGGTGGGTGTGGTCACACTTAATTTCTTGCAAACTCCGGAGCTAGTGGGGAAACAATTGTAAGCTCCAGAGCTGGCAGCCATTTGCGGCGGAATTTAGGGGTCGTGTACAAATACCCAAAGTAAGCGGAAAGCAAACCCATTCACAGTTCATTATTCATGTCTTGGAGGTCAGGGACAGTGGTGGTGGGCAGCGGCGGCGGGGGAGAGCTTTCTACTGCCTTCACTGCCTCTTCCTCTGGCACCTCTGCTGTCACTGCAGCCCCTTCCACTGCCTTTCAATCTGCCACCCTGGCACCATGGATGCTCTTCTCAGAGAAAGGGGCCGGATCCTGGCAGGGAAGCGTGTCCTTCTGCCTCTGAGGATGGTATTAGAGACAGAGGTGGCAGTGACAGGAGCAGGTAGAGAGGCAATGGGAGCAGTGGGAATAGGGTAGACGGGCAACCATTTTGCCAACACCTATGAAATGTCAATGGCACTTTCCCCCCCTCTCTGGCAAAATGGAACCCCCAAACCAGGTGATGAACCTCACCACAAACCAGCCCAGTTTGTCCTCCTCCCAACCCCTGGTTGGTGGCTCAGTTTGTGCCCATTTCCAATTATGTCACATCGGAACGTTGCCTTGCAAGGACTGGACCCAGAAGCATCATCTTACGCCTCCGTTGACTTTTCCCAGCTAGCGATACATTTATATTTCTTATGCAATCCTGACATCTATAGACAAATGCGGGCATTAAAAACCTGAGTAAAAACAGTAGACATATGACATAGATTTGGGGTTGAAATATCTAAATAGCCTGCCTAGTGGCATACTGGAGGACCAGCAGGATTGAAATACCGGGGCTTTTCATGCCACTTACCAGTTTGAGGAGAAGCCATTAATAAACACTCTCTGTAATCAACGGTGTATCCACCAGATACATATGCTATCCTGCCCACATGTAGTTAGCTTGTTAATCAGAATATTGTACTCTGTGGTTGGACCTTGGGCTCCCTTAGAGTTTGATGATGATGATGATGATGATAATAATAATAATAATAATAATAA
>JAHTLZ010000327.1:15442685-15471798 GCA_023846285.1 Phrynocephalus versicolor
ATAATAATAATAATAATAATAATAATAATAATAATAATAATAATGCCAGATAAATTGCAGCACTAAAAGATTCAGGGACACACAAGCCTATATTGCATCACCTAAATGCAGAATGGTATGTCTGTGGATATAAAATTACACATGGCAAAGTGTGTGCGTGTGTTGTGTCGTTACAGTCGTGACCGACACCTCGTGACCCCATGTCCATGGAGTTTTCTTGACAGGAATACTGGAGTGGTTTGCCAGTCTCTACTCCAGGCGCCTACAGCACCTGGTATTCCCTTGTGGTCTCCCATCCAAGTACTAACCAGGGCCGACCCTGCTTAGCTTCCAAAATCAGGTGAGATCGGATGTGTGTACAGATGTGCATATTGCCTGTGTAGGTAGTAGAAATATCTGAATACTCTTGCCTTCTGCAATGGTTCTGATGGCCTTCGGAGGTCAGTATTCCCCCAGAATTCAGTAAGAAGAGTGGAGTCAATAACAGGGGGGAAAGTGAGTGTATTTTAGTTTCAGAGTTCAAGAATACTACAGCAGCAGCAACTTTCTGACAAATGCGTAGAAAATACAGAAACGTATTTGAGGCTTTTGGGGTGGCAGCACTCATGGTCTTATTAAAGCTTGGGATCTTTTCAATGTAGACCTTCCTCCCATGTTGTTTCTTAAATCACCCTATGAGGTCAGTCAAGCTATTGTGTACTAATTAATATTTTTATTATGGGAGCAAAGCGTGAGAAGAAGAAAAATCTACTAAAAGATGTGCAGCAAAAATAGAGGTCCAATAGGTATCAACAGCCTGTACACCAGCTTCTGAAAACAGAAGCAAAATTGTCATTTATTTATTTCTAATTAATTTATTTAGAACACTTGTATCCTGCCCATCCTCAACTCTGGGCGGCTAACAATAAAACAAAACAATAAAAGACCAATCCATATTGCATGCACTCAAATGATGACAGAGTTGTAAGGTTCTCATTCCATGGGTATTTGTCTTTCCATTACTAGATTACAAGTCATAGTGCAATGCGATGCAATTGTTTTAGTCACAGTAAGGCACTGAGAATCCATTTTTGTTTTTGTTTTTGTTTGTTTGTTTGTTTGACTTTTATACCACACCATCTGGCATACAACATTTGTAAGCCCTAATACCTTTCAATTAGAGATGGGCACGACTCAAAAAAATTATTTTTCGTTTTTCGTTTTTCGTTTAGGGGGTCCATTTCAGTTTGTTTTTGTTTTTCGGTGAATTTTTTTTGAAAATTTTTCGTTTCGTTTTCATTGCGAAACGAAACGAAAAAACAAAATGAAAACGAATTTTTTTTGTTTCGTTAGCATTCTTTTCAATGAAATGTGTCCGCCGTAACGAAAGCGAAAAACACGGCAAAATTTTTCGTTTCGTTTCCGTTGTTTTGATTTTGAAAAAAATTTCGTTTTCGTTTTCGTTGCGAAACGAAACAAAAAAACAAAAATGAAAACAAAAATTTCGCTGAGTCGTGCCCATCTCTACTTTCAATTAGAAAGGGCCCATGAGGCAGTTCAACAAACACAAACAATTCTAGTAATTAATAATACCAAGTTAGCAAATCGGCTCAATGTTACAAAGATGAGATGGGTTGTGCCATTTTGTCTGAAGGCTAGGAATGCTTCTCACACCAGGCATTTTCTGAACAACATTGTTGGTTTATATGCAAGGCAAATAAAGAGGGAATGGGTGAAGACCTTAAGTGATCAGAGACATAATATTAATTTTCAGTGTGTTCCGTCTGTCCCAAAGAGATAAGAGTAAAGGTGCCCATCTATTACAATCTGATATCTCAGCAATCAATTTATTAATATTTTGTATGACCCCATATGTACATCTGGATTTCCAAGAGAAATGATGACACCACGGAAACTGCCAATCATCAGATACATCCTGTGTGTGTGTGTGTTGGGTCATTACAGTCTTGACTGACTCTTCGTGACTCCATGTCCATGGAGTTTTCTTGGCAGGAATACTGGAGTGGTTTGCCACTTCCTACTCCAGGTGCCTACAGCACCTGGTATTCCTTGTATTCAGATACATCCTATGATATATTATTTCCTAAGGGCAGCTGCTCACTAACCAGACATCTTTGAAAGCACCTGTAATCAATGATGGAATGGAATACTGAATAAGTAATTAAATACTATCTGCATAAAGAATAATTCAGAATACAAGAGCTATCCACAAAATGGTGGATATTCCTAATTTATTTCATGACACTAGCAAGAGGAACTAGGCATAAGCCAAATATGAGAGGAAATAGAGGACAGCCCTGTAGAATGGGGGGGGGCACCATTAGTTAATACCCTGGATCTAGGAAATGAATACAAAATTTGAATCTGTTTCAGATATTCATGAGCAAATCCAAATTTATTCATGTGCAAAAGCAAAGATAAATTGCCAGTATATTTTGTTGAAAGGCTTTTCAGCCTCAAGTGAAAGAATGGCAGCCTGATCAAATCTCCTGCTATTCAGACAAATCAAATCAACAACCAATCCAAGGAATTCAGAACCCTGCCTACCTGATATAAATGATATCTGTTCTTAATGGACCATGGTTGTAACAACCTTTTGAAGTCTGTTAGCAAGAATAAAAACTGTTATACTCAAATCAAAATACATTAAATAAATTGGCTTAAAGTTTGGCCCTTGCCAGGTTTAAGAAATCAAGCAATATAGCAAAGAGGGCAAAGGACCTGTCTTAAAAATATTTATTATTTTATTTTTAATATTTATTTTAGAGTATTTTTACCCCACCTTTCTCCTTGGAAAAGGACCCAAGGCAGCTTACAGTAATGAGGGATAATATACAGTCCAGTACAATTATAATTCTCAGGTATTGAGAACAAGGAATTGAGGGACATCTTACAAGATTAATAGTCAACATTACATTAAAGCTACAAGAAAACACACACAGTTGGGGTATGTGACTACCATTCTATTCAATAACATGAATAATACAGCCCCATACCACGTCAAGTAGTCTCTGGGCAGTTTACATTTTTTTTAAATTACTGTGCGCAGGCTACACATTGCCCCCCCCCCCAGGAAGCTGGGTACTCACTTTACCGACCTCGGAAGGATGGAAGGCTGAGTGAACCTTGAGCCTGCTACCAGGGATTGAACCCCAGGTCGTGAGCACATTTTCACCTGTACCTGCAGTACAGGCATTTAACCACCATGCCAATGGGTGAAAAAATATTTTCTTTTGTCTGTTCTTACTCTCCCAGCCCTCAATTTGAGTGTATGTCTCCTAGTTCTGGTATTTTGTGAGAGGGAGAAGAGCTTCCCTCTAACCACTTTACTCATGCCCTGCATAATTTTGTACGTGTTAATCATATCCCCCTTCAGGCGCCTTTTTTCCAGACTAAAGAGCCCCAAATGTTTTAGCCTTTCCTCATAAGGGAGGTGCCCCAGCCCAGTAACAATTTTAGTCACTCTCTTCTGCACCTTTCCCAGTTCCACTTATGAACCATTTTGTGCGTCTGGGAGGTTCTTACCAAAAACAAACCAAATGAAATGGTCAACCCTTAGCATTGACCAAATTCAGTAGGTTTAGCTCTCTTGTGTGCCTGCCATGGCGCCATTACAGACAAAAAGCCTGCTAGTTAGATGAAAAGGATGACAACTCTAATTCAGCACCCACAAATTTGTTTGAATGCAGAGAGATTTGATGCCAGCCTTTAAACAGCTAAGCACTCAAAAAGCCTTTGACTTTGATGGATGGATCTATCAGTTTTGTTTTCTCTGACAATCAAATTTTTGACATCTCAAATTACTTCTGACGGATTTATGGATACATTTGAACATTTAAGAAAGTTCTTGCAAAAGAAGAAATGGGGGGGGGAAATACCTTCATCCCTCTCTACAGTATTTGCAAAGAGGTTTTTCAGTACCTTGGACAGAACTAAGGAGGCAGCAATGACTGGTTCTATCAAGGCCTTTGTATCCATTGAAAGCTTTTGATGTTTCACGCACACAGCAGTTAATCTTAAACTGCAGAGCAGGAAGGGACATGTATAGATGAGTCCTCCCTGAGAACGGTTGTGCCGGCCCTCGTGATATCGAGGATTGACTACTACAACGCCCTCTACGTGGGGTTGCCCTTGACCCTTGTCCAGAGACTTCAACGGGTTCAGAATGTGGCGGCCTGACTGGTGGTGGGTGCTCGTAGATACAATCACATCACTCCAGTTCTGGCACGCCTGCTTTGGCTGCCCGTTGCTCTCCAGATAAAGTTCAAGGTCCTGGTTTTGGTTTTCAAAACCCTCCATGGCTTGGGACCTGAATACCTGTTGGAGCGTATCTCCCAGAGATCATCAGAGGCTAGGCCCACTCGAATGTTGCAGGCACGCTCACTCAGGGTGCCCACTCCTAGGGAGGTGTGGCGGTCTGCCACTCACAGCTGCGCCTTCTCTGTTGTGGGCCCATCCTTATGGAACCATCTCCCGAGTGAGCTGTGCCTTGCACAGTCCCTCCCCGCCTTCAAAAAGGCTCTGAAAACCTTGCTTTTTAAGGAGGCATATGGCGACCTAGGGCATTTATACACGACCCCTAAGCTCCGCCGCAAATGGCTCCCAGCTCCGGAGCTTAAAAAATTTTCCCCACCAGCTCCAGAGCTTACAGAAAAGTAAGTGCGACCCCGCCCCCATAAGCGCGACCCAGCGCACCTTTCAAGTACCTGCTCTTTGATGGTGAAAAATCCCTGATCCGGATGTGCCGGGCTCTCCTCGCTTCTTTTTGTTGTTGTTTTTTTGCCTCCCGCCCCTTAAAAGAAGGAATCAGGAAGTAACGGGGGCTCGGAGCAACCGGGAGGTGAGCCTTTATTCTTTTGTCCCTTTTTTTCTCCCTCCCCTCACACAGACAGGAACAAGGAAGTGCGGAGGGGTGGGGAGGCAGGAAGAGCAACGAACCCCCAAGATCTCTGGTCCGATTTTAAAGGGCCAGCGGATCTTAGGGGTCGTGTGAAAAGGCTCCTAGTTTAGTCTTCCCCCCTCCTCTATTTGCCCATTACTGCTGCCTCTTGCCTAGACTCCCCCCCCTCATTCTATTGGTATTTTATGCTTTTCACTGTATATTTTCATATCTTTTAAAGTTGTGAACCGCCCTGAGTTCCAGTTTGGAAGAAGGTGCGGTATATAAATACAACAAATAAATAATAATAAATAATAAATTCCAACTTTTGTCCAGGAGCCACAGTGAAGAATCGAACTCCCAGCCTCTAATTCCTCAGCCACTGGGCTATCCAGTCAAACTGTGCTATCCAGCAGTTCTGGGGGAAAGGGAGTCCCATCATCGTGTGATGGGCCACAGGTTTCGTATCCCCGTACTATGCCTAGAGGACATGGGAGCCTTCATTATTGTTTTTAATTGTTTTGAATTGAGCTTACAAGGAGATTTAAGAAAAACAACACCTGTCTTTGCTCTTTGCAGGAAATCCTCAAATGCTGTGGGTTCCCTACGCATTTGTCGAAGAAGACACATTAATTTATGTATTTGAATTTTATCCTACCCTTTCTCCCCAAACCAAGACCCAAGGGAGCTTGCAACAAGACTTGTCAAGAAAAAAAGCAAAGAAAAACAAAAGCAAAAACAATGATAACATGAACATAGAACATGTGAAAGTCTTCGAGAATACATATCCACAAAGTTCTCCTCTAGTACTACATTTCAAATGAATCAATCTTTTTTTTCTGGTCAGCTTTTTTAACTGTCCAGTTTTTACACCTGTTCATGGTATTCAGAAAACTTCCCCCTCATCACTGTTTGCTGTCCCGCTTGGGACCGGTACGAAGAAATCTTACCGCACGTCCATTGCGTGACGACGGGAGTTTGTCCCGAACACACACCCTGAAATGAGATTAAAGCGTGATGAGACATACCCCTCCCTGGCCTCGGGAATCTGCTTGTTTCGGTTCTTATTCCAAGACAAGAGCCCGTGAGGTCATGCTCGTTGCGGAACGAGTGCCGATTTTTGCAATATCCATCTAGTGGTAGGAGTGTGAAGTGCCATTTGCCACTAAATCCCCTATGGAGTTAGCAATGCTGTGCATAGAGATTAAAAGACAAATGCCTTGAACTTTGCTCCGCAACGCATTGAAGGCAAGGCTGAGGAGATTCGAAACATCGAAAAACGGAAGGTTGGACCCCCCCCCCCAAAAAAGGAGAACGAAGGCAGATAATTTCAGATCTTATCACGAAACAAGGACGTGCAGTAACAGTAATCCCGGTATCATCAATCACACCTGTGGGTACAAGGAAAAAGGAACAGCACTGGTATAAGACCACGTGACCACGAACAATGTTATCATGCAATGAACTTCATCTCGGAACAAGGAAGGACAGGAAGTAACCGTCTTAGTCATAAGATCCATGGTTGTAACAAAAGACAAACTGGTCGAGTATTCGAGTCAGCAGTAGAGGAAAGTGTCATCATCTTGAACAATGCCTGTCATGTTTCTTTCCAGATAATGCCTCATGCTGCTTTCCTTAATCTGTGAGAAAGATAACCATGTTTCTCTCCTATGGTGGTTTGTTGAATTGTTGTGTTAATTGGCTTAGCAACTTTCCCAGGCCCCCCCACTGCTGCTGGTAGCTGGGGGACCAGTTTGTGCATAGCATTAGGAAGTTTCCCTGCAGTTAGAACATGCTGCAGTCAATTTTAGAGGTTTTCTTTAACATATGAGGGAAATATACTTTGGCCTGGAGCTTGGCTCTTCGGTAATTAAGGTGCCATGTGTACAAGAGCGTCTCTGGTGAGGGGGTGAGGATTTATAATGATATAAACCATATTTGCATTCAAAGATCTCTCAAACCGTGGCTTCCAGGAGGCAGGGCCCTTGTACCTATGGCCTCATATCATCGCATTTCACAGCAGCATGGAGATACGCAGCCAAGGGAGCTGTAGAAAAATGTTATGAGCACCACTGACACCTTGCCTGCAAATGTCAACAGAAATCAAGCGGGGTTCATTTCCTATGCAAGTGACATGTTCAAAGGATGCGTCCCTGCTGTTCAAACTGGAGGGGAAATAGTTCTTTACCACTGCCATGGCTGCGGCTACAGGATCTGCAGAAAACCACCCCACGAGAGGAACAAAAGGATTTCAAACCTGGCGAGGTGTCTTGTAAACAAACAACAATGGGGGAAAATGCCTCTCTGCTTGCTGAATCTTTTGGTCCCCGACAAATCAGTTGTGCTTAAAAAAAGAAAAAGAAACACCTGGACTTAATTCACTTTGTATTCAAGCGTGTATATTGCTTGACACTGTCATTGTGTGCGATTTGAAAACCGTATTTTACTGTGCAGTTTTCTTTCATTGTTGGTTGTTTCATATTGTTGCTTGCCCTGCAAAAGGCTAGCCTAATGCCTCCTAAGGGGGTCTAAAATCTCCTGCTGGAGTCCCGCATTCCATCAGGAGGTGTTAGAGCTTAGCAGGCTTGGAGGAGGCTGCATGGCATACAGGCTTCTTTCCCAAAACACTTTTGCCATTTCCTCTGGGCTGTAGACCAAGGTGGCCACCTTATAGAATTACTGCATTCTTGATTTCCATTAACAGCTACCCTATGTTTGGGGGAAGGTTTGTGGAATGACATCAAACATGTGATCAATCTTGCAGAGTGATTAAGAAAACCATTGAAATGTTCATTTCCTTCCTTCCTTCCTTCCTTCCTTCCTTTCTCTTTCTTTCTTTTTTTCTTTCTTTCTTTCTTCCTTCCTTCCTTCCTTCCTTCCTTCCTTCCTTCCTTCCTTCCTTTCTTTTTTCCTTCCTTCCTTTCTTATCCCCACTGGAAGTACAATAACTATGGCTTGTCTAAATACTAAGGCAATTTGAGTAAATAGCAACCCAGCCTTCTGGCCTTGCTAGCAAACAAAGCTTCCAATTAACTTTGATTTATGTTACAAACTAGAACAATGGTTAAATATTTGGATTAGCATCCCCTTCTGCCCACTGCAATTAAAACGTAAATTGCACGACGGACACTTGAGGAAGCTGTTTTGGCTGTTGTGCCAAGTTCCAATCGTGTCATCAAAATGCAGTCGTTTGCTTTGTCTAACGTTCGTTGGAAGCGCTAGCCGTAGGGCACAGCCCTGTATTTCAAATATTCCAGCTTCGATATTGGAGAACATGGTTGAAGCCTCAAGTCAGTTCTGACATATGCCGACCTCTTTCAGAGTTTTCTAGCTAGTGAATGCTCAGGTATGATATTTCTTCCGTCTAGGGCATCCTGGGACTGTACCACTTGCCCAAGCCACATAGGGTGGACTTTCTCCCTGGAGGCACAATGGGGGGCTGAACTCACAGCCTCTGGCTCTGCAAGCAGGAGCCTAAGCCTAAACCTGAGCCTAAACCTAAGCCTAAACCTAAGCCTAAACCTAAGCCTAAGCCTAAGCCTAAGCCTATCCAGCCAGCTTATAATGGAGGTTTTTAAAAGGATAGGAGACTACTGTCATCAGATAAACACCATGAGCTGTGGGAGAGTGGGTTCTACAAATCAAAGCAGCTGGCTCCGAAGCTAAAATTAGGCTTGGCCCAATGTTCACAATTAGAGATGGACGCAGACCACCAGTTTAGTGGTTCGTGATGGTTTGCTGCCTTGCTCCCTCTGGCAGGTGCCCACTGAGAATCACCACCCTAGCTTTCCTGCCCCACCTCCTCTGGGCACTGCCACTGAGTGGGCGCCTGATGGAGGGGGCAAGGTGCCAAACCATGAAATGCCTATTTGGCCATTGGCTGAACAGGAACAAACCACTGAACAGGCAGTTCTTGCCCATTTCTCTTCACAATCCCACACAGATTTATTTGGAAAGGACGCACACACACGAGGCATGTCTTGTCTCTCTCTTTCAAACAGCAAGCAACATAAGAACATAAGAACATAAGGAGAGCCATGCTGCACGCAGCCAAAGGCCCATCTAGTCCAGCTTCCTGTGTCTCATAGTGGCCCCACCAGATGTGTCTGGGAGCACACGAGACTAGATCTCTGTCTCCTGATGCCCCTCCCCTGCTTCTGGTCCTTGAAGTTCTCTGGTTTTAAGCCTGGAGATGACACATCTCCATCATGGTTTGCAATCTGTAGTGGACTTTTCCAGGAATCTGTCCAATCCCCTTTTGAAGGCGTCCAGGCCAGATGCCATCACCACATCCTGTGGGAGGGAGTTCCACAGACTAAGAAGAAAAACATAAGAAGAAGAACATAACAAGAGCCCTGCTGGATCAGGCCAAAGGCCCATCTAGTCCAGCTTCCTGTGTCTCATAGTGGTCCCACCAGATGTGTCTGGGAGCGCACGAGACTAGATCTCTGTCTCCTAATACCACTCCTCTGCATCTGGCCCTTGAAATATCCTGGTTTTAAGCCTGGAGATGACACATCTCCATCATGGTTTGTAACCTGTGCTGGACTTTTCCTAATGGGTTCAAAAATACATTTCAGTATCCTAAGGTGTCAAAGTGGGGTGGGGAAACCAAGGTATCTCCTGTGCCTTGACTCTGACTCTCAGAAACAAAAAATCCCAAATTTTGTCAGACATTCGGTCCTAAGAAGACTGTTCTGGCAGAGGTTCTGAAGGCTGAGTCCGTCCGCAGCCTTTTGGGAAGAGCAGCTGCCAAGCTGGTTATTTTATAAGTGCAAATATTTGTTTGATGGCACATCAGTCAGAGTAGGGAGGGGGGGCAAGGACCTCCCTTGCTACTCTACTGATCAAATCGCTGGCAGGCTGAAGAAGAAGGCGGCCAACCCCGGGAAGAAGGGATCCAGCCGTGCAGGGTGTGTTGCCGAGCACTGGGCCATTGAGGCACCGAAGAGCAGAATTAATCCAACGCCTCAGTAAAACTGTCATTCCGCTGTGAATCACAAAGACGCGTCCTTCATCATTCTTCCTCCGATGGAGCTGTTGAACGCACACACGGTGGAACAGTTAGGAAATGGCCGGACAGGTTTAAAACACATAAGGACAGAAGCATTTTGACTTAGATCAAAGGCTTACCTGGTCCACTTTTCTGTGCACACAAATGACCCAACCGTTGCCTGTGGGGAAGCCCATAAGGAAGACGTCAAGCCAACAGCCTCTTCAGTCTTGTATCCTCCAGTAACTGATACACAGACACACAATGTCTCTGATGCTGGTGGTGATGTATAAAAGCAAAGTGTTCCGCTTATCTACCGCCCCCTGGAATTGGAATTGGAATTGGAATGCAATTTATTGTCATTGTATAAATACAACGAGATTAAAAGTGCCATCTAGTCAGTCATTCAGACAACCCAGCATAAAAATCTACAATTGAAGAACAAACCATCTATACACATACTCCAACATTCACATGCCAAACATCACTTACACTCATTTAAAACTGACATAAAAACCAAACATACACACACAGCCCTACACTCTTTCACCTGGTAACATTCATACCCAATCCATAAAAAACTACAATTTAAAATACAACAACAGCCATACACAATCCCCCATACAATATATGTGTAACACATTCCACACTAATATTACCCGTCAACTTAATTTTTAACAGAATTTAGCATGGTTACTGCTATTGGGTAAAAACTATTTCTGACTCTTTCTGTCCTTGTTCTAATAGATCTATACCTTCTGCCTGATGGCAACGGTACAAGCAGAGAGTGTCCAGGATGAGAAATATCTCCTACAATATTCTGAGCTTTCTTAAGACAGTGGGAGCTGTGTAATTCCTCCAATGTGAGGAGTGGGCATCCGATGATCTTCTGTGCCATATTGATAACCCTCTGGAGCGATTTCCTCTGAACCACCGTGCAACTGGCATACCACACACATATGCAGTATGTCAGTACCCTACCACTTCAAGTAGTCTCTGCGTGGTTTTACAGTTTTTAATCACAGTATGCAGGCTACACATTGCCCCCCGCCTCCCCCAGCAAGCTGGGTACTCATTTTACCAAACTTGGAAGGCTGGAAGGCTGAGTGAACCTTGAGCCTGCTACCTGGGATTGAACCCCAGATCATGAGCACAGTTTTACCCGCAGTGCAGGCATTTAACCACTGTGCCACGGGGCTTTTTAAAAAAATATATATTATTGAATTTTCTAAACATAACAAGTTAAAATAGAGACATTGCTTGTGTGTTGCTGGGTTGCATAGTTCAAATACAAATATTTCCCCAATATTTTCGTGTTTGGAATATTCCACATTTACATGCTTCTTTTCCATCATTGTATTTATCGTTTCTTATCTCCGTCTTCATCTAGTACAAAAAGTGAAAATAATGGAGTACAGCATTAAGCTAGCCTATTTAATCTTAGTTCTTCATTTTACTAAGCACTTTAAAGTCTATTTGTCTAGTTCAATATATGATAGGCATACATTTATATCTGTTTTCATCTAGTACACGCCACCGGGTTCTTAACTAGCAGCCACTGATGACTTTAACCTCCCTGAATTTAGTAGTAGTATTAGTATTAGTATTAGTATTAGTATTAGTATTAGTATTAGTATTAGTAGTATTAGTAGTAGTAGTAGTAGTAGTAGTAGTAGTAGTAGTAGTAGTAGTGTCATTACTGTGTGTGTGTGTGTGTGTGTGTGTGTGTTGTGTTGTGTTGTGTTGTGTTGTGTTGTTACAGTCGTGACCGACTCTTCATGACCCCATGTCCATGGAGTTTTCTTGGCAGGAATACTGGAGTGGCTTGCCAGTTCCTACTCCAGGTGCCTACAGCATCTGGTACTCCCTGGTGGATGAGACGGATCTCTCCACACTTCTGGGCTGTTGTTTTTGCTGCCGTCTCCTCTGCTAACTAAAAGGAATACTGAAGTTCCTAGAAATGTCTCTTTGACCCGTTCTCCCTCTCATGTTCAAGATTTGATTTCCCCAAACTCTCCATCTCCCATTCACTTGCATGGAGAGACTGAGATAGGAGATCAGGCTTTGCCTGTTTACGCAACTCCATGAACCCTTTGAACATGGCAGAGCACAAGTAAAAGATCCACGTGTGCTAAGCTATAGACAGGGAGCTGTTGTGGGTTTTCTACTGTTCCCTATCTTTCAAAAGTTTCCGTTTTCAGAAACCTGCTGATCTTGGCTGCTTAATCCGGTCTCATCCAGGAACTAGTACTCTTTGTACTGGAACTCTCGGGATACAGAACATATGGCTGCTGCTCCAACGAAGAGGCTTCTTTATCGTCAAAAAGGAGCATATTTTCTATCCCCAGCAGATGGGGCTGCCAAGAAGAGTCCTTTGCTGCTGCTTCTCTAGACTATTTAGGATTCCCGCATGGTAAGATGAATGAAGTCTCAATCCTTAGGGAGGCTCCAGCACAGCCAAACACATCAGGACAAAAAGAACATATTGCCACTGCTTTGCCAACTTACTTAGGGGCTTATCCTACGTCCACTTTGCTGCGGTAGGAAGTGCGATCTGTAGCGCAACCTAAATTCTTTCCCCCACGTCCATCGAACTTTAAGAAAAATAAAGTGCGACCATGCCCCCCCCCCCCAAGTGCGACTCAGCACATTTTCCTTGTACCTGCCTTCGGGGTGGTGGAATCCATGTTGCTGTTATGGTGTGAATTTTATACCAACACAAGCACCCGTGGGGGATAGTTTGTGTGTGTGTGTGTGTGTGTGTGCTGCATCATGACAATCGTGACCGACTCTCTGTGACCCCATGTCCATGGAGTTTTCTTGGCAGGAATACTGGAGTGGCTTGCCAGTTCCTACTCCAGGCGCCTACAGCACCTGGTATTCCCTGGTGGTCTCCCATCCAAGTACTAACCAGGGCCAACCCTGCTTAGCTTCCGAAATCAGGTGAGATTGGATGTGCTTAGGGCATCTAGGCAGCTGGGGGATAGTTTAATCTGAAGCTTTTCCGCTCTGTTCCCCATTTGGAGTTTTTCCATTATTTTAAATTACTGGCTCTACTTTCAGGAGACCCAGCGAGGAATCGAACTCCAAACCTTTGCCTCTGCAGTCAGATATCTAAGCCACTGAGCTATCCGGTCCAGCAGCATAGCCCTGGGGCAGCAGTATAATGTGAAGTGTCCCATTTTTCATGGGCAGCCAACAGGTTAGGGTGGAATATTGGAATCAGTTTTCTGCTGCTGGAGGTTCCTAGAATTTTTCCACAGATTCCTCTCGGCAGGAGGCGTGTTTTTCCAGACCAGTTTGTCTATCTGCTTCTTTATATACGGATCCACAGTTTATATCAAGAAATAATTTGGAAGATTTTCCCCATTAAACCTCTTGTCAACAACATATTTCCTGCTGAATAAATTTTCAGAGAAATGCCTACTTTTTTTTCCTTTTTGCAATTGATTAAGAAAAACATCCTTGCCTCCCATGATTTCCCAGAAACTCTTTTAAACATCCTCCTCATGCCTTCTAATTACTGCAGAAACTTACCAAGATGCAGCAGCAGGGAAGGGCAAGGCTGTGATCTTCTGTCGCGCAAACAGACGTCCTTCCAGAGATATCAGGAGGGAGGAAATGAACAGAGAGTTGCCAGTTCAGAGCGGACACAAGCTAACAAAAACAAGGAGGCACTGGAGAATCAAATACAACGATGCTGCGGAATAGCAACACACCCACACATGCCATACACCCGCAGGGCTGCTCCCCACCTTTGCTGGGTAGATGCGATGTGGTTGGGGAGGACTGGCGGGGTGCAACTCGACTTTGTCCGCAGGCACTCCAAACCCTTGCTACGCCTCTGCTGTACATAACCCCAAACTGTGCTGTTTGGAATCCACATCATTCAAGGGAGAAGTTCATTCCCAGACCCTGGTTCCTGATTCCCCCATACCCCCACCAAGCAATGCTCAGAATTTAGCTCTCTCTCTCTTTCTCTCTCTCCCCCCCCCCCCCCCGGTTTCTAGTTTTGGAGCAGGTGGTATAATAAGCACTCACAAAACGTGTTCAATTGTATGCGGCAGGACAACAACAATAACACCATCAACAACAATTCCACCTGATAACTGGCTCTGCTGAAGACTGGCTGGAACTCACGATTATGTTGCATATTTGCATACAGAAACAAATGTCTTATTGACACAAGTGCCAATACATTAAAACTGTTTGTTCAAAAAAGTGTTATCTTCCTGAAATTGAATTTTACTAAAATAAAACAAGACAAGTTTGGCAATTAACCTACTTCCAGCTAATTGATTTCCTATTAACCTGCCACAGGTGTCTGGGTGTTTGCTTTAGTACCTAAATATAAGTTGGTGCTTTAATCAATGGCGAAGATTGCAATTACTCCTTTATTGCACCTATAATTTTGAGTTAATTATAATCCCTCTTGACTAATGCCTCATAAATATTAAAGCTCAAAATGTGGTCCTTTAATCACCTGTACATTAGGATTTGATCACCACAATAAACTCAATCTAAAAGTTTATTTTAACTTGTAAAAAATTATAACCCTGTAAAAGACTGAAATGGCCAGGTAAATTGTCCTTTGACATTGTTTCTCTGTGATGTAATCTAGGAGTTACTGGTTCTTTTCACAGCAATCTTTTCACAGTTTCCTGCCTTTCCCCCTTCTGACTCTTGCAACGTGTTTTGCATTCATCTTGACAGTTGCCGCTATTTATATTTGAAGAAGCCACCTGGGATCTGATTTGAAAAAAAAAAATTTGGCTTCAAGACAGGTTTTCCCCACCAGCTAATCGCAGGATTGAAGTTGCTCCATTGGCAGCACCTAACTAGAGGACAGATTACTTAGGCTGCTTTTACACGACCCCTAAAATCCAAGGCAAAGGGCTCCCAGATGCGGAGCTTAAAATTATTTTCCCACCAGCTGCGGACTTTAAACAAGATAAAGTACGACCCCGCCCACCTGAGCACGCCCCAATGCACTTTAGAAGTACCTGGACTCCGGAGGTAAAAAAAATTCCGATGCAGATTGTAAAGCTGTGGATGCCAGGCTCCCTGCGCCTTCTGTTTGTGTTTTTGCCCCGCCGCCCCTTTAAGAGACAGGAATTCCTATGGGGCTGCTCTTGACGGCAGACGGAGGTGAGCAGAGGTGAGCCTGCATTCTTTTCTCTCTTTTTTTCTCCCTCCCCTCACACAGACAGGAACAATGGAGTGTGGAGGGGTGGAAACACAGGAAGAGCAACAAAACCCCACGATCTCTGGTCCGAATTTAAGTTGCCACTGGATTTTAGAGGTCGTGTAAAAGTGCCCTTAGATGTGCACAACTTTAGCTTACAATTATATTTCTGTTCAAATTGTAGTAGTAATCTCTTCACTTTAAATGCATGTGTATAAATTAGAATATTCATGTTTTATACAAATCCCCACCTCCATATTTGCTAATGTATGTGTGTGTGTTTAGTCTTAATTCGGTCACCTCCGAGGAGCGCAACACGACTCCTACAGAACAAACCACTTAACTGGCTGTCATTGAGCACAAGCTGTTCCATATTTCCTTCCTCTGGTTCTTAAAACTGTTTCTGAACCCTGCCACCCCCTTCCCCCCTATATTCTATAGAAAAGAAAAGTGAAGCAAGCTGAGAAAGTGATTCAGAGGAGATTTAGAAAAAAGGGAACAATATGCTTTACTTCCTAAGAGAAGAAAAGCTCAATAATATTCCAGACGTTACAGTCTTTTAATACATTTAGTGTGTGTATATTTCTTTTTAATACAAAATTATGCTTATTTTAACATTGATTTCAGTTTTAATTATGGTAGGCTGCTTGGACTCATTGTCAGGAAAAATATACTCCAGAGTTATCAAATATTGCTGTTTGATATAACTTACAATAAATTTCTCATTGTGGTAGTGCATTTGCTTGTATAAATGTCTGTATTCCAGCTCATTAGGTTTGAAGCAGTTTTTATTTTTAAATTAAAAATGAACAAGCAAATGACAATATTTGCTTTAAGAGGCGAGACTGAAATTTGAAAATAGCAATTTGTTGTTATTTTAGCACTGACAAACTGGATATTAATTTGGTGTTTAGATATTCCCCCCATCCTCTAGAATATAACAAATGAGTCCAGACTTTTTTCATTAGATGCATCATTAAATTTTATGCCTAATTTTTATTACTTGCCTAACATTTACTTCTTTCAATATATATGTGACCTCAGGCTCTTAAGATCCAGTAAGCAAATGGTTTAGCTGAATCCAAAGAAGCTCCCGATGACTAACACTGAAGGAATTTCCCTTGCATGCAGTGAAATTTACTATGTAACAAATGTTTTTCGGTTGCATCTCAATGCCCATTGGATAGAACTTGGAATGTTGTAGTTTACAAATTACATTATTCATAACTGCACAATACCCAGATTGTTGTTACCATTTTTCTACTCACACAAGTACCGTAGCTGTGTAGTGCATTATTAACACCCAGTGATGGATAGTACCCCCTCTCCAAATGCAGGGAAATAATCTCTGTTCTTTTCTAGTGGCCATTGTTGATAGACACCTTGCAAATACAAAAGATGGAACAGAATAGCACTTCCTTTGTGAATTAGGGTTGATAAAACTGAAAAACAATTTATTTATTTATTTATTTATTTATTTATTTATTTATTTATTTATTTATGGCATATACTGCTCCATTAATCCCTGTTTGCAAACAGTTGAAAGTTAACTACACAGAACAACAAACACTATATACAACATACATTGTTGTTGTTGTTCAGTCGTTCATTCGTGTCCAACTCTATGGACCAGAGCTCATCAGGCCTTCCTATCTTCCACTGCCTCCCGGAGTTTGGTCAAATCCATATTGGCTGCATTGATGACACCATCCAACCATCTCATTCTCTGCCATCCTCTTTTCCTTTTGCCTTCAATCTTTCCCAACATCAGGGACTTTTCTAAGGACTCCTCTCTCCTCATGAAGTGCCCAAAGTACTGGAGCCTCCGCTTCAAAATCTGTCCTTCCAGTGAACATTTGGGGTTGAGTTCGTTCAGGATGGATAGGTTTTATCTCCTTGCAGTCCAGGGGACTCTCAAGACTCTCCTCCAGCACCACAACCAATTTTCAGACTCAATTGAGACCGGAGGCAGAGCACTGAACCAGGGTAGAGGTGAAAGGCCTCCTTGAAAAGTAATGCCTCCTAAGTGATTACAGGGAGGGGTTCAAGTGTATCTGCTCTAGGAGCTGATTCTATAACACTGGGGCCACTGCTGAAAGGCCTTACCTCCAGCTGATGATATCCAGGCCTCTCTCAGGGTGGCTACAAAGAGAAGCCAAGCTTGGGAAGATGTGGTGAGTTGGACAGATGATATTGGGGAAAGACACACCCACAAGGAATGTTGAAGGGCCAGCCAAAACATCTCTGAGGTGCCCTAAAATGCCATCTTAAAAGTAACTTTTGAAAATAACTTTGTTGTGTCAAGAATGTATATTTCACTTTGGGAGCATGATTTAGTTATCCTCTGATTATTATTTTAAAAAAGCAACCAATTACAGTCACGCTCAGTTTGAAATCCTGTTGCACTGAATAATAATGCTCTGATCACTTTAAGGTGGAGCTGTTTAAATCATAACTAGAATTTTATTTTTTTAAATAAAGAGCTTTTGGGTGCAAATACTGTGGTAAAAGACCAGGGCTTCCCTTAGCTCCCTCTGTAATAAAGTAGAATACCAAGTTCTAATGCCCAGTTCCTTGTATCAGACACAACTCTCTTGGTTGCATCCAGCTCACATTAACACAATCCTTTCAATTGCTCTAATTACTTGAGACCACAGTTAGACAAACTACCCAATAAAGACTGCGACATCTTTTAAGAAACATGTGAACTATATAACATCTATCTTGCTTTCCTCCATGTCAGAGAGGATGTTCTAGTAAGGATTAGAGATGTCACCTAGCATCGTAGTTTCATTCATTGATTTCACCCATTCATTTATTTTTAAATTTCTCATCTAATACTACATTTTCATGTATCTTTGGGCCAGACAGTCTTTCATGTATATCTCTGTCTATATACACTAAGATTTAAACACTGATTGATTCATTAAAAGTCTCAAAAGTCAAACAATGCATCTTTTTGTTTTATCATCTTAGGCTTTTCATATTGTTATCATGCTGTGCATCCCACTAACTTTATCCTCTCAACTCAGTTATGATGAAGTCTTTCAACATGAGTCAGTTATGCTGAAGTCTTTCATCATCTGCAGTTTCTGGAACAACTTGAAAGATTAAACTTTGAAGCAATTCAACTTGTCTCATGTGACCTAAAATATTAGCTTCAGAAACATGGACGAGAACTACAGAAGTATAGAGTTAGAGGATGCACCAAAGGAAATCTCTGTCACCCATTGCTAATGCAAAACTGAGGCATTGTTGAGTTGGCCAACAAAATACAATCTCCAAAGAAACGGAGTCCACCAACATCTAGCAAGCCATCCACTGTCAAGAAAGCCTTCCTGATGTTTAGTCCAAATCTCCTTGCTTGTAATTTAAATCCAATACTTTTGGTCCTATCCCCTGGAGCTATAGAGCAGAGGTGGTGAACCTTTGGCACTCCGGATGTTTTGGATCACAGCTCCCAGAATTCCAAGCCTGTATTGCAAGTGACAAAGAACTGTGGGAGTTGTGGTCCAAAACATCTGGAGTGCCAAAGGTTCACCACCACTGCTATAGAGTCTCCTCTATGGCTTTTCTTTTCAAGGCTAATCCAACTTTAATCAGGTAGCAACTCAAAGAAAGGGATGTTCATCTCGCAGTAGACCACCTCGATCCATTCATCCTTCACCAACCATCTCCCCTCCCCCAGTACTGCACAAAGTCTGGGCTTAGTAGCATGACACTGCCTGGGTCTTTCATCTGTTCTTCCTGGGTTATTTCAGTAAGAGAATTGTTCTAAAAATCATCAGCAGAGATACACCCAGAACATGTAAAATTGGGGGCTATTTCTTTTGTCCTTTTCATGGGAGGAAAATCTTATGTGAATATCTGAATATCTCCATATAGAATATATGAGTAGAAACTGAAACTGTTGTTCCTTAACCTTCTTTTTGAATAGTGTCTTGAAGGCTCTTCCTGACCCTTCCTGACCCTAACAAACGGTTTGTATAACATAAAATCTGTACAACATAAAAATTCTGGAGATCGGGGAAGAATTCTGGAGATAGGGGAAATTTGCTTAACAGAATCGCCTATGGGGCGAATCTGTACAACATAAAAATGGTCACGATTAGGGATTACTGTGTTTCCAATGCATCCCTATGGGAAATTTGTAGCAGAATTTCATTTGGAACAAATTAATTCCTTAATTCCTAGATGCCCTAAGCACATCCGATCTCACCTGATTTCGGAAGCTAAGCAGGGTCGGCCCTGGTTAGTACTTGGATGGGAGACCACCAGGGAATACCAGGTGCTGTAGGCGCCTGGAGTAGGAACTGGCAAGCCACTCCAGTATTCCTGCCAAGAAAACTCCATGCAAATGGGGTCACGAAGGGTCGGTCACAACAGCAACGACACAACACACAATTCCTTTATACAAGGCATCACTGTACTGTACATCTCTCAGTGGCCGTTTGGGTTGGGGACTTTTTGGGGCTGTAATGACAAAAATAACTTCTCATAGGCCCTGTACATCCACCAGAACAAAGCCTCCAACTGGTAAAGCCGAGAGACTCTACAACTCCTGCTCATTTAAAATACAGAGACTGGGTAAAAAAAAGCAGAAAGAGAGAGAACACACCGCCAAAGTCCCTGCAAAGGCTATGGATTGATTGTGGCATTCTATTGTAGGATTCCACCCCCTTCTGTTCTTTGAAAGAGAGGTTGGTTGCTCCTCTCCTGGCATGCTTTTGTATTTCTGATGGATGTCCTGGTTTATTCTAGTACTAACCTTGCTAGATGTTTTTCTGGCTCAAAGAGTCTGTACATGAAGCTTGCGTTCCCTTAAAAAAATTTCAAAGGTTGCCTCAAAAACACCTTAGAAAAATAGCATTTGTGTTATGAGTGACGTGGCTTGCTTCACTTTACTGGAAAAAGAAAGGTCTAATACTTTGGATTGTTAAATTATTTTTTATTTTTATTTTATTTCAGGGGGTCACAGAGAGTAAGAATAACACAACAGAGGCAGGATCAAGGGACTCCCTAGGCTAACAATGCCGCAGAATTCAACACATATATGGATGCAACAGAGAAATTAAACAATTCGTATGATTTAGTGCCTGAACAAAACTGCATTGAGTTGAGTTTCCCTGCTGTGAATAGATATAACAATGTTCATCCTGGATCTTTTCTAGACCTAAAAGCTATTTTGATCTCCTCTAATGGTCAAATGACACATCATGCTAGATCGGTTATTATTGTCTCTAACAAGACAGCTTTTAAAAAAAGGATGAAAAGTTGCAGCTGGGATGGGAGGATGAGGATATGATGTTGATGGGAAGGAAGCTTAACCCTTTTCTCTCTGTTGCAATTTTGATGTCAGTTTTCACCCCTAACTCTTAACATTTTTTTCACTAAATATGTAGTGTTGGAGACTGATGGAGATTTTAATTGGGATTTTCCAATTAAATTTGCAACAGTGTTGCTGAATGGTGCATGCGGAATGTTGTATTGAAAACGCACGTGGCAGGGAAATGGATGGGCAAAACCAGATGGGAATACTCATGTAATAATACATACGGTATTTTTCCATCTATAAGACCCCCCTATGTATAAGACGACCCCCACTTTTCCAACTCAAAATTACAGTTTTGCAACCATGCAGTTCTCTCCTTGGCTTACTTCCATGTATAAGACAATCCTGAATTTTTAGTCTAACAATTTTAGACCAAAATATAGTTTTGTACATTGAAAAATACTGCATATGCCTGTCTGCCTACGTGTGAAAGAAGGACATTGGAGAACAAACTTAGTGACTGCATAGATACATTGTGAACACGGATGAAATATAGATTGGTTCACACTTCTTTAGATAAAGGCCTAGATCAGTGGTTCCCAACCTTCCTAATGCCGCAACCCTTTACTACAGTTCCTCATGTTGTGATGACCCCCTTGCCCTGCTTGGAAAGGGCCACAAGCCCCCTTTGGCCGGCCATGGCCGCAGGTGCCATAGAGAACTTCCCTCTACAGGCACCCTCAGCCAATTGCAGCCTCCGGTGCCACTGACTGACATCCCCTCCAACCTATCAAGCTGTAACTCACTCTTTTTCTCCGTTCCTCCTCCTCCAGACCCAAGCCGTTTGTGCCTTTTTCTTCACTGGCTCGTGGCGACGCCTGTGAAATGGTCGTTCGACCCCCAAAGGGGTCCTGACCCCCCAGGTTGGGAACCAGTGGTGTAGGTGATCCAGGTGCAAACCAGTTAATTTCTATGCTTTAGATTTAATGCTTTCTAAATATCACTATATAATTGTGTGCTGTTAAGTCAGTTGACTGATGGTGACCCTTTACGGAGTTTTCTAGGTAGAAAATACTTAGAAATGGTTTAGTTTTCTCTTCATCTGGGGGCATCCCTGGACTGTACCTGCACGAGGCAAAGTTGGGAATTGTTCCTTTATTTTGTTGTTCCTTTATTTTGTTTCAAATGACTATGCATCCTAAGAAGACAGAACTAAAACAACATTAAGAGGTACAAGGGATATTAGGAAGCATAATGAGTACATTGTAAAGTTAATTTGCGAGTTTCGTTATTATTCAATTATTGCTTCTTTCAAATTTTTAATTAAAAAGATAAGCCAGGCCTCTTGCGACCCAGAGAGCATTGATTTCTTGATTCCACTATCAGAGAAAAGGATTCCAGTTTTAGAAAAGTAATGGAAGATCGATCCCTTACATAACTTTACATTGTTTGGGTAATATGTAGGCACCCTGCCTGGTGCAATGGACAGAGTGATGGACTAGGACGCAGGCAGCCTGGGTTTGAATCTCCATTCAGCCATGGAACCTCACTGGGGGTGTAGAAACCGCTCCTTGAATCTTTTCCCCACATTGGAAATCCCATTAGGATCACACAGTAGAACTGCAGAGTAATAGTGTTGGAAGGAAGGGGACTACCTGGAAAATGCTTTCTGGCTGTTTTCAACTTCTTCTGCCTTCCTAACACCACACTTGTGATTCTTTGCTACCTGTCTGTATCCCTTCTTTGTCATCTAGCCTTCTCCTTCCTACCTGTGTCTTTTTAGTTTTTAATTTTGTTCAGTTTCTCTCTCAGCTTTTTGTGAAGTCCCTTCCCTCCTCTGCTTTCCGACTTTTGTTTTTGTTGGAATTGCTTATAGTTCGGATCCCACGGCAAATACACCGTAACGGGAGCGAAAAGGTTTTGCTGCGGATTTTCTGTGTTCCCACGGACTCGAGTAACGATTTAAAATCCGCATCAGAACAGCCACAAGGATTTTACCACCTCGAGACCAGGTACTTGTAAAATGCAGCTGGGTTGCGCTTAAGTGGGCATGGTCACACTTTAAAAAAAAGTTAGCTGCTCATGGGAAAATGATTTTATGTTCAACATCTGCGAGCACTTTGCAGTGGATTTTAGTGGTTGTGTGAAAGCAGAAACTATGGGATTTCAAGGTCTCCTTGTCTGAGGCATCATGGGTTGAGGGACTACAGAGAACAGACAATATTACACTGATTATGGTGGTGGTGGTGGTGGTGGTGTGTGTGTGTGTGTGTGTTGTGTTGTGTTGTGTTGTTACAGTCGTGATTGACTCTTTGTGGCTCCATGCCCATGGAGTTTTCTTGGCAGGAATACTGGAGTGGTTTGCCAGTTCCTACTCCAGGTGCCTTCAGCACCTGGTGTTCCCTGGTGGTCTCCCATCCAAGTACTAACAAGGGCTGACTCTGCTTAGCTTCCAAAATAAGACAAGATTGGATGTGTTTAGGGCATCTAGAAAGCTCTATTGACACATAAAAGGTCTTCAGGGCCACCTGAAGACCAGCTTTTGAGGAGCGTAAGCAAAAGCAAGGCATTTCAAACTGATTTTCAGCACTAGATGGCACTCAAGGTCCAGCAGCTATTCAGTCTACTTTTTTTCTTTACCTGTCACCCAGAGTCAAGGAAAATGCACCCTACCGAATGTGAGAAGAAAAAGGACATTTTATACAGAATAGATAGGATGAAGTAGGTGTAATCTGTAAACTAGGGAATACAGTGGTTGTTTTTTGGAAGTGTCTGTCAGTCAACAAATATGAATAATCCAAATGAATAATATGGAGGTAGCACAAACAAAGCCCACACAACTAAAATTGGACAGAAGTTGTTGCAAAGGGGCCTTGTGGTCTGGTACCTCTTCTGCGGCCTCTTTCTGGTGGCATCTGTGTATTCACAGACACATATGCAGAGGTTCTCAATCGCTTTCTGTTTCTGACCAACTTTCAATCTAGACAATCACAGTAATTTAACTCGGTGGTCACAACAGTGAACCCTGTTTTGAAGGACCGTCCTCTTTTGATTTACAGCTTGTTAAAATCAGACCCCCGCCTCAACCTGTCAGTGGATTTCCTCTGGGAACAAAAGTGACACCAGCTTCCAGAAGGAGGACAAAGTACGTGACACTTAATAGCTCCTTTTCCTTGTTCTTCTTGCCACTTGCACTTCCAGCGAGGGCAACTGAACGAGAAAGGACAGCAAAGAAAGGAAAGCAGCAGCAGGATCTACGACCCACCTATTTGTCTTTCTGGCCATACAGAGTATCTGCTGAGCTTTCCTCTAGCACCACACTACAAACAAATCATTTTTACTCCTTGTCTGCTTACATAACTGTTCAGTTGACAGACAAAAGTTTTTTTTTTTTTTACCCAGCGCATTCTTAGTCTGTGGAACTCCCTGCCACAGGATGTTGTAATGGTGGCATCTGGCCTGGATGCCTTCAGAAGGGGATTGGACAGATTCCTGGAGGAAAAGTCCACCACAGGTTACAAGCCATGATGGAGATGTGTCATCTCCAGGCTCAAAACCAGGGTACTTCGAGGGCCAGATGCAGGGGAGTGGAATCAGGAGACAGATATCTAGTCTCGTGCCCTCCCAGACGCATCTGGTGGAGCCACTGTGAGATACAGGAAGCTGGACTAGATGGGCCTTTGGACTGATCCAGCAGGGCTCTTCTTATGTTCTTATCTTCTTATGTTCACGGCCATACATGGTGATCAGAAATACAAGCGTGAAGACGGTCTATGATATTGGAGCTGTCAAATGGTTCAATTCAGGAGTAAACTCTTCTTGTTCATCATAGGAATCCCTCCATTCAGAGACACTCTCTTGCCTTCGAAAGGTCATCACCACTCACTTTAAACTATAAAAGCAAAACTAGACTGTGGGTGATGAGGTTGCTGAGCTTTGGGGAGCAAGCTCCATTTTTTCAAAGCAGGTATAGAAGTCCAAACATGGCAAGGGATGTAATTTGCCGGGAGAGAATTCCTAAAAGTTCACTTGGCAAGATGGACGCTAGGCTCCTTCTTGGAAGGCACAGGGCAGCATGCGGGGTTGGACTTTACAGGCCAGTTCAAACCAAGAGTGGCATGGCATGGGCACCTCCCTCTTTAAACGCTAAAGGAACAAAAGTTTTCCAACTTTGTTGCGCAAGCCAATGTCCTGTAGCGGTAAAGAAGCCCCAGAGTTAAGTGCCCAGGTTGCTTCAGTGTTAGACAGGTGTGACCATGGGTGATCAGTTCAACAACTCTTGCTCAGTTGCCTGTTACCGGAGCCGTCAGCATTTTGGCAGCAGGAGGCAGAGCTGTTAGCAATTTACAACATGCATAACATTTTTTGCAACCGTTGGGGTGGCAATCAAACCCCCGTCTAGTGCATGCAATTATGGAGAATCTGGTTAATCACCAATTAGTAGCCATTCCTTGCTAGAACCCCGGAGGGAGAGAAAAGGCATGTGGTTTGACTCAGAATCATGCTATTTTCACATTAGACAGACGGGAGCAGTCTATTAAAGTGAGCGGTAGGGAGTCAAAATGCCACCCTCCTTCCCAAGCAAGTTTTAATTATCGCTCTAGATTTGCCGGAGATATGTCATCACTCTGTTAAGATGCCTCTTTCATAAAACAACAATTGGTCTCCAAGGAGGAAAGGCGGAGAGGTGGCAAGGAGCTGTCAAAACCAGCAACAGGGATTTTTAATTCCTGACAGTCAGGGAAGGAGCTGCCAAACCGAACAAAACTCATAAAACTGAAATGGGGGAGAGAAAACTCTAACCAGGTGAGTGACCTTGGTCTAAAGGTAAATAAAGCAAATAGGTAATTCTCCGGCTTCCTTTGCTTGAGTTCAAGTGAGTGGAATGGAAATGATGGACTACCATGTGTATTTCATATGAATCTATAGGTTCGCATAATAGACTTCGTGTTTCTAACTACTTATAACCTTGTAGCTTGTGTGGCACAGTGGTTAAATGCCTGTACTGCAGGTAAAACTGTGCTCACGATGACCTGGGGTTCAAGTTCCCTGTAGATCGCACCTCAAGAGTAGTGCCTCACACTGACTGAGGGCGCTTTTACATGACCCCTAAGATCCGCTGGCAACTTAAATTCAGACCAGAGATCTTGGGGTTTTGCTTCTCTTGCTGTGTTCCCACCCCTCCGCACTCCCTTGCTCCTGTCTATGTGATGGGAGGGAGAAAAAAAAGGGAGAAAAGAATGCAGGCTCACCTCCGCTCTGCTGTCGGGAGCTGCTCCGGGAAGCATTCCAGTCTCTTAAAGGGGTGGGGGCAAACAAACAAACAAGGCGAGGAGAGCCTGGCACTCACTGATTTGCAATCTGCATCAGAAATTTGTCACCTTCGGAGACCAGGTACTTGGAAAATGTGCTGAGACGCGCTTAGGTGGGCATGGTCGTACTTATTATTATTATTATTTTTAGTCCGGAGCTGGTGGGAAAACAATTTTAAGCTCCGCATCTTGGAGCCCTTTGCGTTGGATTTTAGGGGTCATGTAAAAGCACCCTAAGTAGGGGATCACCTGTGCATCTCTCAATGAAAGCATCTAATTCACTCTATGGTTCTCCTATAAGCCTTTCCGACACATCTCGTTCTCCTCTGCCGGCTTCTAGTGGGCACTAAGAGAGAACAATTCCCAAAGTTACTCATTCAAGGTACAGTGGAGCCTTGTATAACAAATTGTTTGTATAACATAAAATGTGTACAACATAAAGAGTTCCAGAGATAGGGGAAATTTGCTTAACAGCATCGTCAATGGGGCAAATCTGTACAACATGATTAGGGATTACCCTGTTTTCAGTGCATTCCTAGGGGAAACTTGTATAAAGCAAAATTTGCTTAACAAAATTTCATTTGGAATGAATTAATTCCTTTATACAAGGGACCACGGTATTTGCAGAGGTAGGTTACTTCAGGACAAAACCCAAGCTAGCCGTGGGGTAGGAGGTGGGGTGGGGAGCTCAGCAAACTGCCAGTAGATCCTCTTTTTTATTGTTTCTGACAATCAGTAGTAAAATGAGCTCACCTGCACCAAGGGAGCTTGCTGTAGCATGACTCATTTGATGTTTGAATCTGATGGAATAAATCACCTGAGAGCTCTCTCTGGCATTCAACAAAGCCCGAAGTCAAGATTTGTAAAGGTAACATATTAAGTGGCCGTGAAAAAAAGCAGGAGAGTGTAAACGATGGGAAGGTGAAAAATACACAATGTATAAATATCACACATGTGCACATCCTGTTCCTTACTAATGCACATTATATTTTGTCTCTTGATAAGAGCTACTGGGGGCTCTGTTGTTTTGCTCTCCCTCCCCCCCCTCTCTCTCTCTCACACACACACAAAGAGAGAGAGAGAGAGAGACCACCTTTTTTCAAGCTAAAGAGTCAAGGTTGCCCCATTCACTCAGGCAGAATGAGACCCATGAATCTTCTGTAGTTCCATTGATTTAAATGGGCCTCCTCTAAGTTGCAGGCAGAGTTGGCCCATTTGGAGCATCAGAACTTACAAAAGTGGACTCATGAAATTCCCTGTTGATTCAACTGGTCTAGCATAGTACAATTTACAGGAGATTGTCCACTTCCCTGCATCCGGTGGCTAACTGTGCAGCCTCATCCCCCTCATTCTCATGGTTGCCTTCCCAGGCAACTGTGCAGTTACACCTCCTCCTGATTGCTGCCTGTTAATGTAAAGAGCTGCCGGCTGCTGAAAGATGTTAGCAATGCCTTTATACAGGTCAGCTTGCAATTAAGATAACCAGGCTTTAAGCAGGAAGGAAGGATAGGGGAGATGGTAGCAGCAGGCACTGGGAGAGTCCAATGGAAGTTAGTGATTCAACTTCATGTTTTGCTCAGATTTTACAGGAGCTATTCAAGATGCCGAATCAGTTCTGGGGATTAGCTGCAACACTTTCAGAACGCCTGCAAAATTTGGACTAAACTCTGGAGTAGATCCATGCAGTCAGAGTTACCAGCCTTTGGTGCTTGGACCATGGCTGGTCCTATCACTTGGTATTAAAGTCAAACTCAGATTAGGGACCACTCTGATATTTCTTACATTTCAGCATATATATCTCATATTATTTCCTATTCTTTCAGGTACACATCATTTTAGCAAGCCTGAAGAAATCAGTATCCGAGCTAGCAGAGGGGCTTCTAAAGCAGGCATTTCCCTTTTAATCTAGACAATCTTTGGTGGTCCTTCCAGTCATCAGCCTTGATGATGTACCAACCTCCAACTGAAGCCAGCTTTCAAGGGTTATTCCTTGAGTATCCTACAAATATTGACCAAGATCATGGAAAATGAGCTAGATTCTTAATCAATACAGTTAGAACTGTCCGGCAGTGGAATATGGTGCCACCGAGGGTGGTGGAGTCTCCTTCTTTGGAGGTTTTTAAGCAGAGGCTGGATGGCTGTCTGTTGGCAGTACTTTGATGGGGGTTCCTGCATGTCAAGTGGTTGGACTGGATGGCCCTTGAGGTCTCTTCCAACTCTAGAATTTTATAACTCTATAATACTGCAGCTACCTATACCAAGGAACCTGAATAGGGTCACCATCACTCCATGCGAGTGTGCATGGGCATTCATAAGCACATCTACCTAGGGAGTTGGCAACATTTCATTAGTAATACTAATAACGATGCCTGACAATATCTGAGATGGCTGGTACTAATCAAATGTTAATGAATTTTAATGAGCTCACTCCAAGGAATGTTTATTTCTGGTAGCCAGTGAGCTCTAAGGGAGAGGGGGAAATCCCCTCTCACACAATGATACTGGAAGAAAACACGACCCAAAGCAAACCTGTTGAGTTGATTGTCACAGGTGAAAGCCTTCGGTGACAGCCTCTCCAAACCAATTCAGAGCCTATTTGGGGGAAGACAACCCATGCGTTGTCCAGCAGAGACACTGCATTATTGTCACATAGCTCTTAACACAAGGCAACATAAGTGCGCTGGATGGTGACACACTGCTCATCCGTGTTGCAACACAAACACTTTACACAACCTTTGCATGGTACTTTATAGCTTATGACGTGATGCTAGTTCTTATTAGGTCAGGTGTTCTTTTCTAGCCAGGCAGTAAAAGTGGAGAATATTTTCATCCATCCTGCAAACTGGCAGAACAGCAGGATAACTTTCGGATCAGGACAGAGAAACAAGGGCAACCTGTGCCTTAACCTTATTCTGCTTTTTAAAAAACAATTCTTTGTAGCTCAAGGAGAAAGAGAGGTGAATTAGAAAATGACACAATGGGTGGAGGTTTAAAAAACCAAGATTTGTCCTAGGAAAGAAATACAAATTAGAAAATTTAACTTTTCGATGAATGGGAATTCTGGGAGGTATAGTCCAAAATCATGTCCCAGCCATCTTTGGGACACAGCAACTGGGGAAAAAGTTGTATCCTTTTGTTGTGAACTACAATCTAGGGTTATCAAAGGAACGTCACTGGCGGTGCAGCCAGGACGGGCAAAAGGATGTTCTCCTTGGCATCCCATGGGCTGCCGTTCAATTTTTTTTTTTTTTTTTGTAGCAAGATGTTATGATCTGTGAGAGTTTTGATAGCTTTAAAATGGCCTTGAAGAAATTCATGGAGAAGCTGACCGTTGTCTGCTTCTCATCAAGTCAGGCCTATCCCGCATCCAGTTTCAGAAGTAGGAAGCCATTAAATCTTAGAAATATGATGAAAGAAAGCTGTTAGTGATCACGAACATCTGGCATATCGGCTGGACGTGACCATTCAGTTC